>QLNU02015003.1:118543647-118557244 GCA_006491805.2 Dysdera silvatica | reverse complement strand
TTTTACCATTCCACGAATTTGATGATGATGATAATACTGATGAACATCAATGCCATGACACATCTCCTACTTGCTTACATTTTATTTTAATTTACTCATATGCAGAAAATACGTTGTTTGTTTTTAATCAGTAAAATTTAGTTTGAACAGTAATTTTCAGTTCTCATGTAACTGAAAATTACTCACCCAATAAGCCACTTAGAAAACTCGGTCGAATTAAATGAAATTTATAAATTCTTGTCTAAGTATTTTTCGTATTCTACTTTGAAAATAATTCATAAAATCGATAGTGTCGATTACTTCAACAAATGAGTGACGTTTCAGCTTTTTAGTCTTTATCTATAGCTGCCTAG
Source organism: Dysdera silvatica (assembly GCA_006491805.2). Taxonomy (NCBI): domain Eukaryota; kingdom Metazoa; phylum Arthropoda; class Arachnida; order Araneae; family Dysderidae; genus Dysdera; species Dysdera silvatica. Next base: position 118,556,891 of record QLNU02015003.1, on the reverse strand, counting down.
GAAAAATGAAATCAACGGTAGTTTTGCAACATATATTATGAAAAAGCATACGTAATTGTCATATATAAAGTAGTACTGTTATATTGTATGCTGAAACAAATTTGAAAGATGACCTATAAAGTAAAAAAAAAAGCTACAACTTCATATTCTCTTCCATTAGTGATTTAATATTATAAAAATGGCCTTCAGTGTTGTCATCCAGTATATGAACCTCATGTTTCTCATTATATATATACCATTCAATATATATATTGCCAGTGAACAAATTATTAGTACTATATGCCTAATACTACTATTATATTTTATCCAGTGTTTATAAAATGCTGTAACGTTTATATAAATTGCAAGATTTTTCTTTTATTAATTATAAACAAGGAAATGTTAGGGAAGGAAACAGGTGGAATACCTGTATTATAATATTTGTATTAGGTATTAGAGTATTGGAATTAGGTATAACAATATTGGTATTATGTATTAGAGTATTGGAATTAGGTATAACAATATTGGTATTATGTATTAGAATACTGGTATTGGGTATTACAATAGAGTATTATGAATACATCTACCTTAATGTAACCAAATGTCCAACTGCCATTTTATGTAGAAAGTTGCGAGTTTTCAATAGTTTTCATAACGGCATTATTATATAGATTTAAACAGTTTTACGAACAATCTGAACTTATTAAATTATATTAATGGCATACAAGGCGATTTGTAGTGATATTCATTGTATATCAAAAAATAAGTTTCAGAAATGAGAGTACTAATTTTAAATGTGGCGTAATAAAGGGGGTGTTCAGGGGGTCTTCAGCACCTACTATCGCATAACACATTATTCTCTTTAATCTCGTATCCCACGAGATCTCTCTTAAAGCTGTTCGAGACCTCTTCTATAATTTTTGAAATGATGGCCTTCCTGGATTCAAATGAATGCTTATGTTCCCTTTTATGAATTGAATGTGTTTGTGTGAAATATGAATGGTTCGTCAAAATTACGCATGACCGAGGTTCTGTAGCCAAGATTATTTAAACACGGTTCGGTAGAAGTGAATGGAAATCCCATCGAATAAGGGAATCGCGTTCTATATATCGCCCTCTTCCTTTTCAACACCGATTACAAGTGACTGTGAAATGGAGATACGAGAGTTGCTGAAATAACGATGTGGCAGTCATTGAATCTGGAACGGACGATGCAACTGATGCTCTCCGATTGAACTTAAGTAAGATGAGTGACGCAAACTTTGGAAAGTTATTGACTACAATCCAAAAAATATCCCAAACTTTAGAACTTTCCTTCCAGTAGCTGATTAATGAATCCAGTGGAAATTGATTATTTCTTCGAGTTTCTAAAACTGAGACATTCACAAACTTTTATGTCATAAATTACGGCAGCCTGTCAACTTCAAGACGATAACAGATAGTTGTGTTTCTGTAACCTACAACTTTTTTGCCACATTTGTAATTCGACTGACGTAATGGTATAATAATTATATATTTTGGAAGGGTCCGTAGAAATTCGACTAAGGATTTTTGATACAAGAACTGCCCAGGAAACAAAATTGTAATATTAAATCTATCTGTACAGCTCCCTTCACGAAATCTTAAAACAATTATTTTTACTTAAATAGCTCTACCATCATATGTTTGTGTAGATTATGTATACAGGGCATTATGAGCTCGTCAGATCTCCATCTTTAGTCTATGCTGCCCAAGCAGGCTTTAAATTTAGCAGCCATTCACTCAAGGGAATGGAAAAAATTGGGGAAAAGCAGGGAAAAAATATTAATTCTGTGTAATATCTTAATATTGTGACTGCCAATATAAATTACTATAATGTATTATGCTCAAATTAACAATACAATCTTCTGTGATACTTCTTTTTCCTGTTTTCCTTTTATGTTCACTGTGATTATATTGCTCTTTGTTTTGCGTTTATTACATCATAGCGTATTTTATCTTATGTGGATTGCCTAACATAAAGTTATAAAAAATGGGGTTTTACGCGAAGGTACTTAACAATATAGAGTTATTTTAAAGAAGAACAAACATTATGGAATACTTAATGATGATTATGGAATACTATAATAGCAATATTAATGCATTAAACAGTGTGCAGAATTAGCCACAACCGAATATAATTTATAACAATTAATGTTGCAAATAAATGAATATTTCAGAGAATATTACATAAAATATGTAGGTTAATGAAAACTGAATGTGTAAATTAGATTTCTATTATTTTATTAAGCTAAGTTAAAATTTAATTAAGTTAGGTTAAAGGTGATAAAAATTATTATATACACACATATATATATAGATGTAAATATAAATAATGGGCAGAGATATCTGTAGATAAAAATAAAGAAAAGGCAAAATTAAACAGCAATCAGTTTATATGGTGCTAGAAGTTTTCTATGTACAACTAATTAAATTCTATGGTGGTAATTATACTACCTATATTTATGAAAAAATATCATTTAATTATTAAATTCATATATTATAAATTTTGAGTTTTACCCTCCCGTGTATCAATACGAATCTTAATGTAAGTAACGATGGGCTGATCATATCGCAAAAAGAACTAATCGAAGATGGACAACTGAAATAAGAAAACAGGTTGGGGGTGACATGAAAAGGAATTGCTCAGGGTAGACTTGTGTGGAAAGCATTTGCAATAAAAGAGACCGTCATCCATGATGACGATGATATATATATAGTATCCTGCGTTTTGATGACAATATGGTGATTAGAATTCATGTGAGTGCTTTATTTAATTATTCGAAACTGTCTACAAAACGGAAAGAAATATAAAATGATTTAAAATAATTTTCAGGATGGGTAGAATTAGTGTCATAAAATAAACGTTCTGCTTTTTGACATCTTTTTAAAGCTAAAAAGCAACAACGTGTCAAAAAGAAATGACTTCTTTTTTGAAGTTTAAGAAGCGGCTACACGAAAGAAAGATGTCACTTTATCCGGAGCTATAATTTTTGAAGTTTGTCAGTAATTGTTTCTGACGGCATTGATTGTTTAGAAAAAAGTGAGAAAAATGACAGGAACAGAAATTTTTCAGCTCTTGAATTTTGTGCCGTTAGTGAGCCGACCCATTAAATGAAAATCAATAAATTATCGTCGTTTTTTATTAATGGCGTGACAACGTGTCACTTTCCTATTTTTTAAATTATTCACTACATTGTCTGTCCTGAATTCATCACCACGGTTCTTATTAATCAGCCAAAATTTTAATTATTATGTTATTTTCAGAGGAATGTATTTTTTTTATTTTTATTAAAAAAAACTTGTCGATTATATTGTTGTTTCATACCGAACTCACAGTATCCTCTATTTCTTTTGAGCAGTGTTTCATATTATATTAAAATGTTTCTTACACTTGACTGCTACTCATTCTTGGGATGTTTAGTGTCAATGTTATCCCAAATTGCACTCTGGAGATATACGTTTTCAGCTGTTATCAGTGGCGTCGCGTATATTGAAAATGTGGGAGTGCTACAAATGTTTTTCAGTATGGAATATGTGCAAAACGCTAATGGAGAAAGGATGTAGCAGACGGTGAAGGGAGGGGAGGAGAGGGGGTGGCTTGAGCTTTCTTTAGCATTTAGTTTCAAAACCATGAAGGTAACATCAAAAATATTGAGTAACAGATGTATCACCGAAAACTATACTTAGGCTAAATAAATTTATTATTATTCTATTCTAATTGCTCTATAATATTTACATTTTTTAAAGTGAACTTTAGGAAAAAAAATTAAAACCTCTTTGTTTTGGGAAAACCTATATAGTGCCCATACGAAATTAGAACATTGAAAATTACGAAATTAGAACAATGAAAATCACGAAATTAGAACAATGAAAATTACGAACTTAGAACAATGAAAATTACAAAATTAGAACATTGAAAATTACGAAATTAGATGTTGAAAATTACAAAATTGGAACATTGAAAATTACAAAATTAGAACATTGAAGATCACGAAATTAGAATATTGAAAATTACAAAATTAGACGTTGAAAATTACAAAATTATAACATTGAAAATTACGAAATTAGAACGTTGAAAATTTCGAAATTAGAACATTGGAAATTATAAAATTTAGACCTACGTACAGGGCTCGAAAAATCCGGCTGCCATCGAAAACTAGATTTTTACAGTTAGCGAATAGGAATTATTGTTTTCTTACTAGGTTTTTAGGTTTTCGTATTAAGGTAGGGGGGGGCAAATACCATTATTGTTTGGGGAGTAGGATTTTCAGCGGTTTTCCCAGCCCCACAAAAAAAAGGAAAAAAAAAAAAAAGTATTTGAGCACAGAACATTTTTGAAGTGAATTAAGAAATTTCTGAAATAATTGTTCGGAAAGTTTTTTTTTTCCCCCAATAATAGTATTATGTTTAAAGGAAGCGCCCCAGTTGTTCAGTACAATCAGAGTTTCCTAATTCCTTGGGATCGGGTACAATCCTCAAGTCAGCATGGTTGTTTGTACACCTACGATGAGGTGATGTCAGATGCCTGAATGAAATCCATATATAAAAGATCGAAAATATTTCGCCTTCGGCTGACAATATAAAACTACCAAATATCATTATGGTAAAAGTAATTACAAATAGTGGGTATAGAAATATATTTAAAGGAAAATTCCTTCAATTTTTGTGTAATTATTCACATACAAAAATGTGAAGTTCCCTATAAATAAAACACTAACTTTACACTGTGTTTTTAAAAAGATACAAAAGTAAAAAATGAGGAATCATTGGCTTATTACAAATGAAACTGATGTACAAAGGGGGGAATTGCCCCCAGGGGCGGACTATGACTATTGGGGGCATCCTGACACGCTTATAAAGATTGGATATAAATCTGAAAAATGTACGCACCCGCTATTCCCATTTAAAAATGTAGATAAGAATATATTTTTTATGCCACTTTCGCGACAACATTGGATGTCATGCATACCTGAATTTTTGAAAGTTTTGGTAAAAGCATCAGAAAGTGTGTGTGACCCAAACGCACCAATTTCGTGTTTTTGAAAACACTGCTGCTCACGCCTATGTCATTCGTGATCATTTGGAAAAAATATAATACCAGGGTTTTATCAAGATGTAAATAGAAGAAAGATCAAATTTGTTGCGAAAAAGTGCGAAGTAAAAAATAACACACCCTAAAAACATACCATCTCGAAAATTTTAAAGCCATATATGATGAAAAGTAGCCAAATTATAGCTCAATTAAGCAGGTAAATTTTAAGACTAGCAACAATGAAAAAGAGTTGACTTTAGTTATTTGCAAAGCTGCAGTTGTAGTTCTAATTATAATTGTGGATACCAGATGTAACTTCGCTGGATTCGTTTTGGACCGTAAATCCGAAGAAGAAAGAAAAATATATTTTTTTATATTAATTTACTATTTCATCGCATTCAATAGAACTGTTAAATAAAACAGTTTGGATCCCCTCTTTTCGTGGGGCGCGAGCGCTGTGATCCTTTACCATAATCTGGCTCTGATTACCCCCACCACCTACACACATAATTATGAAACTACGCAAAACGTTACACTGTTATCCAAATTTTAAACCGTTCCTTTAACAAGGGAGAAATTGTAATCTACAGCTATTTCAGCCGCCTTTATTTGACTTTATTTTATCTTTATATCGACTTTATTTCGAAAGAGCTAAGTAGAGAAATAACAGCAAAAAAAGCAATTGAACATGAATTCAACGAAAAAAGCCGATACCCTTAAGAAACGAAGAAAGTCCATTAAAGGTAATTAGACATTAGTTGTTGAGAAAAGAGATGGGAAAAGCAAATAAAAATACATCACGAGCATTTCAGTTAAAGAAATTGACATGGAATATAAACGCATTTCGCTTTCAGTAAAAGCTTATAATTTTGTCAAGCAGTTTTAAACAGCCTTGCCACAATTTGGTTCCTTTATAAAATAAAATATTTACCAAGTGCTGGCCTGTGCTTCATCATCAAAGCAGTATCATATTTTCTTTCGATCTCTCAGCAAATGAATTTTGAATTCCCAAGAACGTTCAAGTTTCTTAGAACCTGCTGGTCATTAAAAAACCGAAGCATCGTTTTCCATCAGCGGTGTGCCAGTTTTAATTTCGCTTCCAACTATATAAATTCCTTCATATAATGGTCCAAAACTATTCGCTTTCGAGATGGTTTGGAAATTAAGTTGGAATTTCGATTTACTTGATGGAAGATTCTGCTGTGAAAATTGAATTCGAATATTTCCTTCCACGAAGAATTCCCCTTAGAAAAAGATTTTATCGAACAGAGATTCCGGAAAACTAGAGAGATGCTTTGGAGAATTTGGGTGTAACAGAGTTATTGGAACCAAATGTATGCGTTATATAATAAACCTGTATTGTGGTATGATATTCTTCATCGCTGAAGGCGTAAATTTGAGAATTCCCTCTAAAAATCGAAGGAAGATTTTTTGAACCGATGCTTTGTGTGATACTCAACTCCATTTTTGTTCCTTTAAAGAGAGTAACGTTTCCTAAAGATATTTAGCTTGAAATTGAAAGCCTTTTTCATTCTGTCCTATTGAAAAGTGGAGTCAAATCAAATCAAACCAAACTTTATTCAGACGGATTCCATTTTTTTTTACATAATGTGATAATTATTTACAATTTATCAGACAGGCTAACCCTTCTAGGCAGCGAAGTGTAAAGATTTTGGGGTCTGACAAAGTCCCAGCTGCATGAGTGGTAGTTAAGACCTTTAATTTGGTTCAACATATTCCAAAATCTTTGCAAACATTTGAACATTTCAAACCATTATACCATGACCAATTTTTCTAGTTCTATGTAACTTTTAAACTCTGGTTATTGTAAAAATCCCTCTCAGTTAAAATATAGCGATTATTCTGCATATGCTTGATTTATTTTGCTTGCCACTATAAGATCCAAAGGCAATGGCTTGTAAAATATCAAAAGATAACGATTTGTACAAGATCCAAAGATATAATAAAAGCAATCAGACAACTTTGAGCGGTTTGTTAGATTATTGGTACATGAGCCGGCTTTCGGCTGCGCTAAAGGGCAGCCTTCATCAGATGTATATGGAGCGAATCGAACATACAGCAGATAATATAATTAAGGAATACAAATGGGGAAAAACAATAATGTAAAAGAAGTAAGAACAAAGATAAAAATAAGAAATAAAAACCGCACGGGCAAAAAAATAAGGGTTTTTGTCAAATACTTTTAGGCCGAGTAAGTTAAAAGATGGAGTTTAAGAAGAGAGAGAAAGGTACATAAGATATGGTGTAATGAGTTATGGAGGGTTGCTAAGAATGTATTGCTATGCACGGAACAACCAATGTGAATTGGTTGTTCCGTGTTAATTGTGGAGGAGCGCCTATGGTATATCTCCAGTGCTTCCCTGAATCTGAGACTTTTAAGGCTATTTCCGGCATGTGCCAACAGTCTGGTATGGTGGAATAATGGGGTGGCGCCATTGGATTGGATGTATTGGGCAAGACTAGTATTAAATCTATTGTGACTTATATCTGCCATGTGCTCTTTGAGCCTAGTCTGTAATTTCCTAACTGTACTACAGATGTATTGTGTATGGGAGTTACTGGAATTATTAGTAATGGGGATGGTGTATACCCCCGCCTTTTCAGTGGTGTGCATGGGGTCCCTATCCTTTTTGAGGCGTTGTAGTATGCTATGACCGCGTTTGTACGCAAGAGCAAGGTGATGTTTTTATAAGGCCTGTTTAATAGATGCAAAAATGGATGGAAAAAATGAACAAACTCCAACATACCTGAGTGGTGTGGTGTGAGCAGAAAGAGTGGAAGGTTGGAGGTTAAAGAGTTCCTTATGGAGTCTGTTAAAAATTTTATAGACCCTCTTAAGGGGAATGCCTGTGTGTAAAGTTTTTTGAAGGATGCAGTTATATTCAATATTAAAAAGGGAGTCACTGCTACACACCATAAGCGCTCTACGTATATGTGCTGTGATGGCTGCTTCAATATGAGATTTAGGTTGTGCTGAGTGATAAGTCGGAAAACAGCTGGGTTCGGTCGCCTTGTGGAACACAGTGAAATCAAGTTGTGTGTCAGATCTAATAATAATTAAATCCAAGTACGGAATGGTTCTATTGTCATCTTCATCCATTGTGGTGAATTTGATGGCTCGGTGGTAGTTATTCAGTCTACCAAGCATTTGAATTATGTTAACCGATTTGGTATCGTATAAGAGAAATGCATCATCTACGTATCTTAAGTAACACGTGTTTTCAGCAAACGGTGTAACTACAATCTGCTCCATATGTCTTTGCACATACTCTGCCATAATACCCGACATGGGGCACCCCATGGGTACATCTAACAAACCGCTCAAAGTTGTCTGATTGCTTTTATTATATTTATGTCAAGCGGTGTACTCTACTCAACAGATCCAAAGATACCGATTTTTATAAGATCCAAAGACAAGGATTTGTAGAAGATCGAAAGATAAATATTTGTATAGGATTCAAAGATAAGGATTTGTATAAGATCCAAAGATAAAAGTTTGTATATGATGCAAAAATTGTAAAGAAGGAATATAAGATGTAATATTCCAACTAATTATGGACTTTGTTCGGATGTAAGATTTAAGGCCTTATGATATTATGCGGAGAGTTTCGTTTTCAAAAAGACAGCATGCGGCTACCGAAGCAGCTCTTAATACATTAGAAATATTTTGACTGCGATTATTTGCCCTAGTTATTTTCTACGAACACCAAGATATTACATTTTCGATGGGGAAAATGAAGAAAAATGGAATTTCCCTTTCTTTGCCGTAATAAAAACAAATTCGATGAAAATATACACTAAATAATAATTAAAATAATTACAATACTCCACATTTATTGAAAGAATGTATGGTTTGAATATCAAGCGATACAAAAGCATAATCTTTACAATGATAAAATGTGATTTTTTTCATTAAACACGCCAAGATAGGTATTAGCTTTCAATGTTATAAAATTTCACGCAAAAAAACGATTATAAACCACGAAGATTTTTGGATTGATTATTTCTTTCAACAAAGATATGAAAATTGTTATCATGGTAAAACAGAAACATTTCTTTATTATTTACGTGTCGTTGAAATATCATGTCCTTCAAAGTGAAATAGAATAATAATTTTTAGAGTCTTAATTTGCATAATATGTAAAACAAATAAATACGAAAATTACAATAATATACAAAATGTCTGAATCAAAATAATATTTGAAGTGTATGGATTATAATCATATATAAAATGCCTGAATTAGAACAATATATTAATTTTCTGAATTAGAAATATACATAAAGTGTCTAAATTAGATGCATGGAATCCGAATTAGAAGAATATATAAAGTCTTTGTCAGAAGAATGTAAGGTTTGGATTAAAATAATATATAAATAATAAATGAGAATAATTAATATTAGAGATTTAAATAAAAATAGTTTGTATTTTTACGGCTCAGGGACAGCAAAAGTGAAAAAAGCTTATATGTGTCATGGTAGCGTTGTGAGTCGAACCCAGGTTAAAGGTACGATAAGCAAATGTTTTACCATGATGTCACTGTATGGAAATACATCCAAATTTTCCGAGTACGCTGAACTTCTTAAGGTCAAGGAAACCAAACCCTGGACTACAGTGAGCAGTTAGTCGATATGCGGTAAAGTGTTGTTTTCCACTGCTGGGAGTCGAACTCATAGTAACAGCACGCTAAAGGCAAGCCTCAAATCTGCGCCATCGCAGAATCTGGGATATGTATATTACAAATTTGTTTATTTTGGCAAGAAGTCCATGCAAAGTGAATATTATTACTGCATGTAATTTCATATTATGTAACTTTTATATTATATAATTAACAAGAAGAAAGCAGAAAGGAATAAATTTATGTGATACTTTGCCAGGGTAGCGGCGAGAAAAGACTATGAGTCTGACAAATGTCATCACTGCCGCACGGTGTCGCTTCAGACAGCTGTCGCCAACCTTTCGGACCATACGGATAACTAAATTCATAATTTTAAATCCCACGGACCACTAATACGTTTTTTCTTTAAAAGATAAATACAGGACCTTTCCTGGTAATTACATTGCGGCAAGTGAATTTTTTTCACTAATTGCCGATAATTATTTCAAGTACATTATCGACATAAAAATTTACAATTAATTATTTTAACATAAAGTTAGAAATTGGTACTTAAACATTTAGAATCCTATTAAGCATATTTCGTGAATTTAGTGCAATACAAAAGCAAAAATTGTCATTCAGAATATGAGAATTTCTTAGAATATTATTTTTGTTTTATTATTAATCAAACATTAAAAATGAAAATAATGTCCAGCTTTTTCTGCGGACCACCAAAATTTTCTCGCGGACCACCGGTTGGCGACCGCTGGCTTAAGAGACAATGGGACAACAGGCAGAAACAAGACAAGAGTAGGTAAAGTTGCTTTGTATTAGTAAGAATAAATAAAGCAGACTTCTAAATTGAGCAGCATGGTTTGCTGATTTATTTTCCATTGGCAAGGTATTCAATTCTCTTGGGCCCGGTGCCACAATACTAGGCAGACCTAAGTTTGTCTTGGAGATATTTATTAAGGTTATGTATATAGTAAGCTCAAAGCGTAAAAATTTCTATATCTGGGAAGTTCTAAATATACTTTTGATAAATCTGAGTCATAGAAATGCATTTAACAGCTTCAGAATATTATATTAGAAATTAAGTTATTGCTGCTCCCTTCAATTTCCTCTCTGCATGTAAATTTTCAAAGACAGGGAATCATAAACATGGAAATGAGTAAATAATATAATTCTGCAGAATAGCAAGAACAATTTCATCGAATCTTCTGTATCTCCTCACCGAAAATGACTATTCCTTCGTCTCCAGCAGAATTTCCTCCTTTTCTAACAGCATAATCAAAGGAAGGTTTGTTTCAGACTCTGGCCGTGATTTCGCTGATGGTGCTCAGAGGTTGCAGGGGATCCTAGCGGGATTAATATGGATTCAGATCAAAGTGGGAAACAGTCATCGCATGCACACTGCACCCCTGAGACTTTCGATCGAATTGTGACGAGACAGTTCTTGTTGTTGGGCAAAATTCTGTCCCAGGAACACTAGTGGTAATAGTTTCGGCTTCGTTAACTCCTATGGACATGAATTACTAGTCATGCTCGTAGATAACCAGAATAAAAGTATTATGAATGCAATTGTCCAAGAACAAAGCTATCACGTTTTATCTCTGAGAACTCTTCGTTAATTGCATTCTTCTTCTTTTTTTCAGAAAATACTGCAGAGACTACTTCTTGATAAGTAGCTAAATACTTATTTTAATTAGATAAGCTATGTATTATATTATATCTATCGTTTATTCGTGTATTCAATTTGAAATTTCGTATAAAATATGGGGTGTAAATTACATTCTATGAAGAATTGTGTATGTAAAATGAAAAAGTATAAATTATTTGAAGATTGTTATGTGAACCAAACTATTCATTGGTTGTAGTAGCTATCTTATTATTTCAAATATTAAAACATTTTTATCATTCGCTCTTAAATGTCTTAAACTAACATTTTTAAATAACAAAAGCTTTTTCAAAAAAGCATTTGTGATATTTTGTATTAAATTGACGTAGAATAGTGTGCCATATGGGGTGTGCACAAATAAGTGTTACAACATTTAAAATGTAGTAGACGATGTCAATGTGACGTCAAAGAATTTTGCAGTTTTTCAGAACAATAATTCATTCTGTTGATGTCGAAGATAAAAGTTTCATGACGTCACTTCCTGTTTGACTGAAATTTGGGCTATAAACGTCAGGTATTATATTCAGCTAAAAGGTTCACCGAAGATGGAATTTTTCGCCATTTTTTTTAATTGAACTATATTTCCAGTTACTGTGTGTCAATGACTTGTGGGTTTTTTTTTTCATGTTTTTGCAGTCCGAAGGGAAATGTGGATGTTGTATTCTAGAAGGTCAAGTTCTATGGCATCACTTATATCGCTTCGTTTTGACTGTAAATATATGAGGAAAGTATATGTCGGGGACGTAAAATAACTGATAATGTCATCCAATTCATATCAGATGTAGAAACAATCATTTGCGGTATTTTCCAGTAATATAATGCCTGACATTTCCGGAAAATAGGCAAAGATTTTTTAAACAGGAAGTTACGTCAAAAGACTTCTATACTACCTTTGAAATGAATTATTTTTTTTCGAAAACTGTAAATGGTTTTGACGTCACAGTTACTTCACCTACAACCTTCCTTATAACGCATTTAGTAGCGTTGAGACACTTTTAAAATTATATTTTGTGCACACACACTGATATTATATATACACTCCTGTATGACATATATATATATATATATATCATCATCATCATATTCAACCATTATCTATCCACTGCTGGATGAAGGTCTCTCCAAATGCTTTCCACACAAGTCTATCCTGGGCCATTCGTTTCCACGTCACCCCAACCTGTTTTCTTATTTCATCCACCCATCTAGTTTGAGGACGTTTTCTAGGTCTTCGGTGGTCTCTTGGAATCCAGTTCAGAATTTCTGTTGTCCATCGTTGATCAGTTCTTCTTGCAATATGCCCAGCCCATCGCCATTTCAGCCCTTTTACTTTAACAATGATGTCCTCTACTCTAGTTTGCTCTCTCACCCAAGTGTTTCTTTTTCGATCTCTCCTAGTTATTCCAAGCATGCACCTCTCCATGCTCCTTTGCGTTGTCTGTAACTTTCGTATTGCTCCAACTGTTAGACTCCATGTCTCTGATCCATAAGAGAGGACTGGCAATACACACTGGTTGAAGACCTTTCTTTTTAGACACAAAGGCAATTTCCCCTTCAGGATAAAACTGTTTCTTCCAAATGCACTCCAGCCAAGTTTAATACGTCTGTTGAGTTCTTTCATAATGTTGCCATCCATTGAAATCAGCTGGCCAAGGTAAATATATGAATCAGCAATTTCTAGCTCAATGTTGTCAACTTGTATTTTTGTTTCCTCTACGAAATTATTGAACATGATCTTAGTTTTTTGTAGGTTCATCTTGAGTCCAACTTCTTTACTTCTAGTTGAGAGCTCCTGTACCATGTCTTGGAGTTCTGATGGGTTCGTTGAAAAAATAACAATGTCATCAGCAAACCGCAAATGATTTAAATATTCACCATTTATTTTTATTCCCTTGTTATTCCAATTTATCTGCTGGAAAAT
>QLNU02015003.1:118533186-118543547 GCA_006491805.2 Dysdera silvatica | reverse complement strand
ATATATATATAAAAGTTTTCCTCGCCCATTCTTGGCGGAAACAGGCTTTGGGACGGGCAGAGCGCCATGTTCCCAAGCCTCTTTTTACATCACTTCTTAATGTGCCATGTCTAGAAACTTCCTGACAATGTGACACGTGTTTAGGATTGTGGCTTTTTGTATTTCAATGTAGGTGTTTGGGTCAATGTTGAGTATCTCCAAATTCGTCGTTTATAAATATATATATATATGTGATATATATGCACACACTGTATGATATATGAAATCCTTTATTTCACATTTCTAAAACGGCAATAGCCAATGAAGATTTTCATGTGCCTGTACAGAAATACTACTTTAACACTTTCGGAAAAATTGATTGAACTTTTCCGAAATTTATTTTTGAAATGGAATATATTTTGGAATTGGAGTTATATATAAAATATTTCTCAGTTTGCTTTCGTGACGACTTTAGCGTTAGGTAGCGTTATAGGCATAAAATGTAATATTAAACTGTAGCACACTTTTTGCAATTTGCAACCCAGTTTCTGCAGCTAGAATTTTGGGAACTAATCATCAAATTCAAGATTTTTGTGAAATGGAAAAGTGGCGAAAAAAGTGAAGTACTTGGCAAAGAGAAGAAATGGACGGAGGAGAGGAAAGAAAAAGTAGAAGAAGAAAGAAAAAAAAAGAACCTCGTTCAAAATTACCTCAACTTTAGCCAAAAGTATGTGCGAATTTTAAAATTAAATTGCTAGATTTTTTTCTAAAGAAGTAGCATAAATAGACATAAAGTAAACTGGGCAATAACAGAAGGATTTCTATATTCAAAAATGTCTAATATTTATATATATATTAGCATATATATATATATATATATGAACACTATAAAATCCAATTTATCCTATAATGATAAAAATAATTAGTGAAAGAAATTATTATTTCAATTTCTTTAAATTACATCTTTATATGCAAATTTTCAATGGCGTACCCATGGGATTAGAGTTAGCACATAATACAAACTCGCGAAACCTTAACACCATTTGTGTCCAAACTTTTCACAAAATATTTTAAAGTTTTTATAGAGGATAAGTTAGTAAAGTTTCCTAATTATTAGTAATAATACAATTCAAAAGACTTATCCTATTAATTTCATAACATATGTGACCTCATATAAATAATAACATAAACAACTATAACCGTCTATATATGATATTATAATGCGAATGATGTATTATCTTACGAGATGTCTCCGAACAATCAATACATTTTGCTTGTTCTTTTTCTGTATTTTATGGTCATTGATTTGATTCATTGTTAAATTAGGTTGTGGCAATTTCTTTTCGAATCTTTTTACGAGGGCGAATCAGAAAGTCTTTGCCCCTATTTTTTATTAACCAAAATAAGGTACCTACAGGTAATTACAACTATACGTACGTTACACTATTTTTCCACATAGTCCCCACACCGATTCAAACATTTGTCCCATTGCAGCACTAAATTTGAAATGCCCCAGTAGTAGAATTCGTCCGGCTGACTATGGAATCATCGTCGGATTGCTGTCTTGGCTTCATCGTTACACGTGAATCGCTGTATGCAATCAGAACCGTCGATAAGCTTTGGTCATTTCACTGGGAGAGTCTGGACCACCCACCATATAGTCCGGACCTCGCCCCTAGTGATTTCCACGTTTTCGGTCCGCTGAAGAAGTTCCTGGCAGGACAGCGATTCACGTGCAACGATGAAGCCAAGACAGCAGTCCGACGGTGGTTCCACAGTCAGCCGGACGAATTCTACCACAGGGGCATCTCAAATTTAGTGCTGCGATGGGACAAATGTCTGAACCGGTGTGGGGACTATGTGGAAAAATAGTGTAAGGTACGTAGAATAGTACGTATATTTGTAATTACCTGTATGTACCTTATTTTGGCTAATAAAAAATAGGGGCAAAGACTTTCTGATTCGCCCTCGTAGTAAGCTTTGTTGGTGGTCTATAACCTATTATAGAGTGGTATCAATCACAAATGATGGTGCCACCATGAAAACATGAAGGCTTATTTTCGGCTTATGTGTGTCAGACACCATCTGGCCAGAAAAGCCAAGATGTTGTGCATTAGCCAATATACTGAGTTCTTCATAAAATCCTAATGCACAAATTGGACAAACAAATGCGCTCACAGAAATGTATAATTTGTTTGCTTCTTCATTAATGCACAGCTTATATTACAAATTTAAAGTACAAAATGTTCGAGCGGAATTATCTCCTTACCATTTGTATAAAGTTCAATCTTGTGGGATAGTACGATCATTTAAAGCGAAATATCGATACCAACTTCTGAAAAACACTGTTCTGAGTATACAATCTGGAGGCAGAAAAAAAGTCGATGAACGTTCTAGAAGCGTTTCATATGATCTCTGCAGCATAGGAGAGAGTCGAGAGGAAATGTATATCAAGTTCTTTTGTCAAAGGTAGTTTTCTGGAGGTCAGACGTGATGACTTAAATACGAGGAGAGAGGGAAAATTGAAGAATCTAACGAAAGGGAAGCGCTTTCCCCACGTTAGACAACTTCGAGGCTAATGAAGCTTGCGATATAAATGCCGTGACATCTGAAATTCCGACTTTATAGGATTTGAAAGGCTCAGAATCGTATAGTTACGACAACGATCAAGATGATGATGAAGAATATGAAAACCCGCGGGGACCCTGGTTCGAATCCAGGATGAGGACGGCGCCTCTTTTTCTCCAAATATAAATAAAAAGCTCTAGTTTGAGCTACATAAACGTGGGTGGCAAAAATTATTGTATAATAAATTCCCCCACGAAAAACTCACAAAAATCTCGCCCCGGAGGCTTTTCTGTGTTGACCATTATTTGGCAATTGTGTTATCCCTGTGAAGGGTAATAATATCTTACAATATGGAAACACTTTGCTCGAAAAGTCATTCAGACTTTAAAAATAATGAAAGCTTTGCTTTCAAACAGTGAAGAAAAAATTTTACAAAAACTCATATATGTTAAGAATGCGTTTCTTGAGGTAGCTGATAAAACAAAGCGTAATATAAAATAACCTATTTCTTTAAAAACTAACTCAGGAAATTGGTATCTAAGTCATTGTAAAGGAAGAAATAAAAGGTATGTAACCCCACATTACTCTTTATACCATAGTCTGTGTTATATTTCATCCTGCCTCGATTTAATGCTTTCTCCAATATGATATACTATTTTTTTTCTTTTCGGTTCCTTTAATGGAATCAACTTGCGTTTTTACTGAATATATATACGTGGCTTTCAAAAAACCAGCAACATATTTACGACTATGTAGCGTTATATTTGTTATCCATCACACATTAAATTTAATATGTTGTTGAATATAAATTTATTATTTAAAGAAGTAAATAATTCTATCAGTAGTGCCAAGTGTAGCACCAGTACTTGATACGTTAAACAATGAGCCGCAGAGAAAAGAATGATTATGTTTATCCGCTGGGGTATAATCCTACAACTTTTCATTGGTAAACAAAGGGTTTTGATATCGCACTCCACCGCACGCAACCAATCATCCTTTCCTTCCTTTTCGGGTGATTTATTAAGCACCAATTTACTGCTTGCAATCTGAAATTCTCAGGCAAACGCTAATGAACTACATACGGAATTTTTCGATTCTTTTATTCAGTCATATTTTATATTCATTAATTTTTTTTCATATGATCTTTTGTAATTGGTAAAAGTTAGCTAATAGAATTTGCACTAAAACTTCGTAAAATAATAATTGTACTTGGTTTCGAGAGATCTGTGTTTTCAGATTTTGATAGATTATCGTTCCATATTTTCATTATGGTAATACTTAAGATTTAAAGACATGGCCAATTCCCCATTTAACACTAGACACTTTCCATTGCTTCAGACATTAGTAGCTTCATCTGCAGTACATTGAAAGACACAACTAATGGATATTTAGTTAATAAGAGTTTTCATCTTTAAACTAATAAGTATTCTGGAAAATAGTATCTTCCAATAGGGAGTATTCAAGTATTATCTAAGCACCTTCGTGGGGGGTGCCGATGTGCTTATTTTCCTATGTTAACCAATGTTAATTTTTGTTTATCAGGGGGGGGGGGTTGTAATTGCCAAAATACTTCCTACTTAATGCGTTCTGAATGTTCCCCCATATTACAGAAGTGAGTTAATGAAGAAATGAAATGAAAATTTGGCCCAAATTTATTTTACGATTCGTGGAAATATAATTTAGGAAACTATTTTTAAAATATTTGCCAGTGATTTGTTAATAAAAATTGGGAATACTTCTGAAGAATACTAGCATTCTATTTCGAAGTTCTTTTTAAGAATAGAGAAAGGAATTAATTTGCAATAATTAGTTTATTTCAAATGAAATAGCTCCAAGATGAGAAGGGCATTTCCCCATTTAAGAAATTGCACAAAACATTGCATAATTAACTGAATTTTAACCAGTTTCTTTAATTACAGAGAAATTATAATTCAATTCGTAAAATTTTTATCTGCGTTAACGCAATTTATCTCGAAGAAATAGTTGAGAAAAAAAAATTAAGAATCAATTGAATTCAAAGGAAACAAAATTAATTCCTTAACAAATGAAGAAAGCTCATTAAAGCTAATTAAACTTCAGTTGTTAAGAACAAAAATTGGAAAAGTAAATATAAGAGGATATTGCTTTCAGTTTTTGGATCAGCAAGAAGTTCTAAGTGCAACCTGCTTAACGTAAACCGTGATGAAATTGTTAAGTATGCTTAATTGGTGTTTCTATAATTAGTTTCGTTATCAAATGGTATATATATATATATATACTATATCTTAGCCTCTTCTTCACCTCCAAAGAAATTTTATTCTCTGCAACCAAACAGAGGACACAATAATTCTAAATATTAGTAATAAATATTAGTTTTCTTTATTGATTTCGTATAAAAACGAAAGTGACAACATTTGGAGAGATAATACAGATCAGTTTTTCTGGGACACTAATATGAGATTTTTTTCAAATTTTATGTCGCAATTTTGAAAATCTGCGTGTGGACAAATTACTCGTTTAGGTTATGTGCTTAGACTATCCTTTAAAGCATGAATGGTACTAAGGTTAAGATATACAAAAGAAAAGAAAAGAATATTAATAATTACTGAATAATAGAAAGGTACTTCAACAAAGCGTTTCTGGCGGTGGGAATGAAAAGTATATTTTGCCAGAAAAAATTGGAGAAACGAAATTATTGGACACATTGTTAAGTAAACTGGTAAACACATCTTCCAGTAAAGCTTTTTAATTTCTAGATCAACACAACAGAAATGTTAAGTTGGGTATAAGACAAAGTGATATGATATAACCAGTGAAAGCATGCTGTATGCTTAACAGCTGAAGATAAATACTACCTTCTGCTAAGCAAGCCTTCAAATGAAGATAAAAAACGCAATAACCTTAATAGCACATAGAAAGTAACCTTATTTAAAATCAATTTGGTGTTTGCACCTTAATCCTCAGAAGCAAATGTCTTTTTAATTCACAAGGATGTTTAAATTTCTCAAATCCTATTGTCCATTATAAAACAGAAGCATCCTTATCCACCAGCAACACGCCAGTTTTAATTTCATTTCGATATATATATATATGAATTCCTAAAACTACTGTTCTAAACAAACTCGTGACCGACACGGTATCGATATTAAATGGGAATTTCGATTTAGAGTTGATGGAAATTTCCGTTTCAGAAATTAAATTCAAATATTTCCACTCGCGAAATATTCCCTTCAGAAAAAGATTCCGTCGAGGGGAAATTCAAGAAAATGTGAACGATCTCTTATCAAACTTCGAAGTAACAAAGATGTTAGAACTAAATTTGTGAATTATATATTAGTATTTTATTGTGGAATGATATTTCAAACCTTGGAAATTCAGATTTCAGTTTTGCGTTAAAACAAGAGATGGTTTCTTTGGATCAAGGTTTGGGACATCTCATCGTTAATTTTTCTCCTTTAAAGATAGTGACATTTTCCACAGAGCTTTGTTTAATTAAACCAGGAATTATTTTTCATGCTATGGTGACGAGAATGTTAAGCACAGATAAAAGCTTTCGCTTTGACTTAAAATAGGTTCCGATCTTCGAATATGTTTATAGACAATATAAGCAAAATTTATAAACTTAAGTTATTGTATCGCAGCTTCTTTTGTAAAAATATAATGCCTCTTGTAAAATGTGGGTTCGAATGCCACTAGACACAGAAAATCATTTTTTTCTTTGAAAATGATTTAATCATCTTATACAACCACACCATCGTCTAGGACAATAGAATTAATCTAATTGAAAGAGTGAGTTTATTTTGTAAAACTAAATTTCATAAATCTATTTTACAACCAAAAATTTCTTTCTACACAAATGACGAAATTTATCTCCAACAAATTTTACGTCCCAACTTACTTTACAATCACAAACCGAATTTTAGTATTGCTGTAGGTATTGCTACAAGTTTCAATTTTCTTTTCGCATGTCAATGTATAAAAGCGAAGACCCACGGAAATCAGCATGAGCAAATGGTGCAACTTTTCTAAACAAAGAAAACAATTTTGTCGATCTTCATGCAATGCCTCGTCAAAAAGAATGATTCCTGATTCTCGAATAGCATTTCCCCTCTATTAACTAACAACACAATTAGAGGCAGATCCGTTTCCGGTCCGGAGTGTAATTTTGCTGATGGTTGTACGAGGCAGAACTGGAGGTTTACAGGATTAATAAAGATTCAGACCAAAGCGAACAGCAGCCATCGCATGAACATTACACCCGAGAGACTTTCGATCGAATCCCAAGGAGACACTCCTGGTTGCTAGATAACATTATGTTGAAGGAATATTGGTAGCAACAGTTTTGCCTTCTGTAACCTTTATAAAAACTTATCAATTGTACAGCTCAAAGTTCAGAAGAATTGAAATAATGTGAGCGAATTTGTCCAAGCACCAAACTACCGTATTTTGTAGGGATATCTTCCTTTTAAATGTATTTTCAGCGCATTCTAAAACTTATCCCAAAAATTAAACTAATACTCTGTTTAGGGGCTTTAAATATATTATACATTAGTGCAGACAGTTTGTTTTATAAAATGCAATAAAAAAGGCATTACATAATGCGTTTCATGTGTGACATGGAGGAAAATTACAAAACTACTGCTCCAAAAACTTTTCGATATTATTCAAGGGTGGTAATTTTTCTATCCGTGAGAAGGTAAAAATATTTCGAAAGTAATATATATATAAGATATAATATGAATATAATATAATAATAATAATAAATTTTTATTCAACCCGATATACAATATTTCGTGATACATAGCTTGAGCAGTATAAAAATTATAGAAATGTAAGAGAAGATCTATATTAAATTATTTTAAGTTTTGAGGTAAGAAATGGAAGAGAATATAAAGCCGAAGCTTGTTCCGAGATTCTCCTCCAGAATGCGGTGATGTTGACAAGAGAGAGGGTAAATTTTCATATTTCTGAATTATGCTTATTTTAAAGAGTTCAGTTGTTGTATATCTTTGGCAGAAGGACGTGAAAACCATTGTAATAACTTAAGAACAGACTGAGCGTCGTTTTTACAAATTAATGAGCAAGAAGTATTATTATTATTTGGGATTTTTCATGGGCCTCATTTGAGAAAATTGCGGCACACATCTGGATAAAGCTTACGAAATTATGTTTATCAAGATTCAAGCCGAAAGTATATCTGACAAGGGAACCACCTGGATTGCAACGCGCAAACCCCGACAAGAGCGATACTACCGGACAGGTTTAGCCACGAGAAACAAAAAATCCAATGAAACCAGCCGTCCGAACCCAACCTTCCCAGGAGCCACAAGGTAACCATCAAAATCCGTCCATCATGAAACATGTCCACCCACAAGAAAAAAAAATATTCTTCAAATATTATTTTGTATAATTTTCAGGTTTTCTCTACTCTTATTAATATTGCTAATGTTTTGGTGCATGTTGCAGTTAAAGAAATGTACTCACTGATATCGAATGTTAGGAATTTGACTATATGAATATAATAAGATACTTAGTATGAATATAATAAAGATATGAGTATGAATATAATACGATATAATATGGATATAATACGATATAATATGAATATAATACGATATAATATCAATATAATAAGATATAAATGTGAATAATACGATATAATATGGATATAATACGATATAATATGAATATAATACGATATAATATCAATATAATAGGATTTATTATGAATATGATGATATAATATATATATATATATATATATATATATATATATATATATATATATATATATATATATATATTCCGTGGCTAAGCCTATCGGTAGCGTCTACAGGTTGCGGATGGTGGAGAGCTCTACATATCTGTAGGGTAGCTGCGAATAAGCAGGCTTCTGGAAAGATGCTTGTCAAATAAGCAGTCGCTGACAATTGAGAGGCAGAGAGAGGGTATGGAGGACACTAGGGCGGAACCTGGTGCACAAGTAAAAAATCACATGTACCCAACGACGGCTCTGTGACATGGTGAGATAACACCACCATCAAATATGTATTTCCCGGGTAGGTGAACCCGTAAACCCTGGAAGGTGATCACCTAGGAGAAAGCACTTCGTAAACAAACCAAATCTTCCAACCAGCAATTGACCAGTGTGTCAGATTACGGTCTAACCCTCCAACATGTTTGCACAAATTAATTCACGGCCCTCATTCCCCGGAGGCTTTAGAGCAACTACCTTAGGCAGCAGGAAGACTAGCTCGACGGCAGAGGATGCTAAGAATCACCGGGTTCGAACACGCTGCCAAAACACTTTGGAAATTGGAACTTTCAACACCAGAAAAATGAAAACGGATGCTCGCCTACAAGAACTAATATTAGAACTCAAGCATATTAAGTGGGACATCATCGTGCTGTGTAAAACGAGACGTAAAGGTGAAAATCTTGTAAAACTCGATACCGGCCATCTTCTATATACAAAAGGAACTGCAAACGGGAAATGTAGTTTTGTAGATTTCCTCATTAATCAGAGATTAAAAGGTTCCATCATAAAACTTGAGGGTACTTCAGATAGAATCGCACAATGCACCATACAACTGAACAAACGACATAAGCTCCAAGTTATCCAGGCTTATGCACCAACTAGTAGCCACACTGATGATGAAATCGAAGAATTCTACGAGGATATATCAGACCTACAAAATAAAGAAAATTGCCACTACAAAATTTTAGTGGGTGATTTTAATGCCAGAATTGGAAAAACCCACTTTGGTGAATGTGCAACAGGCCCACATGGCAGCGGTCATAGAGATGCAAGAGGAGACTCGCTGGTTAATTTTGCAGAGAGACAAGGCCTCTATATTTTGAATTCGTTTTATAAAAAGAAAGCCAATAGGAAATGGACATGGGAAAGTCCGTCAGGAAACAAAAGTGAGATTGATTATGTTCTATCCAACCACAAAAATATATTCAGTGACTGTACGGTCCTCAATCGTTTTGACGTGGGAAGTGACCATAGACTGGTGAGAGTTAAAGTTAAGTTAGACTACCGCAAAGAACGCAGTAAAATGATAAACCTCTCCAAAAAGTGAAAGCCAACAATGAGGAATTGCTTAAAAAAAGCAAAGAATTTGAACTCGCTATGTCAAATCGCTTTGCATTATTACAAAATTTGGAAGACACCGATATAACAGAACAAAATGAAAAAATCATCAGCAACTTAATTGTAACAGCCGAGGCTCTAGTACCACTAACAACGAAACTCAAAGAAAGTAAAATCTCTAAAGAAACTTTAAATCTAATGGAAAAACGAAGGTCTTGGAAGAACACAGGAATAATTGCTAACAAAGTGGAATATGTGGAAATTTGCAAGACGATAAGGAAACGTATCCGGGAAGAAACTCGTAAATTCAATACAAAGTTGGTACAAAAACAATTGAAGAAAATAAAGGCATCAAAAATTCAAAACGCAGGCTAATAAATGGAAAAAAGCAAATACTTGCCTTAAAATGTAATGACGGCTCAGTATGCAGAACACGCCAGGAAATGCTTAAGAGGGTAAAAGAATTCTACACAGACCTCTATAAAAGTAACGATCAGCAAAATCTGCCAACAATTGTAGTTACAGAAGAAATGCCGGATGTTTTAGTATCAGAGGTAACAGATGCCATACGATCAATGAAAAATGGGAAATCCACAGGAAAAGATGGCATTTCTGCTGAAATGTTAAAAGCTGGGTGTAAAACGCTTCACAAAATATTGGCAAATCTCTTCTCAAAATGTCTTAAGGAACAAAAAATTCCTAATGCATGGAAAAATGGCGATGTTATTCTTTTGCATAA
>QLNU02015003.1:118521000-118533086 GCA_006491805.2 Dysdera silvatica | reverse complement strand
CAGATTTCAGTTTTGCGTTAAAACAAGAGATGGTTTCTTTGGATCAAGGTTTGGGACATCTCATCGTTAATTTTTCTCCTTTAAAGATAGTGACATTTTCCACAGAGCTTTGTTTAATTAAACCAGGAATTATTTTTCATGCTATGGTGACGAGAATGTTAAGCACAGATAAAAGCTTTCGCTTTGACTTAAAATAGGTTCCGATCTTCGAATATGTTTATAGACAATATAAGCAAAATTTATAAACTTAAGTTATTGTATCGCAGCTTCTTTTGTAAAAATATAATGCCTCTTGTAAAATGTGGGTTCGAATGCCACTAGACACAGAAAATCATTTTTTTCTTTGAAAATGATTTAATCATCTTATACAACCACACCATCGTCTAGGACAATAGAATTAATCTAATTGAAAGAGTGAGTTTATTTTGTAAAACTAAATTTCATAAATCTATTTTACAACCAAAAATTTCTTTCTACACAAATGACGAAATTTATCTCCAACAAATTTTACGTCCCAACTTACTTTACAATCACAAACCGAATTTTAGTATTGCTGTAGGTATTGCTACAAGTTTCAATTTTCTTTTCGCATGTCAATGTATAAAAGCGAAGACCCACGGAAATCAGCATGAGCAAATGGTGCAACTTTTCTAAACAAAGAAAACAATTTTGTCGATCTTCATGCAATGCCTCGTCAAAAAGAATGATTCCTGATTCTCGAATAGCATTTCCCCTCTATTAACTAACAACACAATTAGAGGCAGATCCGTTTCCGGTCCGGAGTGTAATTTTGCTGATGGTTGTACGAGGCAGAACTGGAGGTTTACAGGATTAATAAAGATTCAGACCAAAGCGAACAGCAGCCATCGCATGAACATTACACCCGAGAGACTTTCGATCGAATCCCAAGGAGACACTCCTGGTTGCTAGATAACATTATGTTGAAGGAATATTGGTAGCAACAGTTTTGCCTTCTGTAACCTTTATAAAAACTTATCAATTGTACAGCTCAAAGTTCAGAAGAATTGAAATAATGTGAGCGAATTTGTCCAAGCACCAAACTACCGTATTTTGTAGGGATATCTTCCTTTTAAATGTATTTTTTCAGCATATTCTAAAAACTTATCCCAAAAATTAAACTAATACTCTGTTTAGGGGCTTTAAATATATTATACATTAGTGCAGACAGTTTGTTTTATAAAATGCAATAAAAAAGGCATTACATAATGCGTTTCATGTGTGACATGGAGGAAAATTACAAAACTACTGCTCCAAAAACTTTTCGATATTATTCAAGGGTGGTAATTTTTCTATCCGTGAGAAGGTAAAAATATTTCGAAAGTAATATATATATAAGATATAATATGAATATAATAATTAATAATAATAATACATTTTTATTAAACCCGATATACAATATTTCGTGATACATAGCTTGAGCAGTACAAAAATTATAGAAATGCAAGAGAAGATCTATATTAAATTATTTTAAGTTTTGAAGTTAGAAATGGAAGAGAATATAAAGCCGTAGCATTTTATGAGACTCTCTTTCAGAATACGCTGATGTTGACAAGAAAAAAAAAGTAGATTTTCATATTTCTGAATTGATGCTTATTTTAAAGAGTTCAGTTGTTGTATATCTTTAGCAGAGGGACGTGGAAAACTTGTAATAACTTAAGAACTGACTGAGCGTCGTTTTTACGAATTAATGAGCAAGAAATATTATTGTTATTTGGGATTTTTCATGGGCCTCATTTGAGAAAATTGCGTCATACACCTGGATAAAGCTTACAAAATTATATGTTTATCCAGATTCAAGCCGAAAGTATATCTGACAAGGGAACCACCTGGATTGCAACGCGCAAACCCCGACAAGAGCGATACTACCGGACAGGTTTAGCCACGAGAAACAAAAAATCCAATGAAACCAGCCGTCCGAACCCAACCTTCCCAGGAGCCACAAGGTAACCATCAAAATCCGTCCATCATGAAACATGTCCACCCACAAGAAAAAAAAATATTCTTCAAATATTGTGCATCATTTCACGTTTCTCTACTCTTATTAATATGGCCAATGTTTTGGTGCATGTTGCAGTTAAAGAAATGTGCTCACTGATATCGAATGTTAGGAATTTGAACTATATGTAAGATATAGTATGAATATAATAAGATATAGTATGAATATAATAAGATATAGTATGAATATAATACGATATAATGGATATAATACGATATAATATGAATATAATACGATATAATAATATCAATATAATAAGATATAGTATGAATATATTACGATATAATATGGATATAATATGGATATAATACGATATAATATGAATATAATACGATATAATATCAATATAATAGGATTTATTATGAATATGATATAATATATATATATATATATATATATAAAATTCGTGGCTAAGCTCATCCTATCGGGAAGCGTCCACAGGTTGCGGATGCTGGCCCTACAGATATGTAGGGCGAATAAACAGGCTGCGGAAGATGGCATCGATGACGTGCTGTTGGTGAGGCGGTGGCGGTGGACGAGGTGGAACGCGGTAAAGATGCGTAGCGGCTCATGACATGGCGAGCTAACACCGCCATCAAATATGTGTTTCCCGGATAGGTGAACTCGTAAACTCTGAAAAGTGATCACCTAGGAGAAGGCACTTCGAAAACAAACCAAATCTGCCAACCCGCAATTGACCAGCGTGGCAGATTACTCTCTAACCCTCCAACATATTTACACAAATTAATTCACGGCCCTCATTCCCCGGAGGCCTTAGAGCAACTACCTTAGGCAGCAGGAAGAATAGCTCGACGGCAGAGGGTGCTAAGAATCACCGGGTTCGAACACGCTGCCAAAACACTTTGGAAATTGGAACTTTCAATATTAGAACAATGAAAATAGATGCTCGCCCACAAGAATTATTATTAGAGCTCGAACATATTAAGTGGAACATCATCGGGACGTAAAGGTGAAAATCTTGTGGAACTTGATACCGGTCATCTTCTATATGCAAAAGGAACTGCAAACTAAAAATGCAGTGGTGTAAGTTTCCTCATTAATCAGAGATTAAACAGTTCCATTATAAAACTTGAGGGTACTTCAGATAGAATCGCGCAATGCACCATACAACTGAACAAACGACATAAACTCCAAGTTATCCAGGCTTATGCACCAACTAGTAGCCACACTGATGATGAAATCGAAGAATTCTACGAGGATATATCAGACCTACAAAATAAAGAAAATTGCCACTTCAAAATTTTAATGGGTGATTTTAATGCCAGAATTGGAAAAACACAATTTGGTGAATGTGCAACAGGCCCACATGGCAGCGGTCATAGAGATGCAAGAGGAGACTCGATGGTTAATTTTGCAGAGAGACAAGGCCTCTATATTTTGAATTCGTTTTATAAAAAGAAAGCCAATAGGAAATGGACATGGGAAAGTCCGTCAGGAAACAAAAGTGAGATTGATTATGTTCTATCCAACCACAAAAATATATTCAGTGACTGTACGGTCCTCAATCGTTTTGACGTGGGAAGTGACCATAGACTGGTGAGAGTTAAAGTTAAGTTAGACTACCGCAAAGAACGCAGTAAAATGATAAACCTCTCCAAAAAGTGAAAGCCAACAATGAGGAATTGCTTAAAAAAAGCAAAGAATTTGAACTCGCTATGTCAAATCGCTTTGCATTATTACAAAATTTGGAAGACACCGATATAACAGAACAAAATGAAAAAATCATCAGCAACTTAATTGTAACAGCCGAGGCTCTAGTACCACTAACAACGAAACCTAAAGAAAGTAAAATCTCTAAAGAAACTTTAAATCTAATGGAAAAACGAAGGTCTTGGAAGAACACAGGAATAATTGCTAACAAAGTGGAATATGTGGAAATTTGCAAGACGATAAGGAAACGTATCCGGGAAGAAACTCGTAAATTCAATACAAAGTTGGTACAAAAACAATTGAAGAAAATAAAGGCATCAAAAATTCAAAACGCAGGCTAATAAATGGAAAAAAGCAAATACTTGCCTTAAAATGTAATGACGGCTCAGTATGCAGAACACGCCAGGAAATGCTTAAGAGGGTAAAAGAATTCTACACAGACCTCTATAAAAGTAACGATCAGCAAAATCTGCCAACAATTGTAGTTACAGAAGAAATGCCGGATGTTTTAGTATCAGAGGTAACAGATGCCATACGATCAATGAAAAATGGGAAATCCACAGGAAAAGATGGCATTTCTGCTGA
The DNA here is from genome assembly GCA_006491805.2 of Dysdera silvatica. Taxonomy (NCBI): domain Eukaryota; kingdom Metazoa; phylum Arthropoda; class Arachnida; order Araneae; family Dysderidae; genus Dysdera; species Dysdera silvatica. The sequence continues at coordinate 118,528,813 of QLNU02015003.1, read as the reverse complement.
AATGTTAAAAGCTGGGTGTAAAACGCTTCACAAAATATTGGCAAATCTCTTCTCAAAATGTCTTAAGGAACAAAAAATTCCTAATGCATGGAAAAATGGCGATGTTATTCTTTTGCATAAGAAAGGAGCTCAAGATGATCTTAAAAACTATCGACCAATTAGCCTTCTTCCTGTTATGTACACAGTTTTTTAGCAAAATCACTGCAAATAGAATTTATAGAACATTAAACTATGCCAAACCTCTAGAACAAGTAGAGTTTAAAAGTGGCTATAGTACGATTGACCACATTCAGGTTCTTCAGAGAATAATAGAAAGACACAATGAATACACTTTACCACTATGCATTGCCTTCATCGACTACGAAAAAGCTTTTGACTCAATTTTCAAACCATATATTTTAAATGCACTAGGTAACCAAGGTGTGAACCCAGCTTATGTTAGCTTACTCCAGTCCATATTTTATAAAGCAAAGCGACTATATCTATAAACAGACACAAAGTTGAAATTAACCTTGAGAAAGGTATACGACAGGGAGATACAATCTCGCCCATACTCTTTTCAGCTTGCCTTGAGGAAGTTTTTCGTAAATTACACTGGGATCAAAAGGGCTTAAAAATCAACGGAGCGTATTTAAACCATCTAAGATTCTCCGACGACATCGTGTTTTCGCAAAAGATCCAGAAGAGCTCCAAAGACTCATTGAAGATCTCAGAATGAAAGGAGAAACATCTGGCTTAAAAATCAACTTGAAGAAAAGCATGATCATGTTTAATAAGTTTATACAAACTAAGAAAATCTTTGTTTTGGGAGAAGAAATACAGCAAGCTGAAAATTATATTTACCTTGGTCAACAAATTACGATGAAAGGCGACATAAATCAAGAGATCGAACGTCGTATCAAGCTTAGCTGGCAAGCATTCTACCGGCTACAAATAATTTTTAAAAAAAAGCTCCCTATTTCTTTACAGAGGAAAGTTTTCGATCAATGCATCCTACCTGTTCTGACTTATGGTAGTGAGACATGGACATTGACTGCCAAAGGTATCCAAAAGTTACGAGTGGTACAAAGGAACATGGAACGGCAGATGCTTGGTATCACGCGACGAGATCGAAAGACCTTCAGTTGGATAAGAGATCAAACAAAAGTTTGTGATATCATTGCGAAGGTAAAAAGTTTGAAATGGAAGTGGGCAGCCCATATTGCTAGAAGAACTGACAACAGATGGACCAAAAACATCCTAGAATGGATCCCACTGGACACCACACGCCCAAGGAAAAGGCCAAAGACGAGATGGGTGGATGAAATAATTAAATATATTGGGCACAAGTGGCAGCAAAATGCACAAGATCGACTTCGTTGGAAAGATGCAGAGGAGGCCTTTATCCTGCAGTGGATTGACAACGGCTGAAATGATGATGATATATAAAATAAGAAGATCAAGGTAATATTTTCCGGGTCTCAATGGTTTAACTAACATTAAGTTTTATCTATACGAAGTAGGTCGCTTGTTTGATTTCAACCTGGAACAATGCCTCTTTTTCTTCCTAATAGAAGAAAAAATTCTTCTGTTTTGGCTTTTAAATTCGTCTCTATAATTTTTTTATCATAATTTCTTTGAATATGGGTAAACATTTTTTCGGCAAGTTATGTATGTTCGGCAATTTTTCAATTTCTACAAATAATTCATTTCTTCTGATGACGATTCGCATAGATTGAATCGAAACGTCAAGCCTTTGATCAATAAAAAAAAGCATTTTCCTACTCAGGTGATTATCTAACAATTATTTTGCTTATTATTATAATGTACTGTGAAAGTCTACGCGAAACTAAAAAAGACTATGCTTTAAATTTCGATCTATTATCTCGTTGAAAGGCATTATTCCCGAATCTCTAATAGCATTTCCCTTCATTTCTAACAAGCTAATCAGAGGAAGGTTCGTTGCGGAATCAGAGCGTAATTTCGTTGATGGTTCTTTTGGGCAGAGCCGGGATCGCTTGAGGATTAATAAGAATTTGGACAGAAGTGGACAACGTCATTCGCTTGAAAATCGTTTCATTCGAACTACACCCGAGAAAATTTTCAATCGAATTTTGATTAACCACTTCTTGTTGTTGGATAAAATTCCATTGCGAACACGGTAGTGGCAACAATTTTTAATTTCCCGGTCTCTATTTGTATAAATACTGGAAATATTTACAGAAAATTGATGTGGCGTGTATACGTAATGTGTATACGTAATGTGGCGTGTATACGTGTGGAATGTATACGTAAAACATAGTGTGTCAAATGTATAAGTTAATATTAAAGATAGAACGATTTTTCTTTAGAAAATGCAAAGTGTATTCTCGGTTTTTTAGTTTTGTTTTTTCTTCTCTTTGTTATTTCTTCTTTTTTTCTTTTCTCTACTTTTCTGTTCAGAGTCAATGATATAGCATCGATGCTTCTATTGCTTTCTATGTAACATCATGGCTATGTGTCACACCAAGGCCAAAGGTATTAAGAGCTTTATCTTTTATAGTTAGCCTCGGATTATAGTTAATTATAGTTATCTTTTATAGCCTATGTTGGCCTTAGATATGATCTCAATGTTTCATTTAAAAAATGTGAGCTCTTAGCCTGCTAGTGATATGGCTAGTTAATTCGATCATGGACTTGCTCAAAGAGAGAGCTTTTAAACTTATTTATGATAATGTGAACCTAATAAATTAGTTGAGTCTGAAAGGATCTAATCATTACTTAAAAAAGAAAATGCATGCAGCAGGAAAATTTTGTAGCGCAGCTCTAAACGCTGTATAAAAGTATTTGTGGCAGCTTCAACCGGTTGCCTCTGAACCGAGAGGCTCGATTCAAGTGGTGCCCAATTAAAACCGGACCAGCTTACTGTATCAGGTAATATGGAAATTTAAGTTTCAGTAAGTTATAAAAGGAAACAGATTTCCATTGTGTGGACTGCGCTCGCAATTAGTGTAAATTCATGTTCAAATACTGGTAACTGTCTACTTACCTCGTTTCCACTTAGGTGTGTAGAATTTCTGATGCGGGTTCATAATTATCGTCAAATTTATCAAATAGCGTAATTAAAATTTAAAAAAAATCTTTGAAGGAAGGTTTCCTCCAATTTGCAGGATATTATTCTTGATATTATGTATACGCATCAAGTAATTAATTAATTAAATTTAACAAATTAAATATCTTTCACTTTCGAAACATACTGACTAATGAAAATTTCCATATAAATGTTTTTCTGAAATATTTAATCAACTCTACTTGAAAAAATTACCCCAACCTAAGGTTTCCTACTTCAACCAAATTCTTTATGAAAGAAAAAGTGAAGTTTGAACTTAGAATTTTCCCCACTTTTTATGAAACCGGATTTTTTTAATTTCAAAGTTTCTATTTTGTTTAATACAGAAACCACTTCTACCAAAATTGATTTCTACTACTTTTAGCACTTGTAGTAGAAGCTAAATAAATTTTCTATTACTTTCGATGAGAAAGTACTAAAAGGAGAAGGAAAACAATTATATAAGGGCTTAGGGAAAAAAATCTGTCTGAAATATTTCGTCGTCCTGATAAATTTATAATTGATTTAATCGTTCGACCTATAATACATGTAAACTGAATATTATTTGAAGTGCTTGCATACGATAATTATAGTTATCAGCATTTTATAAATTAGGTATGTCATTCCTTTTATTCAATTCACCAACTTTATCTTAAAAAAAGTAGTTAATTGCTTGTTATGGTCGCCGTTTCATTCCTTTGGTGCCGATTAATTGAGTTTCGTTGAAAATTTTTAGATAGGGAGGTTTGTTGCTCTGCAGTTATCTGTGTAATTAATATTTGATGGACTGTGTACTCTTAAGATTTCGTGCTAATATTCGTAGTTTAAAATTTGATTGGTTTACAAGATGAAATTACTTGTTTTGGATTCGTATTAGAGCCATGCAAACTGCTTCGTTATACAAGAAACTCTTGATAATCCAGATACTCTTTATACGTATATAAGAGTGCTAAGTAACGCGTAACTTTCGTTATTTGAGCACTCCTATATACGTACAATAGTGTTCAACGCGTAACTTTCGCTATTTGAACACTCTTATACGTACATAAGAGTGCTCAAATAGCGAAAGATACACGACGAGACTGAGAATGCTTAAAAATGTTAATTAAATTGTTTATTAACTCTTTCGTTTCCGTCTCCTCATGACAACATAACCTTAATCTTAAACTTAACCTTAACTATGAATCGACCGACCTCTGTCGGTCGGACGATCCAGAGGCCGGTTTATGGAGGACCAGGTGGTATCTAGCATAGGCGTAAGCAGAAATTTCATAAGGGGGGATCATAGGGTCAATGGGCGGGTTACGGAACTATAACTCACATATTCCTATGTTAAATATACAAAATTTCGTTGTAATCCGGGGTTAAAATCCCCCCCATCAACACTACTCTGCGCATTCTAGTAATATCTAGAATCTAATGCATTCCCAACATACGAAGCTAATTAATTTTAATTGATAGTTACTTTCATTCTTGCATTTATAGAATTTTTAAAGGTGAGAATTTTTGAGGACAGTTGGTTCAAAAATGAAGTAATGAGAAAAGAAACGAAAGAAAATCCCCAATAAGTCACGCTGCTTTTCAGCTTAAAGGGGTTTTCAGTTTTAAGCACCTATATATATATATATAAAGGGAACTTTTTGGCAGAACGCAAGCTTTTCAAAGTGTTTTTAAAAAGTAAAGGAAGGAAGGAATTAACAATAATTAGGTATTGCAAATAAAAGGAGTGGAGAACGAGAAATGCAACTCCGTTCAAAAAATTGCATTACGTATCACTTCGTTATCGAAATCTTTAATCAGTTCCGTTAATTAAAGAAAAAATATAATCCAATAAATGTAGAAATTTTTTATCGGCATCGACGAAAGTTATCTCGAAAGATCTAAGCAATAAAACGGCATTAAAGAAGCAATTGAACTTGAATTCAAAGAAGAAATTCTGAATTCTTAAGAAATGCAGAAAGTCCATTAAAGGTAATGAGATGTTAGTTTCTAAGAATAGGGATTAAAAAAGTAAATAAGAGATCATTAGGTGCATTCCATTTCGGGAAATTGACAAGGAGTTAAAAATGAATATCCTTAAAGAAAAAGATGGTGAAACTGTCAAGAAATTTGCGCGACGCTACTTAAGTTAATTTCATTGTAAAATAATATATAAGCTGCGCATATGTTGAGGTGTTTTTACCAGAGAAGTATTTGATGCACTAACTATGGAAAGCTAAGCAGGAGGCTTATCCCTCTAGATAAAAATTAATACTGCGTGCTGAGTATTCGGTTATAAAGATATCACTGAATTTAGAACTAGATATAAAAATCTGTGATATTCAAAGAAGCAAGACCACTTAAATCAATACGATAGGGGAATGTGATCCAATTTTTTGTACTAAATGGGCTGCACCTCGAAAGAAATTTCCATATCGTGAACCAAACTGTTCGCAATATATTTAACATTATTTAATATGCATAATTATTGAATGTGTGATTAAATATGAAAGTAAAAGAATTGATAGAATTTGTTATTAAACAAATTTAATAAACAAACTGGTGTATGTATGCTTTCGTTAACAGCTATTGCTGTTGATATAGGTATTTAAAGTACTTAATTTTTTACCGTACCTATATTATTTTTTCTAGATATTTGTTTCGGTATTTTTTGCGTGAGCAAATATGTGCATATGGACAACCACAACTTTTAATTAAATTTATCCAAATAGTTAAATATGTATCGTAAAACTTGGTAAAATAGCACAATTTTTACTTCCATTCCAGTTAAATACGTGTTAACTACAAAAAAATGTTTTTTTTAAAGATTTAGGAAATTTCTTTTTGAATGTTCCAGAGCGTTAATGAAAACATTTGCAGGCCATGGGTTTGGCCAACCTAGTTTATAAAAATTGTTTTGAGATATGATTTTTCTAATTATTTCAATTGTTTTTAATAAAATTAACCTTAGCCGTAAAATTTGTAATTGGGCCTGATGGTAAGCTCCTTTGCGCATTCTTGGAAATTAGAATGGCGATAAAAATTATTAATTTTCGGTTTATACTTTCAGAACATTATTTGCACTTTTGAGCTGACACCATTTAAATCTGCAAGTAAACCAAAGATTTAGAGATTAGTGAACAAGAGAAAATATTCAGAAGGTAATTGAGGAAAATATATTGAATCTGAAAACATGTGAGGCTTGAGAAATTCATGGATAATTTTTCTGGATAAGTGATCTAATATACCTCTGAAAATTTTGCAATTGCAACTAATTTGAACAGGCTTTCGAGCAGGCTTTTAAAACCAAATATTTGATGTAAGAAAGAGGAATATATGTAAAACATACCAGCATCCGGAGGGAATTGATAGCGGGAATTGGCCCGTCAACCGCGAAACTAAATTGGTAATAGGGCTGAAATATATATAGATGTATTTACTTTTTAAAGTTGTAAAAAAGTGGAGAAAAAATAACTTTCGACCCTATCAAGTATTTGAAAATTCTGACCATAAGACCATGTTTTGTAGACCACTAATTTAAGAATATTTTAAAGAAAAGCATAGATATGTAGCCTAGCCTAGATTATAGAAATGTAGCATAGCCTAGAAATGTAGCCTAGCCTAGAAATGTAGCCTAGCCTAGATTTCGAGTTATAAAGGGGTACCTACGATGAAATCATTTATCCCCAGATGAAGGAATGATGTGGCTGTCGAAGTGGGAAAAGATTAGATAGGACGGGTCTGATTGCGGTTGTTTGGAATTTAGAAGGGTGGTGAATCTAGGAAGGCCGAATTAAAATTAAGGGGTCGATGAGGCAATAGTGGCTTACAAATTTACAAATTTATTTATTTCGTGAGTGTACAGCTGCTCCAATCTTATCAATAAAATATATTTAGGAACATACCACCTATAAAATCACAAATCAATAGTATCAACATTGCACAATAAAGTTTCATACAATAAAACAATAAACTAGAATCATATAAAATAAATACACGATATAAATACAATATTCACTCACGGCATAAACACAATATTAAAATACATTACCCCTATTTCTAGATATGTATACGATCAAAAAGCTGACAAATAAAATTTCGAATTAAAAGAACATACACCCACAGGGAACTTCCAAAGCTACATGCCGTTTCTGAAGTCACCTGTTACGTTTGATATTGCTTTAAGTAATATACCGAGAGATTTTTATCAAATTGCATATAATTTCTACTATTTTTAATTGTATCAGGAAGTTCATTTCAAGTTTTTATTCCTATATAATTTATATTTTCCTGACCTTTATTAGTTTTACATTTTTTTATTGTATATTCTACATAGTGTCCTAGTCCATATGTTTTATTTTTGTATTTCAAATCAATTAAAGTCAGTATGTTTGTTTTCTTTTATTCTTTCATATATGTATTTTAGAATTTTTTAAGAATATAATTCCTGTGGTAAAATTATTTTATTGTTATGTATAGTTTGAATAATTGATTCATTTGGAACTTTTTTTTAATTTTCTATTTATTATTTTTTGTATTTTATTATCATTAGTTGTATTTGATTCCCCTATATGGAATTTCCATATGGTAAATGGCAATGAATTAAAAGAGTAATATAAATTAATTTTTGTTTCCAACGGCACTAGCGTATTTAATCTATGTATAATAGCTGAACATCTTCTAATTTTTTTTCACAATATCATTTATATGATCATCCCAATTTAAATTATTTCTAATTGTAATACCTAAACATTTTTTTTGTTTCTT
>QLNU02015003.1:118494824-118505947 GCA_006491805.2 Dysdera silvatica | reverse complement strand
CTCCGAAAATAAGACCGCATTGATACGAATGCTGAGACACGTGTTTCCTTATTTTGGCTCTACTTTCATCAAAAAAATTCATCAAATTCGGCGGGGCACTCACTGTGGATTCCCCTTGTTAGTCATTTCCTTTTGTACTCTATGCGCTCTAAACTGACCGTTTAAGCTGCTCTCTGAACTTCTTCCTTGAGACGCTTGGATCAAGTAGCGATTATCACTTTTCTTTTAGGAGATGGTAGCGTAACCTTAGGATGTTTAAAATTAAACAATGTCAATCAATCAACGTTTATTGGCGTAGTGATACCAACGCCGATGGTATGGCGTGATTAGATGGTGAAACGTTCGAAAGAAAATAAATATTTCTGCCTTCGGTGGGACCTGAACCCACGACCTTCCACTTGCCGGGCGGAGGCTCTCCCTACTGAGCTACGAAGGACAATATCCAATCTCTTTACGAACGTATATATATTGTTGCCAGTTATTTCCTTAGAATGGTTTCTTAGGATGTTTATTCGGTTCATCTTGTCTATTTTGAATTTTAACAGGGTTAATTCTCTATTTCCAAAATTCAAAATAAGTTAGTGACTCCTCTTGAATTATTAATGCAGAAAACACCTGATAATTATTGCCATATTTAAAGCATTGGCAAAATGATTCCACCACCATTATTTCATTTAGTACACATCGTTTCCTGAGCTTTTTCCTGAAGAATGTAGTTTGTATAATAATTTAAAAAACTCACTCTTTTCTTTCCGCTCACATCGGTAAGCATAGTAACTTTCAAAATTATTTTCATCACTACCTTCCTGGTCAATGATTTTATCAGTTTCATTCGATGCTATTTGGAAAATTTCATATTCTCTATCTCATTATTCTATGAATTCAAAATAGCTCAAGAATTAATAAACATACTGTACTTGATCAACAGTCAAAAGCACTTTTGCCATTATAGTACTTCTCATTGTTAGGTATAATGGTAAAATAATTTAAAAATATTTCACAAAAAAAAGCAGCAATTGCATTGTTACATAAAAATTATCCCATATCTGCTTCGACCGATTATGTAGTTCAGAATCAGTGGGGTAGTCGGTCTCGAAGTTTAGAGGTGGTCTATTTTTTGCCCTCGTCCAGATGCTCGCAGATAACATTCATTCTTAATTTTCTTTATTTTAAGGGAGGTAATTTTCCACGTATATCTAATCCACCACCCCTACCTAATTAATACATCGCTATTTAGAACTTTACATATATTGCAGCTCTTTCATTGGAAGTGAGTTGTGTTATTAAATCTTTACCCGTTATTGGCTTTCTATAAAGCAGGTCGTTTGTACTACGCTATTGAACATTGCTCTTTCCTTTGTATTCTTCGAAGAATTGTCCATGAAATTCTTTAGTATGCTATTGTTCTGTTCATCTTATTAATACATCATTATTAATTTTTTCGTGCCCTTAACTTTTAGTACATTTACTGGTTTAAATATTTTTTGTAAACTTTGATATATTTGGTCAAGTCTCCCTGTTTTCTCATCTATTAATTTTTCACTTAGAGCAGTATACTGTCATCTGGGTTTCTTGATATGTATAGGCTGTCAATATCGGCGAAGGTGTAATGCATGATTTATAGTAATTATCTTGCGCATTTTGTTTTATAAAGTGCCCAGTTATTTTCCTGTGTTTAGTCAATAATTCCTGCAATATATCTGAAAAGATAGGTTTCCAAAACATTAATGATATTTCCTATGATCAATATAGATTTAAAAAATTCTATTATTATATATATTCTTCTCTAGCACGTTTGAGTTTTCCGATTACGATATTTTTTATCTGCACGTGCAAAACTTCGCCTACTTTTATGAACTAAAGGTATTTATAATTTCAGTCAATGGTAAGTGTTTTTATAATTTTGCTATTATCAAATTTTACTCCCTCGGATTATTATTATCATTGCACACATTTGCAGTCCATTTTGCATTCGGTCTTTATTTATTTCTCATTTCCTTTCCGTTTCCGATAATTAAACGTATTTTTGTATAATTAGGGCTTTCCTCATGAATAGAACTTTGAAATTTAATGGTAATGTTTGTTGCTAGTCTTCAATTTGGGTCAAATTTAATTATTATAATAATTATGTATGTGGATATATACTATGTTTTGTATTATGCTTTTTGTCAATTGCTTTACTTCATATTCATATGTCTGTTGGAAACAGTTTGCATTTATACACCCTCATGAGAGGTCATGGTAATTTTTGAAGCGCCAAGGATAAAAGCAACGACTTCACGAAACCAATTAACTTAAGTCCGGGAGATGATACACGAATGTAGCAGTCCTATGAAAAGGATTAAACACAGGTTTTGGAAATGGACAGAAACGTGGAATGTTGAGTGTCTACCCAGGTTTTTTGTCATCCGACTCCATTGTTCGTTGCACAACAATAGCATCGTTTAATCGGAAGTAATGACAAGAATTACTTTGGAAAATTGCATGTAAAGATTATGAATTGGCACATGTCCGAGGCTCATCACGTTCATGTCTAGATTAGCTTCGATTGGGTTAAGTGAATGAGAAACCCAAATCAGCATAAAGTTCACAAAAAGCGCCAGAGTGAAGAAACACAGCGAGAGAAAAGGGACAGGAGGGGAAAAGGAAGAAGAAGAGAGAAAAATATTTTTCATATGTATAGTAATAGAAGTATTTGCGTAAGCAAAAGGATGTTGTAACGAACCCCTCTCCCATTGTGGTGAAATGTTATATATGTGCATATGAATATATGGCGTAGTAGCACTGTAACCTTCATTGAGTTTGTAACCCCCAATATGAACTTTCTGCATACGCCTATGGATGTAAGAGCTAAGTATAAAGTGTTGTATATATATATATATACCATCATCATCAACCATTTTCAATCCACTGCACAAATAGTAGGGTGAAAGAAATACAGAGGAAGCGGTTTTAAGCTCCCCATGTTGGCCAGACGGGTTGGAAAGCCGGTTCTACCCCGTTTCGCTGCCGCTATATTTTAACCGTATTCGAATCTGAAGTACGTCGCTATGATTGCTCCGCCCAGGAAAGGATTTTCCCGAGGGCTCATGGGATAACGGAAATGACTATAAAATATGTTACCAGAATTGACCCTTTATCGAAGAAATGTTCTGAACTAACTAAGAGAAACTTCGCCAATGGGGTTTATTTATAGTTTGAAGTAAGTAGAGCAAGTGCTATGTGCATTACGATGTGATGCTGCCGTACCCGGTCTTTAAGAGAAAATACTGCACTTGCGTATATCGTTTTAATCGTCTGCTTGGTTTGGAACATTTATTATTAAAACCTGATTTCAAACCTTAATCTGTTTTCTTAGTTAATTCTTAATTAAATTTTCATTTTATTGCATGTGGTTTTGTTCCAGTAAATGTATAATACGTGTATAAAATGTATGATAAATTTAAAATTAATGCTACTAAAACAATGGATTTAAGCAGAAATGATTTAGAGGAAGGGATATTTTTATTTTTGTTTTTGGATAATTCTACCGAAGTGTCAGTTAACACTTTTTCTACCGAAAAGACTATTAACAGTCTAATTACCTAGTCAATGTACCCAGTATAAGCAGCTTATGCTTATTTGGAAGAAAGCCGAAGCTCTTCTTTGGATCTGCTAGTGGGTTGAAGTAATTATCATAGTCATTTTTCTTCGTTTTGTTTATGGATATGTAGCAAATTTAACTCCCTTCATTGTAATAACTGATATATAGTATATACTAAAACGTACGGTTTAATTAAGAACCCGAATTTCGGTCACCCTCCTACAGAGTGACTGCCGCCGATGTTGCTTTACAGCGGCGCTCGGTTTAGTGCCAGCGTTCTTGGCAGAGAATATGTATATATATTCTCCATATATTATTAATATCGTCATAAGTTCTCATTAAGTATATATATATACTTAATGAGGACTTATGACGATATCAATCCCACGTACGTACCTCCATGCCTTCAAGTCGTAATATATATAAACACAAGGAATATATGAGCACGCCAAACTTATCCGCCAAATGCTGGAAAAAGATTATGTCAAAATCAATAAAGTTCATGCGAAAGTAACAAAGCAATTGCAGTAAATCCAATAGAAGTGATTCGAACATGAACTCTTTTAGAACAAGGAACACTATTGAAAAGCCAGAACAACTTATTTCACGTTACTGGCGAAAGCTAGAATTTGTGCAGGCCGTGAAACCCTTTAACTTTCCTAAAAAAAGTTCTCAGTTAGCGCATTTTACAACAAGTTGGATTTCATGCCAAGTTAAACACTCGTGAAAGTTAAAACAAGACTTGGGTGGAAACGCATTCACTTTTTCAAACGTCGCGTGAAGACCACCTAATTAAGCTTATCTGACTTGTTCTGCATCAGCGCGAGAACGAAGATTTGTGCCAAAAAGAATGATAATTACAATTACGTCATTCTTACGATCGAGATATTTCAGGGAAAAGTGTTCTCTGTAGATTAATGACCCCCTTCGCAATTAAACTTTTCTGGAAGGTTTGCGAGGAGTGAATTCATTGGAAGAAGAACGTCTTTCGCTTGGGAAATAATTTTAACAAACTGGTAAACTGCGTTTCATTTAGTTGCAGGAATTTATCATTGTCAGCTATTATTATATTATGCGAGGAATATGAATTTTTGACGTTATTCCAACGTTAAAGTATACTTAGTACCAGATATAAAATTTGTCTCCTTATCCGAAATAAGCTTTTATTCATAAAATATACATTTTGTACACTGCATTACGGCTTGTCCTCTTTAATATGCAATGAATGATATGTTAGCCCAGAAATAACGTATTACCATAGCGTGTTTTAATCCGGGGTTGACACATAAAGGCGCCAAATAAAAAGATGTTCTTAACCGCTCACTTTTTTTCTGTGCGGATCGGTTCCCTTCTAGACCGTTAAAGGGTTAAATTCCTTGGATGAATGTTGTCCATGGATGAATGAAGTCCATGATGTCTTGGATGAATGAAGTCCATGATGTCTTGGATGAATGAAGTCCATGATGTCTTGGATGAATGAAGTCCATGATGTCTTGGATGAATGAAGTCCATGATGTCTTGATGAATGAAGTCCATGGCCTTACGGTAGCAAGACGATGACTTATATGTCTGCCATGCAATTAACCCGATTCAACGCCCAATGATAAAGTAAAATGCCCACCGTTTTTCTGGCCTGGGTTTCACTTCTTTGGTAGCAGAGGTACGAATTGCTAGGAAACCTATAGGAAGCGGCGGATTTACCCATAGGCTAAGTAGCCTATGGCGGCAAATTTTGAACGAAAAGTTTGCCGCCGAGAAGATTGCGAAGGCGGGATTTATTTGGTAGCTAATCGAATTACTAATTTTGATTCGTTATGTTTAGAAGCATAACCAGGCATTGGGAGAGTTGCCGCGGGCGCCACCTAGAGAAAGGTTCAAAAAGTAGCCAAATTCGAGACTATTGGCGAAAAAAAGAATTTAAAATATCGCCAAAGTCGTCAAATAAAGGATTTAGCAAAAGCGCCAAAACCTCTGTTATGCCTCTAGTTAGGTTTGATAAGATTAGGCGGCAAATTATGTCAACCAACTGGCGGCAAAACATAAATCCACCCCGACTTAGGGCGTATGACTGTTGCAATTCATGTATCGTAAGAACAACAACCCAATTATTAAACAATTTAACGATAGCTCGGTTATAAGTTAAGTTGGTTATTGCAATGTTTCCTAATAACCCACTTAATAATATATTTTAATAACCCGCTTAATAATATGTTCTAATAACCCGCTTAATAATATTTCCTAATAATCCGCTTAATAATATTTCCTAATAACCCGCTTAACTTATAATCCAATGCACCTCCATCGTACTGGCATTTTTGTGTGTTCTGCGATCTGCGTGAAGAAATGTACTTAGCCTGCCTACTCCACAATCCTACCCTCACTTCAGTTCCAACATGAGAGAAACTACTGGCACTAGCATACGCAGGGGGGTGTTGATGGGGGTTGTAACCCCCCATTGCAATGAAATTTTGTATATTTAACATAGGAATATGTGAGTTGTAGCTCTGTAACCCACATTGAGTCTATAACTCCCCCCCAACAAAATTTCTGCATACGTTTAAGGGTAGTCGGAAGCTAGAAACATAATGGATGTACAGATTTCTCTTTTGGCCACCACTGGCTGGCTTCAGATGTTTTCTGCTGCCCTTAAAAGAATGCTTAAAAGATGTCCTTAAAAAAACCTTATAATCCAATATATATAAATAATTAATATATATATATATTTAAATATTAATGTTACATATTACGGGGTACGTATTATTTGTAAGAAAGTGAATGCGAAACGCATAATATGCTTATTGGTAAATGTAATCGTTAAAAATGTATGCGCTTTTAAACATTGCTTTGAAATAAAGGAGAAAAACAAATAGTTAAAGGAAATAAAGTTCAGATTAATATTTTCGCCTCGCGTGTTTTACGACAAGGGGATACTTAATATCACGCTGTGAAGGTGCCCACTGTCTTCCGAGGAATAAAGACCTCTGTTCCTTAAAGACAAAACCTCAGATGATGACATGGACGCCCATACGAGCACTTCTAGGGAAGTGGGTGAGAATAATTAATGAGTACTTCTGTAGGGTTGTTATGATCAGTGACTCCAAAAGAATCAGAAGAATTTGTAGAATAACAACTCCATACAAAACAACGTCCAAAAGAGTTTGATTAGAATAATAAAAATTCACACAGCAAATCGAAAAGAACACTTAACTTGACACAAGAAAAAATATATTTTTACCCAATAACAAAAACATCTCCAAAACACTCATGAACTACTTTTACTTTCTTTTTTTTCTTTTAAATTCAAACGTACGTGATCTTTTCATCCTAAAATCACGCAAATAACTAATACATCAATACTTATACACAAATATGATAAATAATATTTTAACGACAAATTAATAAAACTGCATTAAACAAACGACGAATTATTAAGTAAGTCAAGTCAAGGTTAAAATCCTTACACTTCTAAGGAGGGCTGAGAAAATTTATTACCTCCTCCTCAAAGCTGTGGAGAATTTTAGTAAATTTACAAGATATGAAAACGCTACAAAAATGTTTGACACCGCTTGACAATTAGTAATGAGCTCAAAGGTACCTTATTTAAAAAGTAATTGTAAAATTTTTTTAAAGTAAATCCATAGCAGGCTCGGGAAAATCAATTTCTTAAACGGCTAGTGAGGGGGCTCAAGCCCCCCTCTGCCCCAAATATGGGCATCCATAGATGACATTGAGTAGAAACAACGGCATGGTCCCAAGAGTACCATCGGAATCGTCTCAGGCAAAAATAAAACATTTCAATGGTTACACTTAACATCAAACGCGCATTTACACGATCGTAACGTGGCGTAGATTTAGCCAGTCTTCTACCATGCGAAAAATCAGTTGGAATCTTGCTGGTCCAAGGGCTCGGTCCTGTTTTTACCAATCCGTATTTTGGGGGTTGGTTTTGTGAACAACAGGGACTTGAAACCATCATAACCTGATGAATAATCTTCATGATAGATAATGAAATAGAAACCCAAATATTTTTCGCAGAGTATTAACAACTTGTACAACATTTAAAAATATGCAATATTTGTAATCACTAAATGATAGAAAATAGTAGATGAGAAAAGGTAGTTCACGCAGCGGCCGGAAATTTCAGTTGTATTGAAGAAGAAAAGTAATCGAGGGTTGTTTTTCTTCCTTCTGCTCAATAGAAGGTACAAACGATATTTCTACATAGAATATTTCTATATAGAATTTCTATTTAGAATATTTCTATATAGAATTTCTATTTAGAATATTTCTATATAGAATTTCTATTTAGAATTTCTATTTAGAATATTTCTATATAGAATTTCTATTTAGAATATTTCTATATAGAATTTCTATTTAGAATATACTCCCATATTTCTACATAGCGTTGATTGACATGTTTGCGTTTTAAATCAAATAGGATATCTTGCGGAACCCTACGTGGAAACATGAAATTATGAAAAATCCTTTACTAAAAACCCATTTCAAGATTAATAAAAGAAGGATTAAATTATCAAATTTACCACTGTTTATCAACACTGAGCTACGTTTTTCCAATGTGCTCAAATTCGATTTCGCTTATACAAATTCATCTTTGCCTGTAGTTTTATTGTTGTATAATAAATAAAATTAACATAAAATCCAATATATATATATATATATATATATATATACATACATACAATAGAATTTGTCTACAACAACACCTGTATATAAAATATTCTCTACTAAGATATAGAGCGTATTATGCTAAATCTTGCCTATAACGCTATCTATTCCCTGCTCTAAAGTATTGTTTTAGGTTGATTTCACTATATATATATATATATGGTAACACTCTTATTCCTCATGAATAAAATATGCCACATAATAGTATTCTAGATTCGAATCCACCGACTGGAACATAAAGTAAACCATTAAAGAAGTACGATTAATATTAAAAATGTAATATTTAACGCACATATTAAAAAACTTAATAAATAGCAATAAGCCAAGTATTGAATGCTAACCACTTTTTAATGATTATGGTGTGCTCTATGCCCCAAGCGGGTCTAAACCCTTACAACTTAATAATAGCGGGCGTGCAGTTTTCAAGAACAGGAAAGTAAGCCATCTTAAGTGGTTGCTGGCAATTTTAAGGAATGGTAATTGCACTGTCGCGAAGACACAAATGCTTCTTTGCATCTACTACATTGATAAGAACTACAAGGCAATCTCTGTCCATTAACAACCTTCACTTAACAAACAGCTTAAACGGATTGTTTATGTAGTAACTTTGCCTAACACAAGTGAGTACGAAATTCAATTGCTAGGTTGCGCCTTGAGGCGTTATCTACCAAAGGTATATGTGAAACAGTCTCACAAACGATTAATGAATAAACTAAATTATAGATATACTATACTGTCGACTAGACAGGCAGATGAAAGGGCTTCTATGGCAGCATAGAGAAATAAACAAAATGAACCCACCATCGACCACAGGACTCTTCAAAAATATCTATAAATATACCGCATTAGTATAGCAGGCCTTTTACGGCCACCGATATGCGTATGGTCTTGTTGGTTATTGATATGATTTCTGAAGACGTGGATAACTGTTTCATGTTAGTAACGAGTTCTTCACTCAAAGGAAAGTGGCCGTTCAATATATACAGAGCACAGAGATACGTGCAGATATCGAGAGATATTTATGTAAATCATATGAAGCAAGTATTCACAAGCATAATATCGAAAGTTTTTTCTTACATATTAACCTTAATAATTGCCAGTGTTAAATGGTAAATTAATGAATTAAAAGATGGGTTAATTTAAGTTATTTAGCAACTATGAAATATCATGAAATTACTATTTATTAAGAGGAATATAATTTGAATCATATCTCTTACAAAATTTAATAGACCAGACTACTTCAAACTTTAGTTTGCTTGATAGGAATTTAAAAGTAATAAGTGATTTTCAACTCTCCGCATGAAAAATTAATTTTTCAATCACAAAAGAGGGATTTTGAAGGAGTTTTAACAGCTTACAGCTCAGCTCAACATTGTTGACTTTTATCCTTTTATCTATTAATAATGTTAACTTTGTCTAAGCTGGACAAGTTGTTGACACTGATGGTTCAATCCAACAATGGATCCTTGAACCAGTGCTACGTTTTCCTATTCTGAAGGAGTGTTTTTCTTTTCAAGCCTCCAGCTCCATAAATCTCATTTACATGGAATAATAGGGATAATCATTTACCCCTATTTCTAACCACGGAAACAATGTCGCAGACCAGCATCAACTGAAGCAAAAAAAGGAAGCTTACATAAAAGAATCAAGAGAAGTATTTTTAAGGGAAAAAAGGGGGAAAACAAACATTCTTTTTCTTCCTCTTCAAGAATGATGAAAACTAATGGTACGATAAGTCGGAAAGCTTGGTACCTCCCCGTTCTAATTATGATCATCGCTGTTTAAAGTTTATTACAGTCTTAGTATTTCTTTGTTGAAAGAAAAGTGCGAACAATGCATTTCCATTAAGAAGGACCTCATTGGGCGTGTGCACTGAAGCTGAAAATAGAGACAAGTAACAGCTGCGCGTAAAATGGTGTGTATTCTCTTTCCTTTTAATTTTTTGTTACACCATGTTTCACCAAAAACTGTAAGCAATCGCAAAAATAAAGCATAAAAGAAACTATCATTAATAGCTAAGTCATGAAAGAACGTTACGAAGTGTAATACATTAAGTATACACATTTTTCATCCGTTTAGCGAAGGGTGTAATAATGAGAAGAATAAACATAGGGCTTTAATTGAAATTTATTTAAAGGAGCCTAAAAGTTAAATAAGTTAATTTTAAACATGGTCTTTGCTTAGGATATTGAACGTATATATCGTGTGTGGGTGCAGATATATATATATATATATATATATACACGTTACCCATCGTCTATAATACGCCATGTGTATTGGGAATTGCACCTGTATTTATGTGTATGAATTAGTAGTTTTGTACAAATCAAAATGACTTTTTGTATGCTGATTATTATAGCTTTTAAGATATAAAATTTTAATTCAAAATACCAATATGGTGCTATTTCTTATGTGCAAGACCAGTACTGTGAGTAAATTATTTACTTAGTAGTCATGGAAACCGAAATTCATATTGTACAAGTATGGAAGTTTTTAAATATGTCGCTTTCCAGAATTTATAGCAAGCCATATAAGGAGTTTTGGGTTTCGAAAGTCTGATCACCAAACTTGAAATCAATATGTATATTATGGTTCTTTACTTATCATCTATCAGAGGAATATAATGTCTGATTATTTACGTTCTTTCAACATGTGGATATTTTCTTTTTTCCTAGGAGGAGGATTTGACTTTCGACTGATGTGTTATAAGAACAGAGCGTTCATCAAGGGCGGACACGGGGGGTGGTCACAGAAGTCATGACCCTCCCCCCCAAAAATATATTTTTTCACTGTAAAAAATTCCAACTTTCATGATAAATGAAGGGTGTTATTCCAAGACCATGGCAAATTCTGT
>QLNU02015003.1:118430148-118494724 GCA_006491805.2 Dysdera silvatica | reverse complement strand
CGCTTATAAAGGTAATAAAGCGATGATCATTTGCAATTCCTAAGAACTGACCCCTACTAATTTATTTCCTAATGATAATGATCCATTCTAATGTAAAACGGTCACTGATGTCGAAATATTTTATGGCGGTAAAAGTAGCAAATATACATAAAAAATTAGCATGAAACATATTGGTTTATTCCAGAAAATTATTTGCAAAATATGTTATAAATAATATATAGTATTAGGCACGCACATTTTCGCTATGCACAAAAAGTTGAGCGCCAAAAGATGAGT
Source organism: Dysdera silvatica (assembly GCA_006491805.2). Taxonomy (NCBI): domain Eukaryota; kingdom Metazoa; phylum Arthropoda; class Arachnida; order Araneae; family Dysderidae; genus Dysdera; species Dysdera silvatica. Next base: position 118,494,448 of record QLNU02015003.1, on the reverse strand, counting down.
CGCTAATTACCATAAGTTTTAATATTCATTATTTTATTTATGGTTTCGGTTTGTCTTCAAAATATTTAGCCTAAATAGAGAAAGAATATTAGAATCCAAAGACTCCGTTTCATATTATAAAATTTATAAAAGGGTAAGAAACTTAGTTTGCTAGTATCTTCCTATGACCTCGATATCTGAATTAAATACAGATAAAATCATGATTCAGAATAAAACCCTAAGCGTTGCGCCACAGATTCAGCTAATCCAGAAAACATTGGGCTCGGATACGACGTTTTGCCAAACGTAACTGAAGCTGCAATACAGCGACGTTTAATGTGGATATGGTTACGGCTAAAGAGAAGATAATGCCCCTTTTATTCGTTTCAAGTAAACAAAAGGAAAACAGAAACTGAATTCCTTCACTTCACAAAATATAACATTTTTACTTTCCCAAAATCTCGGAAAAGAAAGAGACAAGGAATGTACGATATCTTAGAAGGTAATATCATATCGGGCTCTTAGTGGATCTAAACTAGATATCATGACAAAATTTGACTCATTATTTTATTATTTAAATATTTTTAAGAAAAAATATATATGAAATGTGTAAGTTGGATATTCATGAATCAAAGAAACACTGTAACATATTTTACAGTATTTGCGATGCTTAGCAGAATACACATTGGTACAGTTGTATAATACCTACCAACCTCCCTCCTTCCTGTTCAATGGTGGATCATTCACAGTTTTCCAAATAAATGTGCCTATTACATAAAATCTATGAATAATAAATGATAATTAATTAATTAATCTAAAAAAATAAATGAATCTTAAACTTTCTCATCCCGAATTTAAAGATTTTCGCTTCCTTTTTCCTTGAAGTGAGTGATTGGCAAAAGATATCCCAATTTTATCTTTAACGACTTATTCCGTCTTCTCTATCACATGTTCCAAAAGAAACGGTAATATATGAGACCCTTATTTCCGCTTAATCCTTTATTTAGGAGGAAAACTTCGATATTCCTTACACGCTGGTTTCCCCAAGTTTAAAATTTCAATCTCTAATGTATGGAACACGGAAGAGATACTTACCTCCAGGCAAAAAATTTTAGAATCGATTATGAACATTATAACAAGAAATCACGCTTAAACATCTCATTGATCAACGCAACATACAGAATAATCATTCTCCACAATGATATATGTGAACCTAATTAGGGGCTCCTCCGATAACGAGGTCTAATAATTATTAGACACGTTATCGGAAACAATTCACAACGCTAAGAATTAATTAAACTTTGGAAAAAATATGGCATTGCTAATTTGGAATCGTTTTCTTTATTCCTTTTTGATTTTTCATTCTGTTAAGCACAGGATAGAAAGCGTTCCTGCACTCTAGTCTGAAGAGGAAGGTTTTTGAAAAACCATCACGTCGACGTAAACAAATATCAGGGACTGAATACGCTTCCATCCCATATTTAATTGCTCAGAGAGATATCGAATTTAGCTTCCTCCTCACTTCAAATGGCCAATCATGGTTTACTCCAATTGAAATAGTATTATTTCTGGAGCGTCAATTTAAACTTTTCTCCGGTTTCAAATTGGAGGAGAAGGAAGGGAAAGATTAGGAAAAGAAGATAGAATAAGACCAGTTAATTAAGAATTTTGCCTCGGGGCAAATCTACAAAATGAATTCATTCGAGTTGAATTGTTAAGGTTAATCTCGTAAATACCACTCTCGGAGCATTAGCTGCCGAAACTATTTCCTCACTGTTTTTCTTTTCCCTTTATTTATACTTTTTTCTCTCCTATTCTATCTCCACTAACTATACTTTCATTTGAAAAATACTGGATCCAAAACGACTTAGACGATTTTCCTCTTTTTTTCTCCAGATCTTTCCAGGGAAAATGAGGTTGGTTTAGTACTTTTCTAGAAATATATTCAGGATAAACTGGCTGTTTATCTTCTAGATTTTACTACACTTTCCAATAAAAAAATAAAGGAATATATTTAAAATTTCATTAAGAAATCGCATAAAACTATAAACAAGTTTTAGTAAAGGGAAAATACTGAATTCATTTCTTTTAACAGAGAAAATATTAGAGTAAACGAAGTTATATTATTAGTTTGTTTTCTACATAATAATTATACTGGCTTACACAAGGTACATTCGCGAAATCAACACTATTCTGTGCATTCCAAACACATCAAATAAGTAAAGAGAAAAATAAATTTCTAGAAATAGCAACCCCTGTATAATAATTGACACACATTGGCCAAAGGAGATAAGTAATGTAGAACTGTGGAACGCTGGCAATCACGGACCTTCTTCACGGTCAAAAAACCAACAAAAACAGAGTTGGGTTGAACAGACATACACATGAAAAAACCGAGCCAGGTTTTCATAGTCTGGAAGTGGAATCCCCACCAAGGAAAGGGAAATATAAGTATACCAAGAAATGCAAAGCAATATAAATGTAGGAGGCGAAATAAAAGAAAAGGAAACCCATGCGAAGAGTTCAAGCGGTTTGAAGAAAACCTAATTTAATAGAAATCTTTGGTAAATCCCCTTCGTCTTCCCACGAATAAAACAGGGATAAGAAGGCAAAAACCTAATAGAAAAAGCATACTTTTAAATGAAATATGTACTAATTGCGATATGTATATAAACTGTCCCACAGGCGCCCTCTGTCAAGGATACCGGTACTCGACCAATCGCCGTTGAAAAGGATCTTTGGTAGCGGCCACTCCGCTGGAGGTGGACAAAACTAGTACCTTCTTAGCCACTGCCTCCTAAATTTAGAGGGTAAATTTAGGAGGAAGTGTCTTAGCGCAGATTATTGACTGTAGTGACCGAGGTTCGGTTGATTTGTTAAACTGTGAGTCCAGCTTGCCAATCCGTCTGGCCAACGTTGTGAACTTAATGCCGTTTCCTCTGTATTCCTTTCACCGTACTACATGTAGTTGTGGTACAAGAGAGACCTACATCCTGCAGTGAATCGAGAATGGTTGTCGATGATGACGATGGTATAAGATGAACTTTTACAATTTGAATTAGTTTACAGAATCTAAACAAAGGCTGAAAATTCAAATGGTGGCATTGGAAAAAAAAAAGAAAAACATAGTTTAAACATCAAAACTTTTAGATCTTGAAATTACTATAGAACTAAATAGTTTTATAAGCCCTTGGCAGTTTGCTATACGATTCTACTTTTCACAAAATAAGTACGTTTGTAGCTTCAATAGATTTCGCTGAAAGTTCAGCACTTCTCCCGTTATCTCTATTTTTTACTCCTTTGAACAATTTCTAAAAGTGTGACACTTTTTCTTATTTAAACAGAAACAAACACTATGTTCGTACCAAATTATTATAACGAATATTAAAAATGTTCGTTTCCTTTCTAATTTCATCGTTTGCTTTCTACTAGCCTTTTATTCTCGAAACTGTTTACTCATCAACGGAAAGGAAATCAACTAATAAAAATCCAATAACACAGAGACTTCCCGTTCTAAAAAAAAACCGTATTTTTCGCTATTTGTTCAGAATGCAATAACGGCAAATTTGGACTTGAAGAATTCGATTCTTAAGAGGAATCCCTATAAAAGATTCGTTGAGTTCTCTAGCTCTCCAAATAGAAAGCAATCACATCTTTTGGTTTCTTTATATCAAAATTGTTGATTCTATTCTATCACAAAGAGAGGAGTCGGTGGATATTTTGTTTTGTTTTCTATTTACCTTCCTGGTGAATGTCTCTCCTGAAGACACAAGCTTCCGCGATGTTCTCAAGAGAGCGGATGGAAATGCACTTTAGAAGGAGAGCATGTTGCCGCTGTTAAATTTAAGTTATTCTTAGGAACACGGGACAAAAGGGGGCATCCCGTATATCGCGTCCTCATTTAAAATACACCACCCACTTTCTGACAAAACTAAATTTTAGAAGGATAGGCAAACTTCGCCAAAATGACAACAACAAAATGGATTGTCTCAAAATAAAAGACTGCGTTTGATATTTGCGAACCAAAAGAGAGATAAAATAATTGAATCGCGGATTCAAAGACAACCTAAAAAAAAGCAAGACTTTTTGTAAATTGAAAAAAGCAAATTAAGTTTGAAAAGAATGCATACATGGATATAGGCACACTTCCTTATTTCCATTTATCCCTGGGCCTAGAGACCATTTTGTTCAATTTAGATATCACTGCAAATGAAACAATTTATTTCTAAATCTTTTTTCATTTCCACGTTAACCGTTACTTGAAAAAAACGAATAAGCTGAAAACCTCTCGAAATTTCGATCCTTCAAATATCCAATGTCGTGAAAACTACCATGCGGTATTCAAACAATAGACAGTTATGTATTCATTCTACTGAAGTTTTTCATAAATCTGCATTTTGACATAATTAAAATCAAATGTCCGATTATATTATAGTCAAATATCCGATGTCGTGAAAACTACCATTCGGTATTCAAGCAATAGACAGTTATGTATTTATTCTACTGAAGTTTTTCATAAATCTACATTTTGACATAATTAAAATCAAATGTCCGATTATATTATAGTCAGATATATTATAGTCAAATATCCGATGTCGTGAAAACTACCATGCGGTATTCAAGCAATAGTCAGTTATGTATTTATTCTACTGAAATTTTTCATAAATCTACATTTTGACATAATTAAAATCAAATGTCATAGTCATTATAGTCAGATATATTATAGTCAAATATCCGATGTCGTGAAAACTACCATCGGTATTCAAGCAATAGACAGTTATGTATTTATTCTACTGAAGTTTTTCATAAATCTACATTTTGACATAATTCAAATGTCCGATTATATTATAGTCAGATATTATAGTCAAATATCCGATGTCGTGAAAACTACCATGCGGTATTCAAGCAATAGTCAGTTATGTATTTATTCTACTGAAATTTTTCATAAATCTACATTTTGACATAATTAAAATCAAATGTCCGATTATATTATAGTCAGATATATTATAGTCAGATATATTATAGTCAAATATCCGATGTCGTGAAAACTACCATGCGGTATTCAAACAATAGACAGTTATGTATTTATTCTACTGAAGTTTTTCATATATCTACATTTTGATATAATTAAATTTGCCCAAATTTTCCCAAATGTTTAATTAGTATAGAAATGTATTCCAGCTAACCGTAAGAAGAAATCATTCAAAATGTTTTTATGGCTCAAAATGATTTGTGTCAAAATGATTGTATGGCTTCATTTTTTGTATTTTTTGACGGGGTGTACCTGTCTTCTATAAGATATCAAATAATCCAATCGTGAAAAGATCTTACTGCTTTTTATGATTTATTTTCTTTTGCCATTATCATGTAACTTTACATGAATATAAGTTATAGTAATAGATACAATGTAAATTAGAATTGAGTAAAAAGAGTAGAAAATATTATTTTTAAAAATCTAAAATGATACTTATTAAAGAAAGCAATGGGTCATCGTTAGGGAAACAGCTAAAAAATGATTAAAACATAGTTAGTATTTTTAATTCTAATGATTTTGTTCTTTATCTGCAACCGGAGAGGATTTTCGTTATCGAATCTGCTTTTTCTTGATTGCAGTCACGGATAACTTGTTCTTTCGATCGTGATAATTAATAATACAGGTTTATAATGAATTTGAAAATAATTTTCTTCAGAATTGGGTAACTAAAATATTTTTGAAATTTGATGCACTCTACCACCACGGGAGTATCAGGTCCTTTCTTTTGATAGGAGCTACTTTTGTAAGTAAGCTGGTTCCATTCTTTTTATTCTTATCGTTCTTCGTTTTGATTTTTATAACAAACCACTTGCATTCAATTCTCTCTGACACTACTATAATAATCCTTGGTAATTACCTGTGTACAGTTCGCATTTATTATGGATAGGTGACTTCAGTTGCCGGTACGTGAATCAATCCTCATTGCATTTCAAACCATGCGATCCTTCCTGCCACCCTTGCTACTTATGTTTCTCCTTACAATATTTTTGAAGCAATTTTCTTCCGCTTTTTAAGATATGTACCAATCCTCTTAATCTCATGATACATCCGATACTTGCATTTTGATTCTTACATAGTTTTTAAAGATTCTCTCCATAAAATCAAAAATCATTCATGTATTAAATATTGGGGTTAGCTTCTTTTCTTCCTTTCGTTCGAAATACCCAGTTTTGACAAACCTGTATATCATACAAACTCTAGTAATTTTCTTGTAAAATTCACTATTAAATAAAAACACATATGAGTAGATTTCTTAGCAAATTTTGAATTGTAAAGATGATAATTAATTTTTTAAACCATTATGGTTTAGTTTAATTTTATCGTAGCAATTTCTGAATACTGCTACGACAATGGAATACCTAATGATAACACAATTCAATTATGACGAACAAAATATCAGTCCTAGAATCTTATTCACTTATATAGTAATTCGATGTAAACAATATGAAGTCATCAAACTTCTATTTAAATTAAAATGGAAAGAACATCTAACCCGTGATTATTTCTCAACACAACAATAGTAATTCAATTTTTATATTATCAAAGCATTGTAGAATTTCGACTTGGCGAATTTGTTATCACCCAAGTTTTTAAACAGCTCAAAAAATAAAATATCTGTGCATTAAAATGCAATTTAGAAAGGATGATGAGATTCTAACGACGACATATTGACACAGCATGGAAATTTTTGATTTTGTGAAACGCAATTTCGGCATTTTGGGCCAGGAAAAGAAATAAATTGTTGTTTGGGGACAAGTTCTTCACTTAACATTTGCCTAAAATATTTGCTTTATCAGACAGTTATGTATGAAGAAATGCTAACGGGCTGATCAATTTTGTTTTGACCTCTTTTATGATCATTGAAATCTAAATATGAAACCTAGATTGATGATTTATCATAAAAGTAAACAAGTATTAAAGAATTTCAGATATTTGACCATGTTTCTTTAAAAGTAAAATAAGAAATACTTTCGGTCTCGAAATTGCATTAACAAAAAGTGAAATTCTGTTTAATAGCTTCTTTTTCATTTTTTCACTAATAAGTTTATTATTGATAAAAAAATTATAAATATTTATTTTTCCTTCTCAAGGGAAAATACCAAAAAGTTAATTAAAAATATCCCATTAAATTCTATGAAAATGTTTAGAATATCACTCTCTTCCGAAAAGCGTACAGCAAAAATTACCTATGAATTTAATTAAAAATATAAGATTATCGTATATACATATTTCATAATTTTGGTCCATATGCGTCCACTAACATAATTACATTTGAACCCTCATAAGTGCATATTGCATAGCTGAATAATTTATAAAATTGCGTAAGACATTTGCCTCCACCATTTTCTTCTCTTTTTCAAGCTCGTTAAACACTTTTAACTGCATATTTATACAACTGTACAAACTACGTAAGTGCACGTATTGTTTAACCCAAGCTGGTGTTTTATTCTGGAATTTAAACTTAATAAGGACATAGGGTGCATGACATTACGCTTTTGTTTCCCCAAAAGTGTCACTACCTACCCTTATCAGAATTAAGGGTACGAATTGAAGAGTCACTCCATATTTTTGTGTCTTACATCTTCCCACCATTTCATTCATTTGCAACAAGTTTCTGGCCGGAAAACATCCTTGCGTTTAAAATTTTTTGTTTAAACCTATAGATGGTTTCCTTTACTTATCTCAGATGAAAAAATACTTAAATATTTAATGAATTTAATTAATAGTTAGATATTTTAAATTTTTTGAATCAAACATGATCTTTCTGGATTTTTTTTTGTTTTTACGAATAAATTGATGGCACTATATATTATTTATTAAAATAAATAAATATTGGCAAAATCTACGAACATAGAAACAACAATATGATGTTTAATAATAAGCTAAGCTAATAAAATATAAAAATTTACAAGTAAAATATTCACATGTATTATTTTAAAATATTTCGTTTAAATGCACACAAACCGCTTAAGTGCATAGAATTTCACCACCGCATCGTTGTGTTCTTGCGGTTTCGATTGTTTATATATATATATATATATATATATATATATATACAGTCGAGTTTCTATTTAACGAAGTGCCATCGTTCCTCTGAAAAACTTCGTTATAAGGAAAATTCGTTAAATAGAAATTAACATAAATGTTGAAACTTAATTTCGATAAAATGAAAAAAGCTAAATTTGGACAGTAAAGACTAAATTCAGTAGACTCTTCTTTTTCAACGAATTTATATATTTTTCGTATACAAGTACGCACAAATTAATAACAAAAGTAAAGACTGAGGATTACTTTATATCTGTATGATCCTCATACAACATATTTGAAACAGAGAAATAATCACTAATTTTGCTTTGTACAGGTTTCTTATAAAAAACATTTTGTTTATAGAAATTCTCACACTTTTGTAAATATCGGAACACGTCATCTATAACATTTTCTTCAACAATGCAACACGTATGTGCGAGAAGCAAATTTCGTGGCTTAGCCACACCTGCAGAGTGATACATCCCCGCTGCTTCGAAGTTCCCAGTTTAGAACAATAGAATTATTTATCACAACTGACCCTATGTCCACAATACAGAAGGCTACCTCACCTCCGTCTTTTTGCTTAAAATCCTCAACTACCCCTTCTACCTAACCATCCCGCTGAAAAATTGTAAAAGGTAAATTAAAAAAAAAATCAAATTCTTTATAAAAAGAACTTCGTTATATAGAAATTGTTTTTCGTAATATGGAGACAAATTTACATGTTAGTGCCATTCAAAGTCAAGGTTCCGCCGAAAATTTCATTAAATAGAAAACTTTGTTATATGGAAGTTCGTTATATGGAGACTCTACTGTATATATATATATATATAGAGAGAGAGAGAGAGAGAGAGTGTTTGGAAAATATCTGGCAAAACTTTAAGGGATGATAGGGGACACCAAATAAGGCATATTTGCCCATATCCCCGTGTCCGCAAAGGGGACGGTTTGGCTGTAGAGCGTAACTACTGTTTATGCCCATCACGTTGCTACGTAGCCAATTGCATGAATTAAATGCAATTTTTGATACATAATTTAAGTGAATGAGCTAATAATACAGCAGAGACAAAGAAATCCGGAATTCCGTTTTCTGATTTTGATCTGTGTTACTGTTTAGTGAAAATAAGCCTAAAACTGCCTTTTTTAACACACTGGAAAAGAGTTGGGAACTGCCAAGTATGTGTAACAGGTGAAGAACATCAAAATAAACATTTTTTGTTCAGTGAATTTTTTTCCAAAAATTAGCCGTTCGGGCACTACAGTGAATTTAGTATTTGCATCCACCACATTCAAGGTTTTCACAAATGGCTACAATGCGCCATTTCACAAAGTTTTAAAATTATTTAATGTCAACAGACGTGAGGCTCTCTCCGGCGATTTTTTAAAATCAGTTAAATTCACCGGAATTGTATGTGTAGAATTCGCCGCTTCAGGTGCGATTGTATGAATTCTACACATACAATTCCGGTGAATTTAACTGACTTTAAAAAATTGCCGGAGAGAGCCCGACATCTGTTGACGCTAAATAATTTGAAAAATTCTTAAAATGGTGCATTGTAGCCATTTGTGAAAACCTTGAATGTAATGGATACAAATGATGAATTCTCTGTAGTGCCCGAACGGTTAATTTTTGGAAAAACAATTCACTGAAGAAAAAATTTTTATTAGTCTGGATTGAGTTGAATTAGGTCTAGTATTAAACTTTCTTCGATTTAATGATAATTCTACGTCATTATTCTGCAGCTGCAAGTAGAATTTCAATTAAAAATCAACTGTCGTCAGAAAATCAACTTCAATTGAGTTCACTCAATTGAAGCGAATTTTATTTTACAGTACGTCAAAACCATTTACAGCAGTTTGACGTAAACGATGATATTTTCGATTCAATTGAAAAAATCAGAAAGGAAATGTTAAATGCCAGCTTCCAAGAAAAACCAAGATAAACGTCAATAAAATATTTCTTCTTGAATTCGCAATTACGTACGTACTTGAGTATCATGTTTATCAGAATTAACACGCATTCTTCAGATCAGCTGGTAAGCATTTTCATCATTTTTCATTTTCCGTAATTTCTTATTACAGTTCCCATCAATAGTACATCCCCAATATTTGCTCGGAGAGGGCCGAAACTTCATATATAAAATTTTAATTTATCCAAACAATGGAACTTGTTGAAATTTCTTCAATTCATTTTACAGTTTGCGAACGTTTTTCATCCCATAATTTCCTTTTTCTCAATATTTGTGTTAACTGATCTAGAAGTTTATGGCTAAAGCAGTGCAAGCGGGAATCACAAAAATCCTATTTGGTTAAACATTCATGGGAAGTTGATCACAGGTTCTTTTTTCTCCAACTCCCACTCATCTAACATGACTTTTCACCACACAACCTTAGTTGTTTTAGGCCTCTTGTGTCCTTTCCAAGCCTGATATCGTGATTAATACCAGGTATCATCCATTACAATTTAATGTATTTGAAAATCTTTATTCCCTCATAAACAAGCGGCGTCACCATAGACACATCGATGTTTTTTTTTCTCTTGAGCAATGTATTTGGGATCTGCACGGTGGCATTAGTTGATCATTTTGAAGAAATCGGTTTCTTTCTGAAGGAGGTAGTATTTGGCTATCGAAACAGACTTTAACGGCTTAAAACGATTTCAAGCTATGTTAGTTTGTATCACCTTATGTATAATTAATAAATTTATCAAATAAATACAGTTAATGTTTAAATTTAATTTATCATTATAAAGAAATTTTATTTTATATTCGTGAATTCAGAGAAAATAACAGAAATCATTTTGTAATGAAACTGCGTTAAAAGTAAAAAAAAAAAGAGAAATAGCGGATTCCTGGATTTAATGAATTTAAATTCTCTTTCAAATAATGTTCGTTATTTTACCTCATTTTCAATTTTTGCTTCTCAGCGTACATCGAGTAAAATAAACTGTTATCAGTTTATGTGTTTTCATTTCGTTTATTTTAAATTGCTGAAATAATATGCAATTTCTTGTTTTGAAAGATTTTGGAAGGAATCGTTTAAAATAATTGCAGTTCTTAATGCAACCTCATCGCGGAACGTCCAAGAGATATAATTGCTTTTTCTCATGCAAATTTATTTCGTTAGGTTTGGCGACTAAAAGATTATGCCAAATAAAGAATTGAAATTCAACTTCATTATAATGGGTTTCTCACGCCAAATAGGATACATTCGAGAAAAAGGAAGAAAATTACGCCAAAATAAAAGGGACTTAGAACTAAAAAATAAAACATCTGCTGGAAATGACGTGGAGGTAGGTGGTTTCCCCGCCAAAGACCATATCGCTCCAGGCCCAACGGAAACTTGTAGTTTTAAACGTGCATCAAGATTCCCGGATTTGGGAAAACAGAAAAAGGAAAGCGTGTTCCTTTATTTGTGTACATTTTCCTTTTTTAAAGCTTTTCCTGATTCGTTTTCGAAATCAAATCACACGCTATCCCACTTTTATCCCTACTGACGAAAATTGATCGCAGAAAAGGGGAAGAAAGGGAACGATGGAGGGGATATTTCCTGCTGTTGGCAAATGAAGGGGAAAAAAAGAAATATTGACTGCAACACACTCGGGATATACAGTTACCCTTTTCCAGTTAACTCAGTGTTGCCAAGGATGTTCCCTTTTCTTATTGCTGGCGTGGCTGTTATTATTAATAATACTATTTTATTCTCTATTGACAGCAAATATCGGAATTTGCGTCTCTGACATCGAAGAAGAGAAAACGAAGATAAATGAAATTTTTGAAAGGAATTTTGAGCTTAAAAAGGATCTGAATGAATACCCACCAAGCAACAAAGAACTGAATAAATTGTTTGCATAGCCGAGCCTTCAGCTCATATTGCCAAACTTTTTGAAAGAAGAAAAAAAGGCCAACTTCAACAAAAAATTGACAGAAAATTTGGTGCTGTGATTTTGAGAACGGACATACCGCGATCACATTAAGACGATGTCTGTTTCTTTACAATTGAACTTTTCAAAACTACATGGACTCCGCTCTGGTAACTCTCTTACCTAGCGAGCCAATAATAAGGACTGGTTTCCTAAGCCTAGGTGCCTAGAGGTTAGGTTCCTTCGGGGAATATAGGTATACTGTGCCATATTTCGGAGTGATGAAGCATTAATCAACCGTGCTATTAAAACAGATTTGACTTCCAATCATAATTTACGAGGGCGAATCAGAAAGTCTTTGCCCCTATTTTTTATTAGCCAAAATAAGGTACATACAGGTAATTACAAATATACGTACTATTCTACGTACCTTACACTATTTTTCCACATAGTCCCCACACCGGTTCAGACATTTGTCCCATCGCAGCACTAAATTTGAGATGCCCCTGTGGTAGAATTCGTCCGGCTGACTGTGGAACCACCGTCGGACTGCTGTCTTGGCTTCATCGTTGCACGTGAATCGCTGTCCTGCCAGGAACTTCTTCAGCGGACCGAAAACGTGGAAATCACTAGGGGCGAGGTCCGGACTGTATGCAATCAGAACCGCCGACAAGCTCCGGTCATTTCACTGGGAGAGTCTGGACCACCCACCATACAGTCCGGACCTCGCCCCTAGTGATTTCCACGTTTTCGGTCCGCTGAAGAAGTTCCTGGCAGGACAGCGATTCACGTGCAACGATGAAGCCAGTCCGACGATGGTTCTACAGTTAGCCTGACGAATTCTACCACACAGGCATCTCAAATTTAGTGCTGCGATGGGACAAATGTCTGAATCGGTGTGGGGACTATGTGCAAAAATAGTGTAAGATACGTAGAATAGTACGTATATTTGTAATTACCTGTATGTACCTTATTTTGGCTAATAAAAAATAGGAGCAAAGACTTTCTGATTCGCCCTCGTAGTCAGACATAGAGCGCACTTCTTTTAGCAACAAGGCTCTAAATTCGTCAGAAAATTGTAGGTCCCGACGAGATATATCCCTTGATACGCTTGTGCCTTGAAAACGCCAACAGATAATTCAGGAAAACGCGTGAAAAACCGTGAGGTCAGGCCATCAATTGACCTGATTTTCTGGATAACCATACCTTTACACAGGGTCAGCTGAACCCAGTACACTATGCGCAGTACACTCACTCACTGAAATGTGCGCAGTTGCCACAACTCTAGAGCTGAAGAGATAATTTGCAAATTTGCAGAACCACAAGAGAGAAGTGAATATCTGTACACGTATTTCTCTGCCAGATTATGAAAGCCTTTATAGATTGAGGGCACTATAGCTTGGCTTAAGGCAGTTTGTATTTATTACCAGCTGTATATAGTTTACATATAAACTCAGCTGTTTATTTTCTTATACTCTGAAGTTAGTTTAAATTGTATCATTATTTCTAAGCTCGAACTAACTGAAGGAAGCTTAGAACTTAACGAAGCTGACAAAATATTTTTTTTGTTATTTAGGTCCTACTGTTATTATTACTTTTCATTATCATTATTTATCTATAAATTTCTATTTATTAATTATTTTATAATGGTTTTATTCGGATAATGTATTCTGCATGTGTAAGTTTAATATTAGAAATGTGATTCGAGTTGCATGTTAAAAAGGAATAGTAATTAATGGGCGGATTTACCACTCTGCCGCCCCTAGGCGAAGTTGGCCGCCCCTTTCTACCCGTCCGCCCCAATCAGTGGTAGGAACATAAAAATTGTTACATTCAATATACGCCAAAAACTTTTGTATTGACAATAAATATGTTGAAAAACAAACTCATAAATTGAAACATAAACATTAAACAATATTAACTTATATTGAAGTATTATTTCTTCTTGGTATATAATAAATCAAATTCAATTTTATTGAAATAAATTTTAATTTTAGAAAAAAAAAAATGTCTATTGAGCACTGGTATTTAAATGGAAAGCATGACGTCTAGCTTTCTTCTCGGCAAAACATCTGATTATATCATCAGATACCATCAGATATGGTATTGATTTTGTTATATCAGACTCAATAAACAAAATTAAGCCGCTCTAAACTACAGGCTAATATAATCTATTGGGAAATACGGCACTGGGAATAACGCATAATTTAGTTTAATATGCAACTCGAATCGCATTTCTAATATTAAATGTATACACAATATACGAGGGGAATTTTTCTTTAAGGCGAGAAATTGCAGCGAACTGTAATTAAACCTGTCTTACCGAATTATAAAGAAGTTGGATACTTCTTCATGTTCTTTATAATAGATCTCTGTTTGCCAATACGGTGGTATTTATGGCTATTACTTTCAAGCAAAAGTGCAGAAAAATTATTTTAAATGGCATAGTTTCTCTATTTTCTTGAAAATTTGACGCCATGCTTCAAGAAACATTCAATGCGTTCACTGACCGCGACCTATTCAATAGGAATTATTGTTTAAACTCACCCTATGGGCCATAAAATGTTATAAACAGCAGAATATTGCATTGCACGTTCAAACTAATAAATTTCAATATAATCTTTTATCCTATGCATTCAAATAAACTCAAATATATTCATAATAAGTTTCAACACTTCCAAAACCTCATTACTATACCTAGGGGGATAGCATATTTCTCTCATTTCGAAGTATTCTGTAAAATGATCCCTTGCAATAACGGATTTATGAAATATCAGCAATATTTTTTGGCAATGTACCCCCAGAGAAATAACTAGTATTGAAAGAGGTCATCTTAAAGTATTCATGTTCTACAATCTGCCAATAAGCTCTAAATTACAGCGAAATGGAATAGCCAGTTTACTCTATATTTAAAATCTAAGGCAATACCATAAGTTTGTAAGATATTATTACCCTTCACAGGGATAACACAATTGCCAAATAATGGTCAACACACAAAGCCACCAGGGCGAGATTTTTTTTAAAGCCATGAGCTTGCGGTTCCTTTACAGCTTGGAATGCTTTCAAGTGTACAAATCTATGTAGAAGTCTAAAAATTGCAGGATTCACACGCACAAAGCAACATAGTCCTACAACTAACAAGAAGATTTAATTTTCTCGAGTATTGCAGGTAACTAGTATTACTAAAAGCAATCATCGGCAACTCGTAGATTACGAACTCGATTTTGATTTCATTCACGGAAACGATTTTCGCAAAATTGCAATATTCTTCCATATCGTTAGCTGAACAATTTTGTAACTCTTCAAAAATGAGAAGATTGTCATAAAACTGTAACATAAGTAAAAATATTAACATTTTTGTAACGATCAAAACCATATCGAAAGTTAGTGAATTGTTTTTCAATATGTTCATTTGGAAGTAGAGTTTTGGTAACTTGAAATTATGTTAAGTAACTCGTTTTTATAATTAAGTTAGAGTCCTCTGTCATAGGATATAGCTTGCAACATATAATAAAATACTTTCAAATTTTGTTGTGAGCAATTATTTTATTTTTTGAACGTCCATTATTTTGCGAATCACATGCGTTCACGAAAGAAAAAGTAGATCAAGGAAGGAAGACCCAAAAGGCTGGCGTATGTTTTGATATATGGAAGCATAACGAAACTAAGTTCTTTTTTTATTACATAAGATAGATACAGAGTCTTAATGCTTCCAGATGCTTTACAGGGTTCCATTCATCTAATCTAGAGTTCAATGAAATTTATTAACATTCTGAGGACTGTCACCCAATATCTTAACCAAGTTTCAACAATCCAGAATTCAACCGTACTTGCAATAGTCTGCTGACTAGCTACAGTGTTACTTGACCATCATGTTTCCCTTCGCCGCAATGTAACGGTTTCACTCCTCGGTTCCTTCACAATTTAATTTTAATCAGTTCTGAATTCCCATTTACAAATACCCTTTGCGTGATTATTGTGCCACTTGCATGAAATACCGTTCTCACGTGCCTTCGTTATACGTAACGTTATCGTCTAAGAAGGCGCTAGACCGTAACGCGATGTACAAGGAATGGAAAATGGAATTAAAAACTATGAACTACGAAACTCGGGTACTATGACTTGGCCTAGTAGTAAGGCCAAAGGACTATCAAGTATATATATATATATAAATTATAAGACATATATTGAAACTTTTGTGATATATATAGATTGTAAATAACGACTTCTTTTCCTAAATTAAATATGTTATAATTTAAAGATTTCTTTTCGTCAGGTTACCGATATTAAGCAGCTTGTAACTAGGTCGGTTCTCAGGTGGGTAACTACTCGTGGAAGACTGCTCGTTATGTTCTCCGAGTTCAGTTAGTCTTAACAGCCTCTGGGTTCATATTTATAATACCGTCTCGTTAGCGTAATGGCCACTTCTTCTAAGAGGCTTTCATCATAATACAATATATATAAATAATACATAAGATATAAAGATAATATATAAAATATATAGATAATATGTAAGATCTATGGATGATATATAAGATAAGCAACTCAAAAATTATCGGGGAATTCAAGCAACTTTTAAAAAGGTGATACGATTCAGCGTTAAAGGGAAAATTAAGCATTGATTTCCAATGGAAAAGAGCTTAAGCCCCCCACCCCTCTGTTCTAAGCCACTAATAGGTGTTGATGATGATGATATATACTACACTCGTATGTGCACTATCTATCCATCAATAGTTACACATTTATGATTAAAGTAATTTGAATGTTTTATGTGGTGCGTTTGGCTTGTTTCTCTTCCTTTATATGCGGTCATAGACATACGCAGGAAGTTCATAAGGGGAGTTATAGGCTCAATGGGGTTTACAGAGCGATGACTCACATATTATTAAGTTAAATATACAAAATGTCATTGCAATGGGGGTTAAAACTCCCCCAAAACTTCCCCAGCGTACGTCTGTGTATGTGATCCTTCAACGCCAGTGTGCAATCAGGCCCCGTTAACACGAACTAAATTTAACACGAAAAGATTACTAAATATCCGTTAAACTGTATGGACCTTCCTTTAATTTTGGTTTTTAAACATTATTAACATGAAATGATGATAACCAATGGCCCTTGGAAAATTTTCCTCGCTTGACATGAATGAAACGCTCTATTCCAAATGTTTCAATGAAATCTTTCCCGAGTTGCGTTCTTTTTTCTAAACAGGGCTAAAATACCATTATGTTTCAAGGGAAATACCTTCCATTGTGACAGACGTAGCGGGATGGGGTGTCTAATTCACTTTGACCAGAGGGGGAGATGATTTCATTGTTTTTCTCATTTACATCACCTCTAAATTCGCACTTTAAGATAACTGAAAGCAAAGGATTTTATGCAGAACGGTTATATATCAAATAGTTTCGACGTTTAAGTGTAAAATTGAGGCATAAAGCGCAGAAATCTTTGAGTTCAGAAAAAAAAATGAAACTTTAAATGATGCAGATTAATTCCGTGTTGAATAAAATAGAAAATATAATAAAATTCGGGATTACAAAGAGTACTTTATCTACGATTTTAAAAAAATCTAAAAATAAACCAAAGCTGCTTGTATAGAAAATTAGTTTGAGTACTTAATAATATGTCTATTGTAAAACAAGGATTTTTTGCGCCATCTACTCGAGTTTAATGGTATAGGAAACTTTTATTTTTGTTACCAAATATGGAATAAATAAGGACTTCATTGCTAAAATACTCTAATTCACTAAGCAGTATATATTATACACTAAGTATAAAATATATAAATAAGACATATAAATATATATTCAATGTACTCTACAGAAGTATCGGTATGTAGAGTTGTAAAATGCTTTGCAATAAATTTGTATGCCAGCTTCTTTTAAAATGTGCGACTTTAATACTTTCTACATTCTTGTGGGTAATATAAAAATAATAATAATAATAATCTTCCATAGAACAATATCCTATAACTCCCTCATACTTCCTTTCTGAATCAGGGTCTGAGTTTGGAGTGAAAAATATATGAGATAATTTAGAGTAGGTTCTAAGGGCCATGTTTCAATTTCTGACCATCTTCGCGATGATATCATCTTTTACAATATTTATTACATAATTTTCTGAAGTCACCATGAAAGATATTTCTATAAAAATGCTGGCACAACACTTTTACGCTCCGACAAGCTATTTTTGAACATTACAGTCTAAATTACTTAAAATTGCAAACGGGCAGGAAGGGGCGGCCAAGTAGTAAATCTCCCATTATCATTCCTTTTTAATATGCAACTCGAATCACATTTCTAATATTAAACTTACACATCTAGAATATATTATCCGAATAAACTCATTACAAAATAATTAACAAATAAAAAAATTATAAATAAATAATAATAACGAAAAGCAATAATTTTGTATTAAAAAGAAAAAAATATGATTCTTATGTAAAAGTGACATACACTAAAAAGGTAGGAATGATTTTAGATGGATATTGCGCGATCTATTTAAAGTATAATCTACATTCCATCATTTTTTTTAAAGAGTAGTGACAGTATTTGTGAGTCTATATTGCTACTTTTTGTAAATTCCACAGCTGTGAGTGACAGTAGTGTCAGTTTCACAATGGCCGGAAATGAATAAAATTTCTGCGTTTTTATTTTAGATTAATGAAATTTTCTGCACATTTTTGTCGGTCAGAATATTCCTGAAGAAACTTTAAAAAAATGGCTTTGGAAGTTACCTTTCAGAAATAATTCTTCGCGGAAATAAAATCAGACTTTGCGCAAATATGAATATGTTAGAACATATAATACAGTAAAACCTCTCATTAACAGACACACAATGTACCGAAAAATTCGTTCGCAAAAGAGGGGTGACCGGGAAAGGGGAATATTATTGTGAATCAATTTATTGTCAGGAGTTTTCATGCAATCATAAAAACTTGATGAACATAACTGAAGGGTATCCATCAAGGGAAGATTTCCTGTAATAATCTTTTACGATACAGAACTGGGCCTCTCCATGGCCTACACAGAATTCACATTTGCCGGGACTGTTGGCAAATGTAAATTTTTCTCCTAGGGGAACGCCTACTGGAAGAAAATGGTAGCCCCAAGTAAACTCTAATCCTTTTTACTTTCTTAGGCTTGGTGTTTAGTTTTTAGCAGGGAAAGCCTTTGCCCACACCTCTTTAACTTCATTGAAAGTAAATGTCCAAAGAATTAACTAAACAGCAAGAAATGTTTTTTCCGTGTATTTTAATTGCTTGTAATTATGAAAAAACTGTGAAAGCATAGATTGATGCAATATTGTGACGGCTTATTTTCTAGTAAATAAAAGTCTGTTGCATCTTTACAATGATAAAAAAACATAAAAGTTAACAATTAATATATTTTATGCCCTGAATCTGTAACTTTGTTATGCATGTCTCTATTTAGATATTATCTATTAATTCTGGAAGATCCCCGCACTTAAAAATATTTGGAAATGGGCAAAATGACATGCATCTCCTGGAGTCGGCGACCCTGATACTTGCTATTGACACTTGTTTACGAAAATGTTTATTTTGCAGCAATGTTTGCACTGTAAATATGAACGTCAACAACTTTCGTCTCTGCGTTGGACATGTGAAAAATATTTACTGTATTCACAAACGCATAAAAAGTATTTCGATTATGTATAAGCATAAATTGATCTTCCTAAAAGAATAGATATTTTTGTAATTGATCTTTCTAAAAGAATAGATATTTTTGTAATTGATCTTTCTAAAAGAATAGATATTTTTGTAATTGATCTTTCTAAAAGAATAGATATTTTTGTAATTGATCTTTCTAAAAGAATAGATATTTTTGTAATAGATCTTTCTAAAGATCTAGTAAAGAGTGTATTAACAACTGGTGTTTGGATTATATACTGTCATGAAAAGTAGATTCAGTAAGTTAAAACCGCTCATATAGAATTCGGAGTTAGTAGAGAGATGACTTTTCTTGTCCTGTGTATTTAGAGCCTTTCCCATACAGCGTAATTCGTGCCTTTCTTATACGGTTTATTTAGTGCCTTTCTTATACAGCGTATTTAGTATTTTTCTTGTATACAGCGTAAAATATCCATTGGTTCTTTCTCTCTTTGTCTTGAATATTTTTTATGGTATGTATGGAACACTTCATAATTTGATTTCCCATTAGCTTAATGGACGTAATTCGATGTCATTTACACATAAATTGGAATTCCTTTATGTAAACAGAAAAATATGTAATTATACGCTGAATACAGATTGAATTGGGAAATAACATCTTTTATTAAAATTATTTATTACCATTATTTTTGATAAGATTGCACACATTCCCATCTCTAGTTTGTCAGAGGATATTATTTCAAATGTTTTGAAATAAAATCGAATTTATTAACTTTTCAGATATGAATAACCTTTGCGGAAATTCGTTTTTTGAATATAATTCATTTCGTTGAGATCCTTTGAGACGGGAATGATGAATTTTGAAAATAGGAAACTTATAGTCTTCTGATTTTATGAATTGGGTTAAAAGCAAATATTCAAGAGAAGAAAAGGTACTAGGAGCAAGTGGCTTGAGTTTTATATTTCAACCAATTTCATGCATATGAGAATACCTAAATATTTATCGGAAAAGTGCCCCTAAGAATTCTATTTCATTGAAAGAAATTTGACCTAAAGTTAGTAAATAAATACGAGTTTATTTCTTGTTGACTTCTACTTACTTCCGCGTAAAGTTATAACATAACAAACAGACATAGCGGCAGAGTATATGCTCTTTTTAAATGCAAATTATTTCTGTTCCAAAAAGTTGATGTAATTATTTTTAAGATCATAATGATATAAACGAGTTCCAGTCGGTGCTTCTCTAAAATTTAAAAAACTTATTATTAGGTTTTCTTTCTCATAATGAGTTTTATTAAATAACAAGTACGTCATTTTTTTACAGCAATCTAAAATTGTAGATAAATTTTTAAGTTCTGACATGACTGTATATATATATGTTTTCCCCCTTTGTTCAAATGTACTAATTTTTACACTTTAACTAATAGAATTGAAGACATGTTATTTATCTCGGTCACATGATATCGAGGTAAAAGGTTGATTAAGGTAAATAGACTCATTAAATAGAATTCCCTAGGTACAAGAAACTTGGGCAGAATCTCGCTAAGACAATGTTTCTCAAATTATGGTCGTTACTGCTTAAATGTAAACATGCCTCTACTTATCGCAAACTATCAGGATTGGGAAATTTGTGGACCTTTTTCTTAGGAAAAAAGTTGAAAAATATATTATTTGGGAAGTCTTGCACGTCACTTAATAGGCCGTCATGGACCACGATGTAACCTTTATATTTTTCATTTAAAAATTTTATAATTTCCTTAGCTTCGACAAAAACAACTTATTTTCCATTTATTGTATATGGCGATTTCGATTATTGGGTGCTTTCGTTGACAAAATTAACCCCAATAATCGGGATTTTCCGGTATATATATAATTTTGTTTTCAATTTCAAGGCGAACATTAAAAATATTTATATAAATAAGCAAATACGAGGAATATTTCGGTAAGAGACAAGACATTTGCAATGCAATGGAAGCTAAAAAAAACTAAGATCTCCCCTCTCTTCTACAGCAAAACAGCAAATCAGGTTTATACTCACCTCATCCAAAATTAGCCCGCCATGAAGATTTAATGAATCGATTTAAAATTCCATCCGGTTTCACATCAATATTGCGGTGAATAGCTAAAAGTGCTAATCCATTTAGCCTATCTTTTCCCGTTCAGTTTCGTAAATACGTTTTTAATCGCAGTAGTGATGAAAACGTTCTTTCTGCCGTTGCAGTAGACATAGGAATTATGGCAAGAATCTGCAATAACGTGTGCGAGTTAGGAAAAAGATCAGAGTTACATTGTAAAAGGGCTTCCATTGCATTAGCAGGCCTCAAATTAATATCCGTTTTGCTCCATTTGTTCCTCCAAATAGAATATTCGGCTGCAAGAGTTCTGCTCTCTGGAAGTCCGTTTTCGTAAAATCCTTTGCAAGTCGTTAACTCATTTTCACACTCTAACGTAACGGGACGAGTAAGAAGCATTTGAAGTGCTATAACTAATGTCTTGTGACTTTCAAACCGATCTTTAATTTGTGTTCGCACATGGTCAGTAAGTGGTACAAAAAGATTCTTTCCGCAATATTCTTCCAGAGTTTCTGACTAGATATTCCCTCTTTCACTCATACTTGATGTAACTCTCGGCATTGTGATAAGTCCATCAATTTCTGCGATCAATTTGGACGTTACATTAAAAACGCCACTAAATTTATCAGTGTTGTTATCTCTTACTTGGTCGTGATGAGGTTATTACGAGATATACATGTTCCAGTGCTTCTGTCAAATCGCTATCAACGATCTGAAGAGTTCTTGACAGCGGTAATGCCCATGAAAATACGAGGGAAAGTGTGCAAAGTGCAACTACAAACTGACCCTGGATAATAGCACATAATAACTGATGAACTTTCTGGGCAGATTCGCGATCTCTTATGTCTTTCAACTTTTGCAATGATAAAGCTATTGCAACATAAATTTCTTGGAATCGCAGTGCAGTTTCGTGCTTGTAAGCCCAACGTGTTTCGCACATTGATATTAACGTCGTATGTCTAGAAAACGGTGATAATTGTTTGATGAAACTTTTGACTGCTTCTTTATTTTTTCGCAGATGTGCGAAAAAATGTTTCAGTTGACTGAAATTCTACAAGAATCCCGTAGTGCCAGATTCAGACAATGTGCACCAAAATGGACGTATATGGCCATTGGGTGTTTCTTTCTAATACAAGCCCGAGCTCCTTGCAAATAGCCACTCATATATACTGCGCCATCGTATCCTATCCCCATGAGATAATCACAGTTGATGTTGAGAAATTTCAATTTTTCAAGAATTAAGCAGGATAGGCCATGACCCGTGACATCATCCACTGCAGGCGCAAAAAGCAGAAAATCTTAGAATAATTTCTGTTCTTCTCTATCCACAACGCACGCATACGGATAATTGGGCGCTAATACACGGTTCGTTACCCCTAGATCTAGTGCAATTTTAGCGGAATCTAGCGCAGTGTTTCCAAAAACTCCAAACCTGGCAATTTGGCACACAGCGACTAGCTGCCATTGATTTTTACGGAGTTTTTACGGTGGAAGAGTACTACTCTCTGCTTTACTGATGTTTCTTTGGTGGCGGGAGTGTGGGTGGCAGCCCCTCACTGGGCTTTCACTGATACAGGAAAATACTATTTCGCAGAAACTCCCCTTGCGTCGAAGAAATCATGGAGCGCTCGCTCACAGCTTATTTGTGTTTCGTACACACCTACGTGACGTCACACTCTCACGTGATATGGCAGTCTAGCGGAGGCAGCGTTTTTCAAGGGAATAGAGTGAGTTTTGGGTAACGAAATCTGTATTATCCCCGATAATTGTTCCACCCCAGAAATATCAATTGTTTCGTCACATGAAACAGAAAAATGTCAGCCTTAACTTACTCGACGCACTATTTGCTCTTGGATGTATTTTCCACGAAGATCAATTAAATCATTCTGTATCGTAGGGCTTGTGTACTTGAATACTTGTGTACTTGAATTCCTCGATCCATGCTCCAAGTGTTTCAATAAATCTGAATCGTCAGCTTCTACGGGAAAACGTAAAAACGATCGAAAATTCCTATCATTAATACCTTTAATTTGAGATATGACATTGCCATAGTCGCACGTTCCACGGAGGGCTATTTCTTGTTTTCTGCACAAAATTACCATTTTGATGATCGATTTAATTATATTCCGCATTTCCATATCTTCTTTCTTTATTAATTTGGTTTGCAACATTTGGCTGTTTTCCTTTAGCAACACTCAAAAACAATTTTAGCATACATACAACATGTTTGAAGGTAATTTCTTTTAGCGTGATTTGTGAAATCTTCCTTCGCATTCTTCCACCTTGAATATGGTTTCTTTACTAAGGTATTGATGCTTTCCTTTGTCTCATTGTTCAGAAGAAAATATGACACAAATCCTACAAAAATCTCCTTGAAAGTATTTAGAATACGATAACCATTTGAATTCGTTTAACCAGGACAGCTGAAATTTCACGTTCTGTTTACCGACTTGTTGTGATGTAAATGAAAAGTTTTCAGATGGAGTCCAACAGTTCAGCAATAATTTTTCTCGACAGAAATCGCCCAATATCCCACTCGGCAGAACCTACGGCATGAGCAGTCGGTAAAAGTATGGAACAAAGTATATTCAACAACGATCCGAAACCAACCGGAATATAAACCGAAACTGTCTGTAATATGAACCAAAAGTAACTGAAATACAAATCGAAAGTAAACCAACGTTCTCGAAAAATTACTGTCTTCATGATAAAGTGTATTACCTATTAACGTGGAATTTATATCGGGTTCGAACACTAGGCATGGTATGGAAGCATGGAAAATGTATAATTCCTGCCTTTCTTCAAAATTCCTCTTCGTTTTAAGTTTATATTTGATATTTATTAATTAGAAAAGCCACATTTTGTGTTTAAAAACATATTTTTATATTTTTTGCAATAGCTCTATAAATTACAAAGCTAGTAAATATATGAATTACAGGAATAATGTATAAATGTAACAATAAATACAACAATAAAGTTGATGATGTGTCACCTTTATCGTAGAGAAGAAATATCAATAGGTCGTTCAAAAATAAATGAAATAATACCAATTTCGCTTTCAGATATCATTCTAAATGTTTGCTTGTAGTTTTGCCATCAAAATTTGATTTTTTTATAATCTCCTCCCCTCCTTTTAAAGAAAATGCTTTTTACATTTTTTCTTTAAAGTATGCTCAAATAATTTATCTAAAAACGAGATCCTACTGTCAAAATTTTAATAATTATTCAGATTATTATTAAGATTCAGATTATTTCAGGTTATAGATTCAGATTATTTCAGGTTATAGATTCAGATTATTTCAGGTTATAGATTCAGATTATTTCAGATTTGAAAATTCTTCTCCCTTTTTTCACGAGTTTTACAAATAAATACATATATGTATTTTTGGGGTCCTATTGCAAATTTAGTTTCGGGAGGGACCAGCCCCTAAGATCCTCCCCTGAATATAGGTATGATGAGAGCGTATCAACAATAGACAATTCAAATTTTTTAGAAGTCACTCATGACGAAGAAAATGATTACAGCTATGTCTGTAGCCACAGATTTGGTGGCAGAAAAATTTGAACTTCTGTTGTCAAAGGAATTAAAACCGGGGTAACGGTACGTCGTTTACAGAACTGTTATGAGCAAAACCTGGAGATTACCGAATAACAGAAAACCACCTCACTATTATAGGTCTGAAGTTCAAAAATAAACGAAATCTTGAAATAGATGAGAAAAATGTGAAGACAAATTGCTCATGTACGAGGAATCTATATGGAGAGAATTAGGTGAGATCTTAATTTTCCAGAGTGATTAAATTAAAGATCTACGTAACGATCTGTTCATAAAACAAAATATCTATTATAGTTGCATTATCACACTGCTTTATAATGAACGTGAGTTATTGGAAGACCATGAAAAGCATTAAGATCTTCCACGTGATCGATTTTCCTAATAGGAACATCGGAATCGATCTAAAATTAAATAATAAAAAACCAAAAGATTTTTGTATGTATAAAATATGTAAAATAAAATAAAATGAAAAATCGAGCAGAGTGAAAAAGACTACACAAAAGTATGACAATCAATATTAGACATTCAAAAGTCAGAGTTTCGATTTCAAGCGCTGATGTTATTTTCTTGAAAATGTCCTTCAAAATTTTTGAACTTGTATATTTACTATCCCGTATATATATATTTCTCTCTCTCTCTCTCTCTGCATCTAATCAAGCCAAGTTCCTTCCATAACTATCCATATATCAGATTACAGCGAAAAAGACCCATATTAAAATATTTCTGATCAACGTAGAGTTCTCAAAATTATTTGGGGAGGGGGAAAGCACATTTTATATATGATTATAAATTATATTTAAAATCGCAATTTATTTGAGCTTACTGAGGAGCACGGGCATATAAATCTACGCTTATATCTGATACACTGTATAAATTCATAAGCTACATTTAATTTTTACTTTTTTTCAAGAGTACATATGTACTTACCACAAGAAATATAATTGCCTATTGATAGACTTATTGATAATTCGACAAAGTTCCAAATATAGGCAGTGCTGTATTTTCCCCAGTAGCTATACTAGGCTTTATAGACAATGGCGACAATATTTTAGAGGCGGTATCAAATTATAAAGCATTTTCCTGTCAGCATATTTTCTGAAATAAAAGTAAACATTTATTTGGTAGGGATGACAGTTTATTGTTCTGCCTGAGGAGGCAAAAATCACAGACCGGCCTTGGCGGATAGCCTAGTGATAGCCTCCGCCACCCGAAAACCCTCCCAAATTTCCAGCCGACAAGACAAAAAAAATTCGTCTGTAACAACGTGTGCAGCTGGTTAGGCAAAAACAGCCTGCAAAATATATATCCTAATATTGACATTGATCTTAGAATATTCATGAGCATGTCAGCGTAAACTCTTCCTCCGAATGAACTTTCTTCGGACTTAAGAGAATTAAAAACTACCTCCGATGAACTAAGTGAGAAGACGGATTGCATATATCAGCAATTTTATGCTCTGAGTCTGATGTGACAAAATCAATACCAGACGATGATATAATCAGATGCTTTATCGAGAAGAAAGCTAGATGTCACATTTTCCATGTAAATGGCATTGTTTGATAGGTTTATCCTTTTCTAAAACTAAAATTTATTTCCATAAAATTAAACTGGATTTGCTATATTCCAAAGAGAAATAATACTGCGATATGGGGTAATATTTTTTAATGTTTATTTGTCAATTTTTGAGTTTGTTTTCGACATTTTTAGCGTCAATACAAAAGTTTTTACGTATATTGAATATAACAATTTTTATGTTCTTACCACAGATTAGTGAGGGGAAGGGGCGGACGGGTAGGAAGAGGCAGATACAAAGACATAGCCTAGGGGAGGCCAAATGGTAAATCCGCCCATGAACTCTGTGGGATTAGCAAAATCTATTTCTACATTTAATAATTTGTATGCATGCAATGCTTACATATATTGGTTTCTTGATACCGATTTATATATAGAAATACAGCATATATATATATGGGATACTACTAGTCCCATGATAAAAATGATGTCCCGCTCAAGTTTTACAAACCTAAGGAATAAACATAGGCAGTACGAGGCATTCTGGAATATGAAATGGTTTACTTTGACTGATATGTAAATGCAAATTACGGATCAATTAAATATGATAGATTTTTATCGTTATATTTATAAAAATGTATTATATTATGATTTTTCGCCTTTATAAAATTTGTGTTTTAAATACCCTTCCAACTACCAATTGTATTGGTTTAAAATAAAAGTAGTTTAAATTTCTCATTATACGATATATCCTTACTTATTAAATATTATTATCAAATAATTAATTTTAATTATTTTTAAATTTAATTTACTTTACATTTTTAATTTATTATTTAGTTATTTAAATTTAATTTATTTTAATTTTTTTAATTAATTATCGAAATGCGGTTTTATTTCTTTATGAACAAAACTAAACATATTAGATAGATTAGTTCTTTACAAACTCGTAAATGATTTAATTATTTTCTGTGTTTTAAAGCGCATAATTAGAGACAGCTTTTATTTCTTGCAATAGTGCTTAATTTTTTAAAGTAAACAATAATACAAAGCACATGTTTGTAGCGAAAATTCCAATCTAGGAGTCTTTTATATTATATGCGGGAACTGACATTTTTTCCGAAAATTTCGGAAAAGAATATTCAGCATTCAATTCTCAATTCTGTTGAAGTGTATATGCGTGAAAATATGTAAAAGTCAATTGAATTTAAAGGCAGTTAAATGTAGCTATTGAAAAATATTAAATTATATATCAACATTCATTGAACTGAAAATGCTTTTCGACACGAATCAATTTTCTTCAATATAGTTCATGAATGAAAATTTATTACGATTTTAAAACGGTCGTGACCTCGTAGCAGCGGTTGACAGAAGAATAAAGATTGTGAAACTCTTCATCGTGAAAAGAAATATTCTCCTTTGAAAATGAAAACAAAACAGACTCTCGTCGTTTCTTACCTTTATCGGAATCCCTGTGTCTTCGCGCTTCTATCATGGTAACTTCGAACGACGAGGTGAAAGGCAAAAAAGTCCAAAAACACGACGTTAACAACCACAACGACAACCAACACATCGTAGAGGACCGCTGGAGGATCATGGACGAAGACGACCCCCCCATCCCGAGGTCGAAAAATGAGCTCCGGGAATAACGAACTGCCCGTGTGAACACTTTTCCTATCTCTGAAGACAGACTCTGGCGATCTGGCAAGAATGTTGGCCGCGCGCATGCGCCGAGATCCCGTTTCCTTCATCCTGCTCCTGGAAACAAAAGCGTCACACTCTTTCAAGAATTTGGGGAGTTTCGCTCCTTCGTCCCTTTCCGGGACAATTTATGCGTGTAAAATGAGGAAAAATGGAGATCTGTATAGGGCACTATTCGTTCCTCTAGCTAGATTTCGTCTTTGAAATTCGTTTCTGCATTTTTCGTTTCCCTGAGTTTTGTTAATTTGGTTTCTTTTTAAAATTCACTGGAATATTTGCCACATATTCATCGATGTCTCAACCTGCTTTACCACATGGTACTCGAGAAATTAAGAAATATTGCGTTCCTATGTTATAACTGCAGCAAACGTTTAAATAATTGTCTCACAGATTTTACAATTTGCATTGTAAATTGTAAGACGGTTGAGTAGTACGCAAATTCCATTGAATAACACAACAAAAATTGGTCAAAAACTTTATATGGATTTTGTTACAATGCATATAATCATGAACATACCGTGTGTTCAGTTGAATAGGTAACACCCAGTGTAGGCGAAACGACCCTGTCGGCGAAACGACCCTGTCGGCGAAACGACCCTGTCGGCGAAACGACCCTGTCGGCGAAATTACGTGTCGGCAAAATGACCTATCGGCGAAACGACCCTGTTGGCGAAATGAATTGTCAGTGAAGTGACTGTCGGAGAAATGAACGCTGCCAACACTGTATATCTCTTGATATGAGTTGAGTAGAAATTTAAAAAAAAAAGTTAATTTTAATTTCCAGAAAAGACAAAAATTAATATCAAATAATTTTTTTATTCAACCCCTAGTCCTCCAACTTTAAATTTACAAATGACTTCCGCTATCTTGTGATATACCATTTTAAATAGCGTAAAAAATAAAGTATGTCTGAGAAAAATTAAATTGGTTCATGTATTCGGGAGAAACAGCTAAAAATAAAACCGTCCTTTTGTGTTATTCGCACTAATATCGCAATATAAATAACGAATGAGAATCACTGTGCATGACCAACACGCAAAAGAAAGCTGATTTTCTGCATAGATAGCATGAAAATTCATACTCATCAGTTCACTCAAACTAAAGATAAGTCAAAGCTCTTTCTTTCTCCCATATCGTTTGTAAAAGTCAAAAGAACGATTTTTTAGGTCTTTTATCTGAATGCATGAAACAAATTTTTTTTATGGTATATCACAAAATAGAGGTGCTATTTGAAAACTTGATGTTGGGGAGGGATAGGTGTCAGGGGTAGAATTAAAAAAATTATTTTATATTAATTTTAGGTTTCTCCCTGAAATAAATATTTACGTATTTTTTATATTTCTACTTAACACTATCAATAGAGATACATTACTATTTTATTATTATTGGATTTTCTATTTCCAATTAATAACAAATTTATAATCTTGATGTTACGATCTCAATCAATAGGGCTGGAGGCTTTTCTTTATTACGGGAATTTCTAGAAAATGCTGACAGATGCATGCCATTGTGAATTTATTACGGCTAGAGGAATAGTAATTCAAAATTCATGGGGATGCTTAAATAGAAGTGAATTTAAATTTTTAAATAAAAATTATATCGTTTGGTGTTAAAGAGAAAACTGCTCCCCGAGATCAAGTGGGAGGGACTGCAGAAACATTTGTCTGCACAACTGATTACCATTCCTTTTAATAAGCATTTTATTACGTCATGAATTAGCATTACGGGTATTATTATTTTATTTCATGCTTTTGGTTTAATTGTTGAAGTGAACATTCTAGTTTCAATTTAAAAATACTATCAAGACCTTGGCTTTGCTGTAGAGAGAGTACAATGACTTATACCTTAGTGTAGTCACTTATACAAAAAAGAGGGGGACTATATCAATCGTATGCGATTTTTGCAATGATATTACAGTTTTAATTTGTGAAAAATATTCGTATGATTTCTGATCACTCCTTTAAAGGAATTTTTAACACCCTACTAATGTTAATATTAATGGCTCCCACTTTTATCTTTCCTGCTTTTGTGTTTATACTGGTGCGTTTTATATTGGCTTTGGCAGAAAATGTAATCATTTGGCTGTTTTCAAAGATACTTGAATCACGAGTGACTATATTATCGTTTCTCGTCTACACATCGTTGAATCAAGACTGGTCAATCTTTTGAAGAATATTCCCAAAGGCAAACCGAATTATCAAGTTTTAAGAATTAAAAAAAAATAATACCTTTACAAAATTCTTAATCCGAAATCACATCCAGTTTAAATGGACTATGGATGTTTACGCCAAACCAGTAAACTGATTGCAATACATCAATATACTGATATCATTAAATCTACACAATTACTTTTTTCAGACCGACAACGTGTTATAATTTAAGAAATGAGTTAAATTATATTCCAAAGGTGCTCATTGTGCGATTTTTTCATGACTCATGAATACTTTTTTTTCCTATGTTTATGCATTAAATTGCGTATAAGTGTGCTTATTCATCAAGTTTATCTTGATGCAGCAATACCATAGTTATCGTCGCATCGTAATCACAAATATACATAAGCATATGGTTTAGAATATAAATATAGCATTATGTTAATGTTTATCACCTCTATTTCATAACCTTATTTTGATGAAAATGGCCTTTTCTTTTATGCATGTACTTTAAGTTTTCTTGGTAAGTCTTCCATACTACTTCCATTTGACTCCACCTACTCCATATTGCCTACTTCATATTACTTCCATTTGCTTCTTCTGTAGGTGCTAACTTATCATCAATTTAGTCATCCGTATGCTATGAAATAAAAAATTAAACCATTTGCTTCCATATTTTCTTCCTTAGCTACATGCCAAAGTGTTACCTTAAACTTCCTTCTATTTTTTTATGTTTAGTAAAGAAATTGATTTGTTCATCAGGAGGATGTCATCTTTGTACTGCAGGCACAGTTATTTAAATTAAATATTTTTGAAATGAACAGAAAAATATTAAATTCTTGTTTATACCAATATACCCAAAATTTCCCTTTTCACACTCTATCTTTAATAATACTTTTTTTTGCCACCAAATTTTAAACTCAGACTAAAACTTTTTGTAAAGAGAAAGAACGAGATCATCCTGGCACAACATAGAATTTGGGACCCCTTTGTAAACTTGGGTGCCTTAACCTATCGACCGTCAAAGCACAGGAACGTGCTCTTTTTTCGTATGTAAGGTTTCTAAAATATTATTATCACTCTCATGTTTAACACAATTACCTTCTGGCAACTGTGTTAATTCTGAGAAGGGTAATAGTATCTTAGAAACTCTACCTCCGTTTTTACTCATTTAAAGTACCCATTTTGTTTTTACTCATTTGAAATACTCGTTTGGTTTTTACTCATTTGAAATACTCGTTTGGTTTTTACTCATTTGAAATATTTATTTTGTTTTTACTCATTTGAAATATTTATTTTGTTTTTACTCATTTGAAGTAATCATTTTGTGTGCATTTATTTGAAATACTCATTTTGTTTCGACTCATTTGAAATATTCGTTTTACTTTTACTGATTTAAAGTACTTATTTTGCTTTTACTCATTTAAAGTAATCATTTTTTTACTCAATTGAAGCAATCACTTTTTTTTAACTCAATTGAAATACTTATTTCATTTTGATTCATTTGAAACACTCAGTTCGTTTTGACCCATTTGAAATACTTATTTCGTTTTCACTCATTTGAAATATATGCCAAATCCCTATTTCGCTTTCTATATTATCCAGTTCTTAATATATTTAATTAAGGAATAGTCAGCCAATTCGGCCAAACTCACTTTTCTGCAAGGAGTGCAATGATTTGCTCTTACTTAGTAGATAAGAGTCTTCTGTTCAAAAGAGATACAATTAAGTTTAGTACATCTGTTCATTTATTTTATATTACTGCCTACTACTATCCTCTCTATAAACTCTCATATAAATTTGTTATTTTAATTTGCATTTCCCCAACTGTGTGCTTTCCCCCTTCATTAAATTATGGAATGGAGAAATTTCGGTTGAACATTAATTAATACGCCTATATATTGGCTTTTACAATTTAAGTATATAATACACAAAATCATAAGCAATACACAATATATGGGACAACCAATTATTAACAAGCGAACACACACTAACATTCTCAAGAACTGTATAACATATTCATAAAATTTGCGAGCAATATTTTGGGGGTCAGATAGCAACCAGGAATCTTCATAAGGCTCACTAAAGCATCCGAAACACTCTGATTCCTGATTTCACTATCAACCGTACAATACATATTTTTTATATAATGATTGTATTTCACATAATTTTACCGAAGCTGTGATATAACAAGTACACCATAATCAAGTCTGTTTGCAGGATTTAATTTCGGGGGGGGGATTGAAAATTTTTTCATCATGTATCGATACAATTGCTGCATGCAAAACTGTAGCCCATTGAAAATTTAGTTTCTGGAAAGAGTTCGGTCCCTAAGATTTCCATTTTGTATACGAACATGACAATACTACATTTTCTCAGCAGCGTCCTGAAATATCCCCTCTTTGGAAGATTAAACCGTAATTTTGAGTAGCAACAAAATAAGTGGAGTCAGATGTTAATTGCTGAAACCGAATCCTAAATGGGTATAAAACATATGCTTTCGCATTATTCAATTTTATTGTTTGAATTTTGCCTCGAAAAGATGACTAGTTTTTTTGATTATTCTAAACCTGTTTATTTTTTTTTCTATTTCCTGGTTTTTCAAACAGTCTATCTCACATTTAAAGTTTTAAAATCAGGTCCCACCTTCAACACCTCTTTTCTTAGAGTTCTCCGTCTCAAAACTTCAATTACTTTTTTTCACCTATACCTGCAAGATTCTATTTTATATTCCACAGCAAAATTTACTTATTTGAACACGGTTCCGTTTGTCAAATGTTAGTTCGATTGGGTTTGTCGTGCTGAAACAGAACCTACAGTTTTCCAAGGAACCTAAGCATATTTCACCGAAGGAACCTAAGCATATTTCACCGAAGGAACCATAAACCCAGGGCTACGAAGTTTTGGATTTAAGATTAAAATATACGACCGCCCGCAGAAAACCCTAGGTATTTTTCATAGCAACCAAATGCATTATAGTTGTGCCATCTCAAATCTTCAGTTTCAGCGAGTTTCAATCTAAACTGAAATATTTATTGCTCACGGTAGTATAAAATTATTCGACCTTAATATCGTCTCCGCTTTTCACCGCGCCTTGTAAGAAAGAACGTGAAAGAGCGAATTTCAAGTTCTCAAAAAAAGATCCTTTTATCGGGAGCGGACCTCGGCTCCTTCCCTTGCTTTTCCTTTCTAAAGAAAGGAAGAAAAATGGAAAAAAATCGAGTGAAGGCGACCAACTTACCCGGAGTTGAAAAGTCACTTCTCCTATCGTTCAGCACCGATATAAGGCTTGATCTCCTTTTTTTTCCCATACTATCTCCTGTTTTTCATGCGGATATATTGGGCAACAAACAGCAAAACGGGATGCTGTGCGTAGACTAGGCGGTCGTTATTAAGGGCTTTACTCCTGTTTATACATGGTAAACAGGGCCGGGTCATCACCAGCGTGGGAGGAATATGCACCCATCGGCGAACGCATAACCCAGAAAACTTTCTGAATATATGTACTTGAAACTGGATTCCTTGTATGCATAAAAAATTATTTCTCATGCAAGGTAACATATTTTTACATCGATGATATTTCTCAGCACGCCATTTTGAAAATTTAAATATTATCCAGAAACAATTTCTTAAGTATTTTTCTCTTTTTCTTTTATAAATATGACGCTCAATAAGCGAAGGACCATTTGATACTTCAAGAACTGCAGTTTAAAGGAAATAAATATTCAGCTGAATATTCTGATTATTTTATATGTCAAAATAAAATAAACGCGCATATTTAAAATAATCCAATTGAACGGTTTTTAATATGAAGAATTAAAAATACTGCTTATTTTCCTAAATAATTTTTTGATTTTATATTCACTTTATGATCCTTACTTAGATATAAATTGGAATGAATGTGAAGACATTGATTTATATACGTTAAAACGCAAATTTAATTTGTCCGATGGCATTGGTAAGAATTAAAAAGGCGAACTGATTTCTGAAATCGCCAAGACTTTTAATATTGCGGATTGCCGTGGCGCACTTTTGTTCGGTTTAACCAAGTTCCATATAAATGGAAAATAGGGATTTAATTAGAGCTATTCTTTCATCAAGAAAATTAAAATACCCTTCGAAAGATTTATTTACGCACTTTAAATTAAATGAAGTTTACGAAAGTCTAATTCTGAGATTAGTTTTGTTATATGGTTATTCGGTATAATTGCGGTTTTGTGTTTTCGTGTGGTTAAAAGTCTTGATTGAAATATTTATAAGTTGTGTTTTATTAGAGAATTTTCGTCCAGTTTGCCGACATCAGAGTAAATTTTATTCTGTAATTTAGTTGAAAAATTAACGCATGTGTAAATTAAGTGTTGTCATTTATTAATTTGGGTAAAATAACCGATACATCTTTTTCATAAATTAGATAAGGAGTATTGCTTGCTTATTAATTATAACTATGGACTATAACAAATTTACTTTGATGGGCATTTTATAATTAAAATATTATTTTACATAATTATTCAATATTGTGATATGCCGCAATGGGTATTTAAGTTTTTGAGCAGAAAACCTGTTAATGATACGCGGATGGGTATTTCGCATGGGATCTATTGCTTATCGTGATATTCGAACGCAAATATTATTACTATTAAGAGTGGTCACAGTATAAAGAGTTAAGTGTAAGTTAATATTTGTATAAATAATTTTTTTATAAATAATAAATTTGTATAAATATTTATATATTGATATATTGCTCAGGATAGACTTGTGTGGAAAGCATTTGGAGAGACCTTCATCCAGCAGTGGATAGATAATGGTTGAATATGATGATGATGATGATATTGATATTTTAACGGTGACTAACAAAGGGAGTACGGAAAGAAATAATCGAAAGTGTGCTTCATTTTAGTTTTATAATAAAGTATAAACGTTTCAATAAGAAACTAAAAAAAAAATTACTGAAGTCCCTCATGGGGGGGAAAGTTATAGCCCCATCAAATTTGGCGACAAAGGGTTATTTTCGCCAAATTTGGCTTGATGCGCTTTTTATTGACAGCAGGAACGGCGAGATATTTTTAAAGCGATGTCGCCAAACGAGAATTAATAAACAATCCGTCATTCGCGATAAAAATATTATTGACTTTGTTTTCATAACAATTTATGCATGCATTTGCAATAATATTTAGAACTTTATTATTAGTGGATAGATATCTCGTTTCAGTTGTATAAAAAGCGTTTATTTCGCTTTAAAAAAATAATGTACGCCCTTGGCTTTATTAAAATCATACCTACTTGGCTTTATTAAAAATAAAAAATGTGTGTAAAAATTAACAAAAAAAGCGAAAAACAAATTGGGTTTGAACAATGACGCAACTAATAACCGACGGATTTTCACAATTTAATGTGTAACATGAACTTTGGAAAAAGTGAAACATACTTGTTTGATATTGCAAAATGCTTTTGGTTTGAGAACGGGGTATGTTCTCTTATACCAAGAATATTTATCATGTCATTGAACGTTGGAGCTGAAAATTGGTTTGAGTATGTGAATATGAATGTAATTTTATCTGAAATGGAAATTAATATATAGCAAATTAAATTATTGCTTTTGCTGAAACCATTACCGAATCTAACAATTTTGAAGTTATTAACGATTTTAGTCTCGATCTGTGTTGTGAAAAACCTATTAATAACAACGAAGATGGTAGATGCTTAGATTTCTCATACGACGAAACAACACCTGAAAATTTTGCATGTGGTTCGTCGTCATATTCACTAGAATTTATGAAAGAAGTTGTAGCTTAATCCTGGACGGCTTTAGGACGTCGACGGTCTATACTCAATTCAAGATCGTTTTGGAAATGACAATTTAACACTATCACAAATTTATAGAATGAAAATATACCTTGCTAATATGGGGAACAGAATTCAATAGCTAAATACTATTAAAACACAAATGCATGACAAACTTTTAAAAACCAGGTCCAATGGAATTCCAATGCGTAAAGTTAATCTGCAAATTTGGGCTCTTGATGTTGCAAAAAAAATAAATTTTCCAAATTTTATAGTACCTCATGGTTTATTAGCGTCTTTTAAAAAGAAATTTGGTAAAGTTGGACTAAAAATTACCAAACTCGTTATGAAAGTAGAATTACAAAATGACGAACAAATAGAAAATGTAGCCATTGCATTTCCACTTCAAGCCTGTGAAAAAATGCAAAATAATTTACGCAAAAGACGTTCGACATATTTACAGTGCTGTTCAGGATAGTAACGCAGCTTCGCATTCGTATATCGTACAACCCGCCATCACAATGGATGGTATAGCATTAGCAAAAATTTTTACTCATACACCAAGAAAAAACAGGTGCCTTTGGCCCTCGTGTTCAACAGAAATTATTCAGCTTGTCAAACTCAGTACTTACATGCACAAAAAGTGGGAAATCCTGCACAGATATTCATGAATTATTTCTAAAAGAAATAATAAAACCCTAATTAATAGATCAAAATGGCGTAATTTTATTAGATTTCTGGGCAGGGGCAAACAAACGAGGAGGGGAAAAAAACAATTTGTGAGATAGATCATTGCTTGAATTATTATATATACCTGCATTAATTCAATTTTGCAATGTGTATTTTGTCAGGCACAGGAAATATTTCACAAAAATGTCACATGATATATTGGACTTCATCATTTTAATGACATTAATTTACACGAAAGAAATACCATAACAAAATTACATTCATTAATCATTAATACACAACCAATTATCAGCTCCAACGTTCAGTGACGTGATTAAATATGCTTGGTATAAGAGCACATACCCCGTTCTCAAACCAAACACATTTCGTAATGTCAAACAAGTGTATTTCACTTTTTCCAAAAATTCATGTTACACATTAAATTGTGAAAATCCCTCGTTTATTAGTTGCAGTCATTGTTCAAACCCAATTTGTTTTTGTTTGTTTGTTTTTGCATTTTCTTGTCCATTTTCATATACATTTTTAACTTTTAATAAAGCCAAGTAGGTGTATTTTTATTGAAGCCAAGTAGGAAAATTTTTAATAAAATCAAGTACGTATATTATTTTTTTAAAGCGAAATGAACGCTTTTTATATAACTAAAACGTGCATAAATTCTTACGAATCAAAATCGATAATATTTTTATTGCGAATGAATAATTCTTTATTAATTCTCTTTTGGCAACATCGCTTCAAAACCATCTTGCCATTCCTGCGGTTAATAAAAAGCGCATCAAGTCAAATTTGACAAAAATAACCTTTTGTCGCCAAATTTGATTATAACAAATTGGGTTATAACTCACCCTCCCCAGGGGGGATTTAGGTAAGAATTTTTTTTAGTTTCTTATTGAAACGTTTATACTTTATCATAAAACTAAAATGAAGCACATTTTCGATTCTTACTTTGTGTAGTCTCTTGTAAGGGAAGTCATTATTTTAAACATGGTACAGTACAATTTAGTGTTAAATGGAGAACTTAATATTGAATCCATAAGACCGACCTTTGTTAAAAGTCATTTTAGAGATTTGATCCCTTCAGGAAATTGGCTAATTACTATTAGTGAAATTGTTTTAAAGCGCATTTGATATAAATCTGATCATAATTTCCTTGGCGTGTCCTTCTGAATTGTGCCCGATTCCTTCATAAAATATGGTAGATGTATAAGTCATATGGAATATCAGTTTTTTTGCTTGCGATAAAGCTGAAAATTTGTGAAACTTTTATTTCGAATATACCTTACCCACATCGGAACACAAATTGTGAAGATATGAATTACAATATGCCGAAATGACATGTCGGCGCAATGGGCAACGTTCTGTCGGCAATTCTATGTACAAACACCCAACAGAGTCGATAAGAAAACAAATTTCTTTTAATTTTCTTACTTCCTTTGCAAAACTGAACTCTTTTCTTACCTTTTAATATATAAAATAATTTCTTGTTGATTTATAAATGAATATTTCTTTCCATGGCAGATGGACGTGCATTTATGTCCACATGATGGATGCTTTCTCTCTCAGCGGAGATCCAGGAACTTTTCAACATCATTCTTAGAAAACTTCTTTGGAAGATAGTGCTTTAGAAACTCCAAAGCTAGAAACTGAGGGATTATCGCCATATGACAATAAATGTTCCCTCTAAACAGGAAAAGAAGGGAGGAGAAGAAAGCCTCTTCTAAAAAGAATGGAGCAGCAAAGAAGATACTTGATCGTTGGTAAGAGAAACAGGATTTTTCACTTTAAGCACCATCAGTCTTAGTAAACCAGCCATCAGTAGACAAGGCCACCGCCAGAAGGTGTCTCGCTGTTTCTGTAAATGTAGAAATTCTGTTGAAGTATAGAAAAACGTGCCTTCTTTTAGGTTTGATGGCAATTCCAAGTTCTGATTATTTTTCTATTTAGAAAATCACTTTAGATCTTCGAAGCTTTCGTTGTGGATCTGAGGCGAAAACAAATATTTCGTTAATTTGTGTTTTCCTTTTCTCTCTGCAGCTCTATGTGCAGAAATGGCGCAAACAGAAAATAGGTCGCTTAATTTAAACTCCATGTTAAGCTGTTGGTTGCCCGGATGGCGTGGCGGATTTCAAAGTAGGCACAAAAGGCACAGGCCTAGGGCCGTAACATATTGAGAGGGGGGGGCGGCATCAAAATGCTTAAATATAAAGTCATCCAAACTCAATAACGGTGGAAAAATTATACTTATTTTAATTATTGCCCTTTTTCCTCAATAGCTATGACATACAAGCGACTACTTTAACTTGCCTGCAAATACAAACTACAGAATCGAAAGACAAAGGGCCCTAAAAATTTTGGGCCCTGGTCATTTGCCCAGAGTGCCCATTTATAAATTTAGGCTTAACACGTTTGTTATATATACTAATAGTAAATGAATGAATAATGAAAAATTTGAACTCATAACGAAAAAATTCATGCAAGGATGCGTACGTGTTTTTTTCCCCAAATACGGGAAATATACGTAAAAATATCAGAGGTTCCAGGAATCCAAACTAAAACTATTGTGGATTCAAAAAGTGTCTCGAATCCACGAAGTCGGAGATTATGGTAGCAATAATTTCGAGTTGTATCTTATTAGTTTGAATAATTATATGAAAAATCTCCTTTACATATCAAATGTTAAGAGTATGATATGCGTTTTTTTTAAACAAATATTCCTTTCTTAGTAAAGGAGGGAGGGGGCGGCAGTACAGGCTGTGCCTAAGGGCGGCAATTTTACAAATCCGCCACTGTCCGGATGAAACCTCCTGGCACTCGAAGGATGCGAAAATATGAATGTGTGCTACTAAAATACTGCTGCGTTATCTATATGAATTCTTTTAGTACTATTTATTTAAATGCAGACGCATCTGCGCAATAAGAAAATAGATGGGTATGTA
Organism: Dysdera silvatica; assembly: GCA_006491805.2. Lineage (NCBI taxonomy): Eukaryota > Metazoa > Arthropoda > Arachnida > Araneae > Dysderidae > Dysdera > Dysdera silvatica. The sequence goes on along the minus strand of QLNU02015003.1, from coordinate 118,454,526 downwards.
GATCAAAAAAAAAATTGGATTAGACAATTAATCCAAACATTTAAACTGTTAGAAGGCAATTAAATGAAACGAAATACAAGTCAGATTAAAAAAGTTTCATTTACAATTCAAAGAACAAACCCTATTCTTGTTATTTTATTAAATCCTCGAACGGGGAAACACGACAGTGATAATCCCAAACGTTTCGCTCAGAACCTGCTCGCATCTAATTCCCCGTCCTCTTTAATTAACGTCAACAAGCCGAACGAGAACCCCATCACTGCTTTCCCAACAACCCTGCCAATTTGTTAGTAAAATCACATTCCGTAAATTAAATAAATTCCCTCGATTCTTTGGCCAATAAATTTCTATGAACCACGAATTCATTAGCGAAATATCTCATTTTCAGAAACACGTTATCAATAATTTTAGCCAATGAGAGGCTCATGCTCGAACAAGCGAAGGATAAATCTTTGGGAGGAAAGATCGCATCGTATAACAAATTCTCGGAGATGACAGTTAAGGCGCAAATATAGGGTGCTTCACGGTAGCTGAGTAAATGAACTAAAATTTTGGGGAACTTCTGAACACGGGGCGATCATACTAATGAAATTTATTGAGTTTTTTCGTTCTTCGAGAAGACATTAATACATGTATATTTGTAGGTAATTTGACAGTATGGGGTTAATTTATTAGTGCACTCACGCCAACAGGAAAACATGGCTAACCACAGGTAGAGTATTTCTAGTTTAAGCCATAGAATCAAGATATACAAAACGTCAAAGTATGTATCTGCATCCAGTGTCAGTTAAAGTTTGTGTCGTAGAATCGAAATTTCTTTATAGCTCCATGACATGATCTATGATTATTTAATGTGACAGAATTAATGACTGTTTTCATACCATACATGTGTGACGTCATTGAAAACTGATAGCAGTTATTGTAAAAAGCGGGGACTCTGATTGGTGGTAGAATTGGGACAGTTGTCCATGCCATTATATTCAATGCCATTTTCTTTATTATTATTATTATCTATAAATATTATCTCACCATGGCAGAATTAATGAGTATTTTTGTGACATACACGGGATGTTATTGATTAATGAGAAAGAAGTTATTGAAGAAGACGTGGACTCTGATTGGCGGTATTTTTCACAGCGGTATATTTCACATATAAAAATTCCACCCTTCCCATTACCCTTCTTGCATAAGTCACTTACTACACATAAAAGTAAATAAGGTAACCCTGCCCCGTTTGAAAGGGTTGCATTTGAAAAAAAAATTATATATTTCTCAATTTATTGCATCTTCTAATGAACTGTTCTCTATCTAAGACATTTTCATCAATCAAATGTACAAAATTAAATTATTTTGAGAAATACATGCAAAACGCTGAAAATTTTAGCACGAAATTGGCAAATACGGTGAATATCGTAACATAAACAATTCTCATGATAAAGAAATACTTTTAGTTTTATTCTATGTATACAATCAGTACGCATACAGTGGACTAAAATAATCAGAAAAGACGTGTAAATAATTGGGGAGATATGCTAAAAATGTTAATCGACCCACTGAAATTTGGAAACAACACACATAGTTTACATAAATCAATTTAATACCGGTCTTTTCGTAATTTGGTTTAAAAAGTAGTCCATGTACTACACCATTCTGCGAAATGACCGGCTTCAGTAAAGTCTTTATATACGTTCGTAAGGGATTGGATATTGTCGTTCGTAGCTCAGATGGTAGAGCCTCCACCAGGCAAGTGGAAGGTTGTAGGTTCAGGTCCCACCGAACGCAGAAATATTTATTTTCTTTCGAACGTTTCACCATCTAATCACGCCATAACATCGGCGCTGGTATCACTACGCCAATAAACGTTGATTTATATTGTTGTTTAATTTAACAATCATAGTGTCAAAGAACAAATTGTATCATTGTAGTTCTAAAAACTTCTTTTTAAAACTTCTATTCTGTACAAGATAATATGGAAAATCTATGTAAAAAAATTTCGCGTAATTCTATTAAGGACTTTTTGGGTTATCATATTTGGCATAACACAAATCTTGAAAACCACAATTCTTTAAAAATCGAATTTAAAGTTTAAACATAGAATTATTTTCGCTTACCGGCCTATTATTAAAAACTATCATATCTCAGCATCTAATCAATATGTCAAGAAGAAGTAAACGGAATATGATAGCTAAAAATGCGGGCATTCAAAAATCATGATAAATTAAAATTTTATAAAAATTTTAAATTAAAATTTGTAATTTTTGGCTATAATCAGCCATTTGAACGAGGTTGTTTACGTTAAATAAATAGTTTAATATATAGCGCTATATCTATTCTCATTCATGGAAAGCTATTCACAGAATTACCCAGATATGTGACTGTAGTTATATATTCATTATTATATTGCAATTTTATTTCTACACTTCACAGAAAATAAAGTTTTTTCAGAAAGCTAGTTGCACTATCAGGGTTGGAGAAAAGATAAAGAGATAAAGAATTTTTTTCAAAACTACCCATTATAGGGATTTATTTGGTATATTATCCCTAAATGTAGAGGTTTTTCCCCCAAATATATCCTAATAAGGCATGAATGCATCTATAAAACATTTTTAAAAACTGTGATCCCACTGACATCCCAAGCTGAAATTTTGCAAAGAGCTTTTAGAACTATGGAGTAAGTCATATAATTTTTATTGTTTTTTTTAATTTGTTGATCGCATTTTCAATTTTTTAAATTGATTTGAAAATTCAAAAGTAACCCATCATATCGCATATCATATGCAAGTTCATGAAATTCTGAAGAGAATGGTATGTTAGTTTTAAATATGTCAATTCTGGGATGAGGTTTTTAGGTTTAAATTAAGTCAGGTAAGGCCGAAACTCCCTATTTCTAGGAATTCCAAACCACCATAACTCAAAACCGGGATGAGATAAAATATTCAAATTTTAGATTCAGATTCAATTTAGGCCATTTAATAAGTGTATAAAATCTTAAGAAATTTGAAAAATATGAGGTAAAAAAATTCATTCAAAATTAAATCAATTGACAAGGAATGACCCATATGTTTGTTGCCAATAAAAATACAAATATTCTAAAACCATATTAGTATTGACTGTATGTGTGTGAATATCCCCATGTCATATCTCATTTTACATAATTTTGATTTAAAATAACGGAGAAATAACACATAGTGCAGGAAATAGTCTGTGTTCTTCACATCTTCCATTTGAATTCACAGAACACTAAATCCACTAACATAAAGCAAGTGCACTCTAAATTAAAGCGCATTAGGAGATATTCCGAACATAGATAAAAGGTATTAGAAATTATCCATAACATGAAAGCAATTTAAATTACGTTAGACCATTAGAATAATTTTAGCAATCCTCCCCGTGGAAGCATTTCTCCTAAACAATCCAAACTCGCTCATGCTCCAATTTGAAAATATTATGAGCAAAATTATTCACATAGGCGGAATATCGTTCTAGAGTAGATTGTTATATTTCGCAAGTAAAAATCATTCAGTAGTAAAAGTATTTAATCCGTCGTCACTTGCCGTCCGAAAGTGACATTTGAGACATTTCCCACTCATCTGAGAGATATTTTAATCATCACACGACTGTTTTTTATATATTTGTTGCAATTAAATCTCTAAAATGAGTATTATAGAGCACCTACGTTTCCTAAGCAAATCAGTTTAGATTTATAAAGCAGATTATTATATATTATAGATATCAAACTTTTTAAATAACCTTTAAAACCTTTTACTTAACCTTTAAATTAATTGACATTTCGATTGCCTTAAATAGTTTAACCAAAGTGTAATTACTATATAGTTACATAAATCTAGTATTTAAAGTGGATTTTAATTTATATATTTCACACCCTAAAGATTGCTTTAAATTGTATAATTTTTTCTTAATTAAGATGAAAATATTATTCCTGTTATACACATAAAATACTAGAAATTATGTAATATAAAATAAGGTTACATGATTGCTCTGTGTATTCTCTCATATGATTTTGTATTTTATAGCCCAGCTATAAATACATAAGAAAAAATAAACACATTATATAAAACAGTATGAGGAGCTAAGAAAGTAGGCTATCACTCATTTATCTGGCGCAACTCAAAGACGAGGTAGAAAGGGGGCGATAAAATATTTACATAACATCTGCCAGATGCATTGCGATTGTCGGCGGCCCTTTTTGCTGTACTAAACAACAAAATCTATAATTTAAATTTGATATGAAAATCTATGATTTTCAGAGAGCTCCTTAAACTTTTCTCACTGGATATAAATATATAATTTTACGGAAGATAATGTTGAAAACTTTCCAGTTAAACTTCAAACTAAATCACAAATATACTGTTTGTAGTATATAAAATATAATACAATTAGTTCACAAAAATTTTATTATTTCTCTGGTCTGACCGCCGATTCAATCGTTCACATATAAGGTTCTTAATTTTAGCATTAGGTATATTTGTGTTTGTATTGGCCTGCAGCTTGGCAAAACAAATGATATTTGAGACTCTAATTGTCTGTAAAAAATTAGGGAAATTTTAATAAATACAAATTATTTGAAGTCATTCCCTGTTTGCTCTTTTAAAGATAATATTATATTACTGATCTGTCCCTTACAATAAATAAGGTAGAATTAAAACAAGACTGAGGTAGAATTAAAATAAAGCTAAGGTAGAATTAAAAACAAGACTAAGGTAGAATTAAAACAAGAAGGAAAAAGATCCACAAAAAGACTAATACAATCATAAAAATGAGAAAAGACACATATAGGATTCAGAGATACGGATAGACACATATCTAGGACATTGGGAGAAAATTATCTCTTAAATCAAGAAATAAGGAGCTGAAACATAAAAATAGGTTTGTTGATCAGTTTTGACGAGAGTTGTGCTACTTGAAAAACAATGAACATGATGACAGGACCAAAACAAACAATTCTGGTGAATTTTGTAAATACAAACAGTAACATTGTTTTTCATTGTAGCCACTTATTCACGATGTAACGATTTATACGAAATTTATAAAATAAATCGAACAGACGGAATTTTCAATAATCTTTCATCTCAAACCCATATATTTTGTTGACTATTTTGTCATATAGTCTTCGTTACGAAAGCAAAATTTATAAACTGTCAAAAGCAAAAATTAGAAATTGTCAGATCATAAATAGTCAAAAGTATAAACAGCCGAATGCATAAATGGCAAAAAGTATAAGCAGTCAAAATTACTGAAATGGATCCATGTTGAGACTTTTTTGTCTTCAAAAAAAAAACTATAAATGTTTAAAACATCCTTTCACCGTTTCTGCTTCATATTTATGGCCCAGTGTTACCATTCATGGTGACCTAATGCGCTTTAATGGGATTTTTGCTGACATCGTTTTACTATATATCAAAGCTCCCATATAAACTAATAAGTCAAACACCTGACTTCCTAACATTCTTTCGAACTATTTGAAAAATATGTTTCTTAAAGATGGAGAACACATGTTCCTTACAAAAGTAAAGAGCACAGTGTCGAAGATAAGCATCTTGGAAATTTAGCGATGCCACTATTTTTCCCGTATTTATTTTATTCTCCTATGTGAATGCCTCGTAAGAGAACCACGTGCTCTCGTATTGGGTTAAACTTAATTTATGATCCCCAAGTTTCCCATTTCATGAGCTTTAAAATATGGCATAATTCACGATGGCCACTAGATGCAGATAAAAAGATATATCTGTAAACAGACATTTATCCTCAAATGAACATATATATATGCATATATCTCTATAACTGTGAATTTCTTTCATAACCCAATTATTATGCAGTGATACTTCTCTTTACGACGCTTTTCACTGATGTCCAATATACTCATTTATGCGAAACCATGCCCATTCATACAACGACTTTGTGTATAAGGGGCTGTCTTCAAATAATCTACATGCACTTTGTGTCGACCGGATTTTTTACAATAAACCAATTCACTCCTTTAAATAGACACGTATACTGCTTTTAGTGAACAAAGGTATAATTTGTCCCCGATAACGGTATTTTTTTTAGTAATCAAAAATGGCTGTATATTATGCATAAACGAGTAACTGATGTAAGTTTATGCAGTCGAACATATATAATTCGACTGCATAAACGAGTAACTGGTGTAAGTTTATGCAGTCAAACATACATAATTCGAACGTATGTAATTCGAATATGAAATAATTCAAACTTTTCACCCAATCTTGTGGATGCTATGATAAATTATTGTAAAAATATTGTCTATAAATAGAAATTTTCTTTCCTCGGAAGATGTGAAAAAATGTGATATCCCTATGCGATATTTCCCGAGTAAAAATTCCCAAAAAGTCGAAGAGAAGGCGGTCACTGTGTAAATTTTTGAACAGGTAACTTACGATGTGGATATCCTTTGAAAGGATTTTGTAAATATTGACGAAATCTCGAGAGAAGGAGTTTGAGGAAATCCTTACGGTTGCTAAAATCTTGACAAACCTGAGTTGAAATAGATCAGATATTGTATCTTCAGATGAAACAATAGAACAAACGAGGAGTGGCAGTCCCAGGAAAGACAATTCCCACATGTAAGCAAACCATTCGAAATATGGAAGAGTACGGAGGGTGTGGTGAATGTCAGCGGAACCTAAGTCTATATGTTCCATGCGTTCTACAAAATAGGAGTATTTCCAAATACTAATAGAATTAACTCCGAAAAACAATTAAAATTTATAAGCCTTAATTTAAAGTACTGCAAATATGTAATAATGTACATTAGTGCACATATATCTTTTAATGTATTTTGATTCACTAACATGAGTATCAATATTTTAATACTCATTTTAAAACTTCCCTAATTTGAGTCCTTGTACAATTCGAATTGATTTCACTGCACTCTTAACTCCGAGTTAAAACAGTTCGACTGTATTTTTAATTGTAAACGACTTACATACGCAGATATGCGCATGCGTAGTCGTAGTTCAATAAAAAAATTTTAAGCAATTGTAATTACATATAAAATTTGAAAAATTGGGAAAACGTTCGGCGTTGCATGGTGTAAGAACAGTAGAATAAGACTGCGTTATTAATAAAAAGAAAGCGACTTGCTGAATGACGAAATTTACTTTAAAGCAGACGTTTCACGAAATTTACTTCAAGACAAACTTTCGACGAAATTTGCTTCAGCAGACTGTTGACGAAATTTACTTTAAGAAAGAATTTTGACTAAATTTTGATAAAATAAGATCGTTATATTGCAAGTTCTTGGTGTAACAAAAGCGGCATTTTGCAAGTTTTTGATGTAAGAAAATTACGATCATAGAAGCTTCTGATTGAACACCACTCCGCCTCACACACATCTTATTTTTTAAAGGAAGAAGCAGTTCCTCTTAATGTTAATATTGAATATTATAACTAACGGCGCAGTATAGCCCAGATGCTCTTGCGCCATAAAAAAGCCAAACAAACAAAACAAGCGAATATTATAACTAACACTTATACTTAAATATTAAAATTATCATAATTGTAAATAATAGTTAACAGTTACTCGTAAAATTAAAAAAAATATTATACGTTCAAATCTAGTATCCCTTAAAATTACCATCATAAGTAAAATACAGGGTTTGTCCCAAAAGTTCCCGAAATGATTTTTTTTAAAATCATTTATTCAATATCAGTTTACAATCTTTTCAGAACTTTTCAAAGTATTCTCCCCCTGCTTCGATGCACCGTTGCCAACGCTTCACCCAATCATTGAAGGCGCCCTGGAAGTCGTCAACGGGAATCTCCTTCAGTGAGGTCGTCGCGGCTGCTTTTACCGCCTCCAGCGTCCCATGCCGAGTTCCTTTCAGGGTTCTTTTGATCCTTGGGAACAAAAAGAAATCCGCTGGTGCCAGATCGGGGCTGTACGGCGGCTGGGGCAGCGTTGCCACACCCATTTTGGCCAGCAACTCGGTATACGTAAAATACAGGTACTGTATTACGTGTAGAATATAATTATGAAACATCGCATCATCAATAAAACCAGACATTGACGAAGTATGCAAAACTAAACAGCCCCATTCCTCCCATTGTTTACTGCACTTCGTAATTATTAGTAACTTTGTAATAATTAGTAACTTTGTAATAATTAATATACAATAATACTTAGTAATAATTACTATATAATAATACTTTGTAATAATTGCTATATAATAATATAATAACACTTTGTAATAATCACTATATAACAATACTTTGTAATAATTACTATATAATAATACTTAGTAATAGTACTATATAACAATACTTAGTAATAATTACTATATATAATACCGTAGTACTATATATAATAATACTTAGTAATAATTACTATAATAATACCAGTAATAATTACTATATAATAATGCCAGTAATAATTACTATATAATAGCTTCACTAATAATCACTATATAATAATACTTTGTATGTGTCACTATATAATAATATTTTGTAATAATTACTATACAATAATGCTTTGTAATAATTACTATACAATAATGCTTTGTAATAATTACTATACAATAATGCTTTGTAATAATTACTATATAATAATACTTTGTAATAATTACTGTATAGGCGCCACCTAAATAACACATAGTAAGAGTGAAAATGGGGCGGGGGTTCCTCGACAAAAAAAAAGTTTTTTAAAAAGGGACCCGCGATCAATTTTTTTCTTAAAAAGAAGTCAGCGGGATCGGCAGAGAATTACTCTTATTAAAAATTAAGAAATAAATTTTTCATTTATACATCAATGAAAATGGCATAAATCTGTCAAATTAAAGAAACTTCTTTTAGTCCTTTTATACAAAGGCAAGTAATTAAAGGAATTTCGATAAGAAACTTCTGACGGGACTACTGTGCGTTCGCGCTCAGTTGACGTGTGATACTGTTAGCAGACGGGTCGGTCCATTTCAATTTAGGGAAGACTGTCTTGGTTTTTCCCGCGCGAAAAACCAGTTTCGGCAAGACGCCCTTCCCTAAACTGCAATGGACTAACCCGTCTGCTAACGGTATCACACGCCAACTGAGCGCGAATGCACAATTATTGTTGTTTATTTGAAAATGAAATACTCAAAATATTACTTTTCAAAAACAAATGTGGCGTTAGTCAAACCCGTTGTGTAAAGAGCGGAAAATTAAAGGATTAAGTAATGCATGGAAACCTAATTGAAAACCAAATCTAGTAAATTAATTTAAATATATTAGTTTACCAGTCACGAAGTTTCGTAAGTGGCAGTACCCTCTTTCCTTACAAATATATTTTTTTTAATTTAAACAAATTTACCATCACAGCGTTAAATTGAAAATTAATGTTGACTTTATGAAATTAGAAAAATATTAATTCTTTTTATTGACTCAAAAATTACGGGTCTGAAAGCAAAATATACTATGTCACCAACTTGGGCAAAATGAAATAAAAATGGCTTTCGCCACATGGAATATATTTCAGCATTTTCACATTTTAAAGGATTGCGGAGTGAAAGTTGGCATCTCGGAACGATATTTTAGCCTCTTTGGAATCCATTTTCAGCCATCTGTCTCAAGAAGGCAAAAATCTTTAAACCGCACACGATACTTTTGAAATGGTAGCCGAAAAATCTTGAATTTCTAAGCAGATACATTTGAATATATAGAGGCGCGCACACACTTTCGTATAAATATATTGTACAGGACTTAGAAAAATATATCTTAATACATACATATTGTATCTCATATGAAAACTTCATTATACTTGTCAGTACATATTACTCGCACAAAGGGATGCAATATATATATATATATATATTTTTTTTCGAAAATGGAAACTTAATCGACTAAAGGCGTAAAATATTTCTATATCCCATTAATTTATCATAGTACAAATAGGTTACGGTCGAGCGCATATTATCACACGTGGATATAGTTATGGTTATGTCAATTTCTCTTAAGTTTTGGTGTAGACAGACAGACAGACGGACGGATGGATATTCATTACTACACACGAACGTTTGCTGTCAGTTACAGGGTAAATTTTCTTCCAGTGACTTGCCGATTACCACATTTTCCAAGCCATATACTAATCGCCTCCGTATCTTTCGAATATTTAAATGTGTTTCCATAAATAGAGATTTACGCACGAGCATAAAGCAGCAGCTAAAAATGAATAGGAAAACTACATACAATAATTGAAGAAATTCCGCATCTAATACTACGTTTTGCAATAATGTATGTTTTCGTATCCAAACTCGCAACCAAAGCATCGATATTGTTTTCTTAATGCACGTTTCTGCAGAAATTCCTTTACACCAAAAAAGAAAAGAATCTAAAATCGATTACGGAAGAAGTTTTGAAAATGATTTTAAATTGTTTTTGTTTTTTTGTAAAATGAAATGTTTACATTTCTTGAAGCATGTCCATTAAGTCACTGAAATACTGACGGAATATTTAACAGAATGAATTCTCCATAAAATAAGGAAAGCGCTAAAAGCATGAATAAATAAACAAAGAAATCAGTAAAATGATGACAATATCATACACTTATTGTCTGTTAGACAATACTGAATTTTAATGGTGAAAATAAATCGAACTAAATTTTTATATTCTATTGATACCTCACAGAGTACACGTTTTCTATATTTTCAACCTTACGAATTTTTTTGCTGGAAAGAGAGAGTTTTAGTATTTTTGAGGCAAGTATATCTTACGTTGTTTGCCTTAAAATAATTCCCGTTATTATGTTTATTTAAAGAATTTGTCTTGTTTAAAACAATTTCCTTATTTTTGTTGTCTTCTTCGTATACAGTTTAAATTTTCAATTTGTTTGCGATTGATTTCTTTTGTGTTTGGGGAATTATCGTTTGAAAATTCAAATTTTTTCAATTTGCGATCGTTTCCAGATCCAGGTGTTCAAGTTGAAATAATTATTTTTTCCTTGGAAGCTTTACAAGTTTTAATGTAGTTTTAGAATGTAAAATTCGTGTAATGGAACTTAAAATAGGATTCAGGTCAGAATACCATCAACAGCAACACAAGTAGCATAAACAATAAAGTATATTTTTTGACAGATTTGGATATTTTATTAAATTTGAATATCCTTTATTTATAGATTAACAGAAATATTATAGTGAAAAAGGAAAAGACAAGTCTGAAAATTAAGGAAATTTACTAAACGAACAAGATGAAACTTGACCAGAAAAGTTCGAATATTTTTCTACTGTCTTCAATTTCCTCGAATTAAACATTGCTGCAGATTCGTCATATAATGTTCACTAAACAATATATTTAGTATTGAACACGAAGGAATAATGGTATCGGGGCATTTTTGGTTGTTGCGATTTTCAATGTGGCTTAAAGTCAAATGAAGTAAAAACATTTCGTTAACTTCAAACATATTTATTAACAATATCAAATAAAACTAAATCAACATTACTAAACAGAAGACATCGTGCAACTACAACAGACAATTTAGAATTCATTAGAGACATCGTCCAGCGTACACACACAAATCTCTCTAATTAGTCCGTCAGTTCGTACGGAACAAATTCGTATTTTCATCAGAGTAGCTGATGATTTCGGCAAAGCAGAACTGCAACACCATCACCATAATTAATAAGTGAAGACATATGTTGATTGGACTTTTAGCCTCTGTCCAACTTTAAAATGTTAAAAGCATTCGATGATTGTGATTTACGACGATGCATGATACGTTATCCTTCTCCAAGCATGATTTAGTTTATTTAGAGGATCTGTAATGTTCAGGAATTGCGATACCATATTTTGATTAATATATACAATAGTGATTGTTTTACTTGAATAAATCTAAGAATCTCAAATTTCTCGGTCATAATATGACAGCACCACTTGGAAGCTTTCATAGGGCACGCTAAAATTTCCGGTAAATCTGAAACTCCTCTCTCTCCATCTCATGTCAAATATAACGGAAACGGGACTTAATTACTTCCAGAAAGACATAACTTCAAGCGAACACTCAAATGCTGTAAGATTTAGTGATTGGTATGATGACTAACACTAGTGGTTTAAATGAAGATAAGAGTCACAGCGTTTTATGTGTGGCAAATTTTTAATTAAAGAATGATGTTTAGCGACGTATGTTTCAGACTGGCGATGGCCGTCTCTAATCAGAAATACATTCCCGATAAGGACTGGGCAATATTGACCAATATTTTAATATTTATTTCTCTATCTCCGATTGAATTATCAATTGTTTTGCGTCATATTTAAGTTATACGTTATATACATGTATATCTTTACGTTATACGTTATATATTATACACAGCCTTTCGCTATTTGTTATATAAAACTTTGCGTTATACGTTATATAATTTAAATTTATTAAAAGTGGCTTAAATTCCATTTACTGGCTATATTGTAATTAATTTATTTTGATTTCATTTAATTTTATTGGTAATTATGATTATGGCAAGATAGCACTTGCTAATGTATATTCTTATGTATATAATTTTCACTATTCAAACTTGTACCTGGGCCAATTAATCTATTTTATTTTTGTATTTTGTATTTTTTATTAACGGGAGAGTCGGATTTTCAGGGTTTTTAAAAATCCTTCACTGGCTTCTTTCCCTTAAGACCAAGATATACTTCGTTTATTTGATGATTTTTATTTTTTAATACATTTTCTGTATTTTGCTTTGGTCTTATAGATAAATAAATTTCATTTCATATACAGCCTTACTTTATACGTTATATAAAACCTTGCATTATACACAGCCTTACGCTATACGTTATATCCAAATTTACATTGTACACGGCCTTAAGTTATATGTTATATACAACCTTACATTATACGTTATGTACAGCCTTGATTTAATTGATGTAAGAAGAAAAATGTGCAGTTGAACTCCACAGTCAGTGCATGGAAGTTAATGTACCGAAAAAATTGGGCCTCAAACATTTATTCGTCGTTAGTTCTAAATTTCTGATAAGCACACACCATATTACGTGTACTTCTGCATGCGACCATAAAAAATTATAACAGTTAAAATCAAATTTGCTCATAAATTCCATGATTAACTAGCACTTAGTTTTTCAACAGCAAGAATGTAAGTATTGCATGCAAGCACGTAGTTTGACAGCTAAGGAGGATTTAGCCACCCTACGAAAATATTCCAAAGTATGGTTACGAAATGCCTTCTGATAGGCTGAAGTTCAACATTCTATAACTTTTAAAATAACACATATCCAAAAATAAAAATTTGCACATAGGATTATTGTATTATGAGCTTACTAAAATCATTAACAAAATGTATTTATGTATTGTTATTTTTTATAATAAATCAAAATATTATACTAGATTTTGCTCGTTAAAATTTTTAATACCATTTTGCGCGCATAATATAATTGGTTGTTATTATCTAATTACCAAAAGTAATGTGCTAAATGATAAATAATGAGTATAGCATTCAACTAACGAAAAATCTTAAGAAAATAATGATACTTAATATTTTTTAAAACAATAAAAAATAAAACTTTTAAAATTTGCCATTTTTTCAATATTAAAATGCATCTAGATAAAAATATTATTACTTAATCTCTTATCTTTTTCGTCATTTTATTAATTATGCATGGCTACAAGAGTGTGCTAATTTTTATTATACTAGTGTAAAAAGTTTTTTAAATATCTTGCGCGCAAGGATAAAATTTACTGTTTTGAGAAAAACGCGTTTAAAGAAAAATATTTGTCAACATTGGAGTTATTATCTATTTGCATCAACCTACCTTCATAAACTTGTTTAGAATACAGCAGACGAGTATGTAGAACCTTCCTTGGATGTTATAGTTTTAAGTTTTTTGCAACTTCTGTTAGCTTTCCACCTAATTATAAGTTTTCGCAGCGGTCTTGGAGCGGCGATCCAAATACGATATTTGTTTTTTGTCCATTATTTTTTTAATATATATAAAAATGTTTAATTTCTTGCAATTTTTACCATGTATTATTACAAGAGCATGACAAATTTCATTACAGCAGCACAAATGAAGTTGTAAATATCTTGGGCACAAGGGTGAAATATACAGTCTTGAGAGAAACACGTAGGGAGCACATATCCCTGGCCTCAAAAATGTCCCAAAACAGCCCAGATTTCAACAATTTATATTAAAATAACACAAACTCAGGTATGAAAAATTGCATGCAACATCATTATACAGTTTCCCTTCATAAAATGATAGCAAAATATATCTGTTGCCATTTGTTTTAAATCAATGACAACGTCATCACTCATTCATCAATTCAAAATGCTATATTAATTCCTTGCGCGCATGATAAAATTGATTGTTGTTGCTAAAAAACTAAAGGCAAGGTTTTGTATTACAAACCTGTTTTGATGAAGCTTCTTCAAAAAGCACCAGACAAGTATGAGGGTCCTTCGGCATGCTTCACAGCTTCAGCTGCACCTAATTTTTGGCGTCTTTTCACTTGATGTCGGCATTTTGTGACATTGGTTGCACGACATAGGGAGTGTGAAATTCGTCGTCCATCAGCTTTTATTAAAATACGACTTGCCTGCACTCCAGGTTGGATGTCAAAAGCCTTCATGGTGTGGAGACGTCCTTTACCCCCTTCATTGAACTGAATTACGGCTTCATTTGTAGAGATGTCTACACTTCGACGTCCTGACCCAGACGTTTTGAGGCAAAACTTCCAAATCATTGAGTTGAGAGACTCATTTGGATTTTGAGTCCTCCCTCCTAAGCAACAACTCAGTAATTTGGGATGGGACAGGTCGTTGAAAATCAGTTTTATAAACTTCATGATAGCCTGAGGTAAAGATTGTTTATGGCGAAATATCCCAGTTGCTTTTTTTGTAATAGCTCGCTGGTAAGCACACCACGATATGTTTCCTTTGGGGCAAAAATGGTGCAGTGGATCAGCATCACTTGATCCTTTATGGAAGAAGACAGCCCATACTGCTTTCCTCATCGCACTTAAATTGTCCTTATGCTCCTTGATTGCATTCCCATAGTAGGAACTGAGTTGGTCTATCTCTTTATCAGTAAGCCGGCCTTTTCCTCCAAGACACTTGTCATCTTCTAATTTCTTTCCAGACATATGTTGTTTCATTTTCCTTAGCCTGGCTCCCATGCGCTTCTGAATGTGACCAACACATTCAATTTTTTTAATGTCTACATCATCGTATGGCTGTAAATTCCTTATGGATAAAAATGTTTTTGAATCCCCGTCTCCTATATATCCACTGTATTTAACATCTCTTAGTGCCCCTGATCGTTCAAATATACGGCACATGCCTACCGCCTCCATACTTCCCGATGAACCCGTATGGTTCTTCAAACATTCAAGTTCGTGTAAGGCCTTCCATTTATCGAAGTTTGGACCACGTCGAATACCTTTATATGCATCACACCCCTTGCAAAAAGTTGACATTACTTCTTTATCGATAACTTTCACACACTGTTCACCAATAACAGTACACACACCTACCAAAGACATATACCCTTTGGTTTTCCAGGTACCGTCCCCACTAATGATGATGTTCGATGACCCTGTAAGTAGTGCCTCATCTTCCGCAGCCTTCTTCATGGATTTTGTGGCAACTTTCGAGGTGGCTAATTCAAGGTGTTTGATTTGTCGATTATACGACCCTTCTGCATTTGGCTGTGGCAAATCCATTACAGCACAAAACATATTCATCCCCGACAATCCCTGACCCAGACATCTCATGGAATATAAAAACCGACGGTTTATTTCTGCAACAGCATTCTTCGGGCCAATAAATTTACTGCTGAGAAAAGAACCGATTTGTCCACAGCTTGAGCAATTCAAAATAAATTTAGATGCTAGTCCACTGGTAATTAATTCACTGATGGTAATGCTGCAACCACATACCTTGCAAGAAAGGAATTGTTCCAGGGCCTCAAACATCAGACCCTTATCCAATATTCGGTACCCTTCAAAAGTTTGATCTACAGGAGAATCTTCTTCAAAGCACAGCTTTAATTTTTTGCTCGATGTGCTTTCGTCCAGCATTTTATGATTTCGTGTATGTACATTTCCGGTAAATTTTCTTTTTTTTTGGCCGTGTTCCGGATGCACGTTTTTTAGTGGGAATAACATTCGCCATAACACTGATAATATATAGATAATATATAGAGTAAGAGAAACGATCAAATATAAATATATGTATTAAAAAAGAAAGAAAATAGGATTTCAAAACCTGGATCGCAAAAACGAGGTCAAAAAACCAAACGTGGAACAAGCAGCAGGCAATCGCAAAAGCGTGGTTTGTTTTAGGGAACACTGGTTTGTTTACAAACATAAAGTGCGTAGAGTAGTTTACTTCATTTGTCCTGCATCTGTTGATAAAATAAGAAAGTATGTATGTAGACACGTCTCCTACAATGCGCATAAAATTCTTAAACGAATACATGAATACGAAAACATCGAAACTAAATGTAAACAAACTCTGCGTCCCTTTAAAATGATATCCTTGAAGATTCAGTACTCTTTAGATTTTTTTTCGTAATTCAACTTCTAATGTAGATATTTTTAAACGGTTGGTTCAGAAATATTTTGGCTTTCTTATAAAAAAAAAATAAAAAAAGGTAAATTTTTGAAACATTATTTGGTATGTGCCCCCTTAATCCAAAGATCATGAGTGAACGTAAAATACATGGTGTATAGCTAATTTTAAATTGATAAGGTTGATCACATCTAATTGAGATATTTGTTTTGATTTGCATAATGATTTTATGTTAATTTATTTAATGTGCATGTACATACAAACATTCAATTGCCCGCTCATAATTTTAATTAACAAACGTCTTTTCGTTAACCATCATTTGAATTTCCAAATGTGAATGTAAGAATTAAAAATGTGCCAATATGTCTAATCCTTAAGTTAGGATTCTAGTTGGTATATTTTTTCTAAATTTGCAAGAAAAATAAATTTTCAACCCAATGCAAAATTTATTTAAAGTAATCATGGATCTTCAGGGTGACCTAACTAGGCAAAGAACGATATGACTTAACAAAATGTTACCATTTTTCAAAATTAAAATTATATTGAAATTCTGTTCATTAAACTTACATTAAAATTCTGTTTATTAAACTTATATTAAAATTCTGTTTATTATACTTATATTAAGATTCTGTTTATTAGACTTGAATGAAAGCTTTGTTTACTAAATTTATATTAAAATTCTGTTTATTAAACTTATATTAAAATTCTGTTTATTATACTTATATTAAGATTCTGTTTATTAGACTTGAATGAAAGCTTTGTTTACTAAATTTATATTAAAATTCTGTTTATTAAACTTATATTAAAATTTTGTTTATTAAAATTCAAAAACTAATTGTGTGGAAATGTCACCTAAACTAAATAAAGTCATGAACGCACCTATTATTTTCATTTTTTTTGAAAAAGTATATTAACTTGTTTTCATGTAAGGAAGGTATGAAGATTTATGTATAAATATTTTCTTAACATTTCGTTTTTCTGCCAAGTTTACTTGCAAAGTTTAAAAAAAATATTCTGAAGCAAAATTGGGTTTGAGAGCACAATAGACTTTTTTTTTCAACGGCAAACAGGGCTGACTTTGTTAGAGGACACTCTTCTTAAATACGTATAAACACACATGCAAACTAGTAAAAAAAAAGTCAAATATTTTGTATTTGCGATGCGAAGGTTAATTCGAGCATTCACGTTTCTACATGCTTTAAAAAATATACTTTCCTCTTCATGGCCCTGGACATACCCCTGACCGCTCTTTCTTGGGGGAGGTGTTTGTAAGAATAAAGAATTTCCGCTTCTCATACATCTGCACTCATTAAGCCAGCCCCCCGCCTTCTCCCACTTGAAGAAATCCACATCTCAAATAACGTCTCTCTTATGGGTTACGCAGTCTTTCACTCACTTGGGCCATCATCTTCACATCCCCCCCCCCAACTAGTTGTTTAACTTTTGTGGTTTTTTAGTTTCATTCTAAGCCTGTTTTTCTCTTGTCTCTCAAATTTTTAGAAATGGACAACAAAGGATAGCCGGAGACCTAGAAATCTGTCACACCCATTGATGATGGTTTATGACTTACTCGGACTCCCGACTTTACTCTCACAGCAACAGCAAAGCAAATCCCATAAAAAAAGTTTGGACTAAGATGATGTGTTTATTTCAGCATTTTTCTAACCTCTTGTCAGCAAATTATCGAAATGTCGTCGATTGTATGTTCGTGAGATCAAGAACAAACACTTTGCAATAGCTCGTTGAGAACTATCAAAGAGACTCTAAAATAACTAATTAAATTTTACCTGAAGTTATACAATCGTATCTGGGCTCTTTGGGTTTTTCTCCGCAAATCAATTTGCTCAATAATGAGGTACAAATCAAATTCTTGTATGCACACTAAATGGATTAATTTGAATTTGCGTTTTTTCCCCAAAGAAAAATTGTGGTACTCATTGGATAATTCCACCCCCACCAATTTCTTCACTTGGAGTACTCTTCTCAAGTACATCTTTTCTATAACCACAATATGTGTTCATTCTAACATAGTCTTCATTACAAATTTTCTTAAAAGTATTTCTTTAACTCTAAAAATGAGTTAAAATTTTTAACCTTGTTCATTCGACACAACCTAGAGATCTAACTGAATGGAATTCATAATTTTATTTCACCTGTGTTACTTTTTCAGTCTAACACATAAACTTTATCCAATTTTGTGTCATCGTTTTCTCAAATGAGTCCCAATTATTGTATTAACATTAAAATCATTATATTCTAAACGTCGGCTCACGGAAATGCTGTTTAAATCAGTTAAAGAACTATTTAACGTTTTTATATTCCAAATATTTCAGAAAGTAACAAACTTCAACAGAATCGTAAAACCATTTTGGAAGAGAATCCCGTAACAAGCTTTGGCTTTATATTCTCTTGCAATTCTAACCCAAATCATAAACGTAAAATGTAAAAAGATTTCTTCTATGTTTGTCCGGCCGCGTCTATCAATTTTTAACATTTCAAATATCGCCATTACGGATTTCCCTTCTTCCTTAAGTCAAGGACACACACGCGCAGGGAAAAAAATATACGTTAATTACGAAAATCTCTAATTGGCCGATGGTTCGCGCCAAATCTGTATGTAGCCGTTGAATGTGACGTAACGAGCATATTCGCGGGAAAAAGTGTGAAGAAGCGTCGGAGCTTTCAGGGAGGCCAGACGTCAAAATGGCCAACCTCTAAATTAATATTCCTCTCACTATTACGTTGCCATTGTAACCAAGATTCGTATCAAGTTAGCAGTACGCTAATATTGAAGCAAAGTGCTTTAAATAAATATATTAAATAAGATGAGAAGTAATTATTTCTATACGAATAATTTCCATTGGCGACATACTGGCAAGCCGCCATTCGAAGTCTTTAACTGCCTAATATAACAGACAAGAAAGCCCACAGAGCCTTGCCGCCGTACACCATTTTTGGTGACAGAAAGTGAGATTCGACCCGCATCAAACCTCGGAAAAGTTACAACAGGAGAAAAGTACAGTGCCAGCCTAAAAGAAGGAGCCACAACACGACCGAGAAACAAAAGCCAACCGTTGCCCCACCCTACTCCTGCAACACAGCCGAGTCAACGGGTTACGTAATAGTGGATGTGCTGCAAAGAAGAAAGGTGCCGCGTTGTGTTAGTGATATAGCGCTTCCATGAAACAAAAAAGTGGAAGCTATCAAGATATCTCCAGTAATCTATGTGCGTGTACGGTAGCGAAAAACATAATAAAAAACCGCGCGCGATAATTCGTGTGGAAATAAAATAAATAAATAAATCGAAAATAATTCGTGTGCCGCAAGGGAAAAAAAAGAAAAACCTGGAGTCAATAAACGGTAAGTGAGTCTATATTAAAGAAAAAGAAGAGTTCAAACTTAGAACGAAAGCTCCAATTCCAATAAGTATATAGGTTTAAGCTTCATGGCTACGGGATATTAAATGCTAATTAAGTATCTGTTTATGGTAATAATAATTTCATGGAAATTTATTGTGATCATATATTCAGGAAAAGAAGAGGTGGTGTATGTATGTGTGTGTTATAAAGGTATAATTGTCTGTGTACCTAATTCAAACTCGATAATATATAGTAAATATTAGCTTAAGATATAAAATATTACTAAAATATTAAATATCATTTAAAAATAAACATTGCTATATATATATGTATAAAAATAGTAAACCAGATCGATAGAGGCCCCTCATAAAGGTATTTGGAGAATGGCGCCGAAAAGAGGAATCAAATCTGTCGTCCCCTCACGACTAAGAAGTAAAAGGTCTACTCGTCCCCCTCACTCATTGCGAAATATAGAACGTACTATAGAAAACGTTGTAAGGAACGAAGCACTGGAATCGTCTGATGATGATTATTTATCGCCACGACCGGAACCAAACTCGGGCCGATCCACACCCGCCGGAGGTAATGACACAAGGGATAAGCCGGAGAAAGAGGTCAGGTTGGCCGAACTGGAAATCCAAAGGTTAAAACTACAAATGGAAAATAAAAAGATAGAATTAGAACACGAATTTAGAATGAAACAATTAGAGAGTCAGGGAACGAGAACCCCAACTGTGGATGTGGGAAACAACCCTTCGGAGAAAAGGGCAGAATTGTTTAGGAAAGCAGCAATAAAAATACCAGAAACTGCTGACCAGTTGCCCTTGTATTTAATCAGCATTGAAAAATTATTCACGTCTTTCGCTATAAATGATGATGAAAAGGGAGCATTGATCTTACCACTCTTGGGTCCATGGGGTCCCGACGTTATAACACAACTTTCCTCTGAGGATCTACAGAACTATGGGAAAATAAAGGCAAAGTTACTTCAATGCGCTAATTTATCCCCCGCAGAATATTTAAACAAATTCAAAACCCTTACTAAACAACCCCGTGAAACCTACGGCGAATTTCTAAGCCATTTACAATCATTATTCCGATATTATGAGCGATCCAAACAGGTCTCTACATTAGACGAATTGCGTGACCTAATGGTAAGCGACCAGCTAAAATCGTGCCTCAGCCCTCAGTGTCTGCAATACATAAATCTTAAGGAAAGTGAGAGCCCTTTAAAGTCCGACCAGGTAGCAGCTTTAGCACAATCTTACGAGGCTAGCCGTGGTGCTAACACCCAATACAAAGCTCCGATTCCAAGAGAAAATTTTAGATATGCAAAGCCCATCTACGTACAGGGGAAGGACATAAGGCCAAGTGGAAAGGTATGGAATACCGCGCCCCGACAGAAGGCCAACGTGGACGGGAAAAGACAGGATCGCCCTCCAGTATTTAAGGCTACAGACAAAGCAAATAAGAAACCTGTTAGATGGTGTCACGAATGTAAAAACAACACGCATGATACTCAGTATTGTTGGTTCGTGAAGAGACAAACGGTAGGAGGTCAGGTACGACAAGTTTCCACCAAAGGGGACCATGCAGAAATAGGCCCCACTGAACACAGAAGAAATGTAATGGAAGAGCCGATCGTAGCTAAGGTAACTGCACTACATCTTGAAAAAACAGAAATGCCGCAGACGAAGCATGAAAAAATCACAATTGAAGGAAAAACATGCATGGAAGTAATAGTTGACAGTGGATGTTCCTGCTCACTTGTATGTAGAGAGGACATGTTGCCAGAAAGGGTAGCACAGCCAGCTATCCCCATTCAACTCCAAGGAGCATTTGGAGAACCGATTAACGCCAAATTGGTTAAAGTCAGGATCAGTTTGGGAGAAGCATATAGCCCAGACGTAGAGCCAGCCATTGAAATTTTGGCTGCTTTATCGAATCAACTCAGATGTGGTCCTTTAATAAACCCATCTGTCATACAGGAATTGCAGGACCAGAGACTGAAACATGACCAGGCAGACAGGCATGAACTGAAAGAGGTGGGAAGAACAGATGCGAGTGATGACGAACAGGAAGGAGTATGCAATAAAGTCGCCGTTCCGAGCGTTAATGACATACCCGCAATACCTAAAAACGTCGTAGCCAGAAAGTGCCACGGGCTACGAGCATCTCAGATAAAGAGGCCAATGACGTCTCAGCAAAGGGACAGTTTCTACTATCACAGCGGAGTTGCTCGACATTATTAAATGCATTCGATGATAGCAAACGTAAAAAAAAAATGGATATTTTATTCAGGGTGATTTGTTGCATCATAAGGATGTAATAATGGGAATTAACGTCGAACAATTAGTACTACCTTTAAAAGAAAGAGATAAAGTGATGAATATGGCCCACTCAACGAGTTTTGGATCACATTTCGGTTTTAAAAAAACGGTCGAAAGAGTAAAACTGTCATTTTATTGGCCAGGCATTAGGAAGGACATAGAACACTATTGCACTTTGTGCAAACCATGCCAATTAAAAAGAGTCAAAACCTTTCGTGACCGAACACCAATTTCTTCCATTCGCAGGCCAGAAGTTCCGTTCTCCACCGTACACTTGGATTGTCTCGGACCTATCCAACCGAAGTCAGGTCGAGGACATCAATATATTCTTTGTTTAATAGACCAGCATAGCCGATGGCCAGAGGCCATACCGCTAAAATCATTGACAGCCAAAAGTACTTGTGAAGCGTTGATGTCTATCTTCACGAGATCTGGCGTACCACGATACATCATATCGGATCAGGCTACAAATTTCACTTCTAAGTTAACCAAGGAATTCTTAGCATTAATGGGCGCATCACCAAAATTTGTAACGCCGTCTCACCCAGAGGCTAATGGATTAGCAGAGAGATTAGTGGGAGTATGCAAGAAAGCACTCCACCACGTCATTAATGAAAAGGGAAACCAATGGGACCGTCATTTACAATATGTTATGTTCGCCATTCGGGAGGTTACAAACAGCACGACAGGAATGAGTCCGTTTATGTTAATGTATGGAAGACATATAGCAGGACCGTTAGCGATTATGAAGGAGCATTGGACCGAAGAAAATGGAGATCCGGTAAAATTAGCAAACCCTATACACTCATATCTCGCTGACTTAAAACAAAAAATTGAATTCGCCGCCAGAGAAGCAAAAATTCATTCGGAGTTGGAACAAGATAAGTATACACACCGATATAATACCCGAGCTAAGACAAAAACTTTCAATGTGGGAGATTCGGTAATATTGTTGTTACCCGATAGTGCAAATCGACTTCTAGCGAAATGGACTGGTCCAGCCACAATATTTAAGAAACGAAGCGATCACAGTTATATTGTGGAGATGGAAGATGGTGCAAAAAGACATGTCCATGTGAATAAGATCCGACCGTTCTTACGATAGATCCATAGAATAGGAGTCATTTACGAAGAACATGAAGCATTTGGCCAGATTGAGACAGTGCCTATAACAGGAGGAAATCAAACTACTGAGCCGAATAATATTGACGACTTAATATTTGAAGGCCTAAGCCGAGCCCAAGAAATGGAAATAAGGGAAATGATTCAGAGGACGAAGTCCTTCTTTACGAACAAACAAGGTCGAACTAACGTTATTAAACACGAGATCAAGCTCATTCCAGGATATCAACAAAGGAGGGTACAGCTTTACAAGATACCTGAGACAATAAGACCGCAGATAGAGGCTCAGATCGAAGAACTCTTAAGGGATGGACTGATTGAAAAATCTGATGCCCCAGTGGCATATCCTTTAGTGGCAGTTGCGAAAAAGGATGGAACAATAAGAATCTGCGTTGATTACAGAAATTTGAATAAGGGTACAGAAGCAAGTTCTTTCCCATTAATAGACTGCGAGGAGGCATTACAAAGGATAGCCAATGCAAAGTACATAACTTCAGTTGACTTGCTAAAAAGTTATTGGTCCATACCTATGAGCGAATCCTCAAAGAAATTGACAGCCTTCACTGCTCATAGTGGAACATATATCTTCAATGTTATGCCGTTTGGACTGAAAAATGCAGGCCACACTATGGCAAAAGCCATCAACAAAGTATTGGAACCACATAAACAATATGCCGTCGCCTACGTAGACGATGTCGGAATATTTTCCAGTACGTGGAAGAAACACCTAGTTCATGTAGAACGAGTTTTAAATGCCCTAAAGAATGCTGGTTTCACAGGAAATTTGAAAAAGACACAATTTGCAAAATCACAGGTTCTATTCCTAGGACATCTAGTGGGGAATGGCAAGATACTCCCCGACCCACAAAAAATAGCTGTAATAGAGAAGATGTCGCTGCCAGACACAAAGAAAATGTTGAAGAGCATCCTTGGATTTTTTGGATATTATCGGAAATTTATCAAAGACTTTTCGGACATCGCAAGTCCATTGTATGAACTGGTAAAACAAAAGAAACCAACAAAAGTAAATTGGGGATC
>QLNU02015003.1:118374430-118429781 GCA_006491805.2 Dysdera silvatica | reverse complement strand
GGCGTAGTGATACCAGGCCACGATACCAGCCCATGATATGCCACGTCATAACTTCTTCCCTGGCATCACTACGCCAACGAACGTTGATTTATATTGTTGCTTGATCCTTGATCACAGTTAACGGATTATTTATAAGAGAGCAGTAATACCCCGAAGATATGCGATGTGATGATTCCGACGAAAATGGCGTATGTCGAAGTCGCGTAAATCGGTGTACAACTTTGCATATAAATACACATAAATTTTGTTCAATTAGGACCAAGGACTAGCAAAAACGCTAGTTTAGGAGAACAATGCGTATAGTATTTCAGAAATTACAGTTCTTTATAGTACTTGTACGTACATATTATTACAAAATACGCAAAAATCAAGATCCGCGTAACTCCGAGCTGGCGC
Source organism: Dysdera silvatica (assembly GCA_006491805.2). Lineage (NCBI taxonomy): Eukaryota > Metazoa > Arthropoda > Arachnida > Araneae > Dysderidae > Dysdera > Dysdera silvatica. Next base: position 118,429,385 of record QLNU02015003.1, on the reverse strand, counting down.
AAGTCGGAGTAACATAAGTCGGGGTATTACTATATATATAATGATTGCATGTATTATCATGATGGTGTTAATGATGACGGTGATAATGATGATGATGATGAGATAGACAAGGAGTGGCACTTTTCACTCTAGATGTAGGGGTGTTAAACGCTTGGGAATGAACCACTTTTAAAATCACACCACGCCACTAATAGACATATACACAAAATTCTTGTTATAATAAACGAAATCAATCAATCAATTGATACAAAGTAAGAGACGCGGCTACAGACCCACAACTGGTTTACCCGAACTAATTTTGGACTAGCAATTTGGCATCGATAGTTTTTCTAGCACGTGTGCCACATTAGTGTAACTAGGGTTCTGAAGAAGGAAGCCTAAACGCGCTTCCGAAATAGCTATAAACCATCGTATTTATTTTAACTGTGTTAATGTGTTTTATTTACCAATGTGGGTGATAGGAAAAAAATTAAAAGCGAAATTTAAAGACTTACTGACGTCGTGGAACCACAAATTTGGAACCAGGAAAATCTGCTTGTGAAGAGGCATTGAACTATTACGATTTTGAGAAGGAATGACTGAAAGTGAAGCAGTTGAATACAGATTTTCAGGAGGGAATTAAAAAGCCGGCGTTCAAATGAAAACTTCTATTTTTCATCAATGCATATGATAAATGAAATGTAAGAAATTACTTTACTATATCTCTGTGTTCTTAGAGCTTTCTATACAGTCGAACCACATTAATGGGCACACGCTTAAAGTCAAGTGATCTTAACCCGATTTTTCTGTCAACGGAAGTGTTCGCGTTAACGAAGTTCAGATATTTTTCTAAAAATTCATCGTCAATCATTTTATGACCATAAAGCATATTCTACAATTATCATTATCAACATTTTCTGAAATCGCATTGTCATTATGCAACTCGTTATGTAATTGAAATGACTAATGATATGACGTTATTTAACTTTATGACTATATGACGTTATTTAACTTTATGACGATATGACGTTATTTAACTTTATGACAATATGATGTTATGTAACTTTATGACGATATGACGTTATGTAACTTCATGACGATATGACGTTTTTTAATTGAAATGACTAAACGAACGATTCTAAATTGCTAAACAGGCCGAAAAAGTAAAGTGATTCAAGGAAATGGTCCTTAAAAAGGTCATCGACTAAGTGAAAAAACATAAAAAGTACAAATATCTTCCCGCAAAAGTCACAGGTCTTCCATCGGTTGCAAGATATGAATGTGAATGCCATAATTTGAATGTAGTGAATGCAGGTCATTCAATAACTGATAACCTCGTTAATAACTATTAAGCAGCTGATATCTGTTATATTATACAGTAATGTTTGTTATAATATTCAGTGATATCTGTTATAATATTCAGTGATATCTGTTATATTGTATTGTGATATCTGTTTTTAAAATCGTTCTAGGGGCCGAAAGAAGATAGTGTTATAAACAGAGCGTGTCCTTAAAATTGAACCAACTATATTTTATAATGGAAGTTACGTAATTTAAAGGAAGCATTACCTTTACTAATATCGTGTTAACAAAATTATTAAATAATACACACATTTGCTGAGAGTAGAAATGAACAAAAGGAGACTAGAATTAGCCCCAATATCATTAGGGCCAAGTACAAAAAATAAATAATTTTCAGAAGCTAACTTGAGAGGATGGAAGCTTATTTTTCCCTCCAAGTCGGAAAAAAATTCTCTTTATTCTATGCATATCTCCATACCTTTACTAAAGTTTCAGAACCACTATCTTAGAGTAAAACAAAATATTTATTCTAATTCAACCATATATTTACACCAAATATATATATATATATCATCATCATCATATTCAACCATTATCTATCCACTGCTGGATGAAGGTCTCTCCAAATGCTTTCCACACAAGTCCATATATATATAATACATGTAATAGTTATCTCAAAATATACAAACATTTATATAGACAGACACATGTCCCTATTTGTTAATGAAATTTTAATAATTAAAAGGTTCTTTTCAAAAACAATTCATTTCTAGTAAGTTATGAATATTACGTGTACGTAAACATTTATCGAATGTATATAAAAGAAGAAAAAGAATGAAAAAATATCAAAAGTTTTAAATGGGTTATGTAATACATCAAAACATCCCCAATCGTTTCATTATTTTGAACGAAAATGTCGATTATAAACTGGCTAATGAAAATCGTATCTTATTTTTTGAATTTCTAAGTCAAAGTCAACGATATAAGCGTAAAATAGAGCAAAAGAAATATTAGTCTTGTCGTGCATTTTAGAAAGATTTTACCTACGTCAAACCTTCTTGCATCGTATTATCTATTTAAGTTATACTGTGAAAAATAGATAATCTCAAGATTATTACATTATATACTCCCCCCCCCCATTTCTTTCTTGAGTCGTTTCTCTTTACAGAAAAAATCTGCTAAACATCTGGGCCAATAATATTCGTCATCTGAAATTAAGATCTTGGCCACCATTTTGACAAAAGGGAAAAAGTTATCCTAGAAACCAAATTGCTTGAAATGCTTTGAGTTTACGGCGGAACTGCATGACGTCACTTCGCAGCATGCGTCTTATGATTAACGACAAGCTCAATGTATCCTATCATCGTTCGCATTAAAAGAAAAATTCGATGAAGTTCTATTGTACAAAGGCGACAGAAGACCTACTCTTTCCATTTCTTTTTGCCGTTTAAAGGACGAAGAGGTACCTTCCTTTTGAACTAGATGATGATTTGGAGGAAAGAAAGATTGACGAACACTAAATCAAAGGCGATAAGTTTACCTCTGGGGCATTTATATGTGCACCCTTCACAACAGCTTATGGGAGTTTCAGACAAAGTATTAAAATATTTATAATAAATAAATAATGTCGGAATATTCAATATTTACAACTTATACTAAACAATTTTAATTGTCGGATTAAACATATATAAATAATAAATTAGTGTACTCGATACTATGTTTTTATTCAAACAACGACCAGCTGATATTAAATACAAAACCTGCATTTAAATATGTTATATTTGACTTATCCATGTATTAGAAAATCTTTATTAATACTTATGTAACATTATTATTATTATGTTTTCTTACATTTGACATTATTTTAATCTTTTATTAAAACTGTAATGCATAAAAATATTAATATTTTATAATTTATTAGTATTAATCTCCTTATTTTTGTCACTTTCTACAAGCTGTAAATTTAAATAAAGTAGGTTTAGTGTACTGAAACTTATTTTGAAGTACTAAACAACGTACATCAAAATAAATCTTCTATATCCCTACTATTCGCTGAATGTAGATTTAGATGTTAAATTTCTTTCGATTTCGTGCCAAAAATGGGAATTCGGTTAAATTTTAGAAATCTAAATCACCAATAAAGCTGGAGAATTATTTGCTTTGTGCTCTTTAAACCACTCGTTGGAAACCCTAAAGTTGTGTCACGGTGTATTTTCTTGATTGAAACTTCTAGTTCTAAACAGATGGATGAGGACTGCATTTAGATAGGTTTGGTCAGAAGCGACATTGGGATTAATTTCAACGTCTAGTGTTTCGTCCTTACAAACTAAAGGTCTGAATCCTAAACCGATGTCTAATTAATTCTAACTAATTAATTCAATTAAGACGGAGCATCAGCCTTTTAAATCATATCTTTTAATATTCAAATATCATTATATTCGAGCTGTGAAGGAAATTAGAATTACCTGAAAATATTTGTAATGCTGTCAAATAAACTGGAAAAGAAATGCCCCAATCCCATTAGAGAATTTTCTTTTTTCGTTTAGAACGTCTTTTCAAAAAATAGTATCTTGACCACTCCACTAAAAGTCGTTTCGTTTTTAAGAGCAGTAAAACAATTTTTATTGGCGTAGATGGTCATCAGGTCAAAATAATCTATTGACGTTTAACGGACACATACATGGCAGCGTTCGATGAAAAGCTTTAGGATTTAAAAATCCACCAAAAGGAGTTATTTGTAGAAGCTGAAATTATTAAGCTTAGTTAATGCCTGTTTGAAGAAAAATTATGTTTGCTAAATATTTGGGCTATCCTGATTAAAATGGAAAAGACAATTACTTTAAAATAACTGTTTGATACTTGTGTCAATTATGAGAAGGCAAGAATTTAATCCACGCATTTTTGCCATCATGTATTAGTTACGATTGTTGTCTTGTCCAAGTCAAACATCATTAACCATTATATTGTCCATACTTTGTGTCTTAATTTATTTCTGATATATCCATATGCTTTAATTACGTAGAATGTACATAACATGAAAATATGATATAAAACATGAGACGATATTTCTTATATATTTATAAGCATTAATTATATAGATTGTGCATGTGTGTGATATTTCAGAGGTAGTGATCTCCAACATTCAAGTTCGAGATGGAATTAGATTTTTGAAAGTATAGGAGAAAAAGATACACCTCTCCGGCCTGGAATCGAACTAGTGTCTCTCCCTTGTATCCGGAGAGCCTTAACCTCTAGGCCCCCTAGGCACAGAAACGACGCTCCTCCCCCTCTCCGTATATTAGGATATAAGATATTATTATCCTCCACAGGGTTAACAAGATTGTCCAGTAATGGTCAACACATAAAGCCCCAGGGGCGTGTTTTGTAATTTTTTCGTGGGGGAACTTTTTATAAGTAGTATTCCGACACCCGCGTTTGAGCTCGAACTGGAGCTTTGAAAATATAAGAGAAAAAAAGAAATTTCATGCTAAAACACGAAGAAGCAACTAAGTGTATGAAGATTAGTTCAGTGATTGAAAAAATTAGATGCCAATAACGTGTTTTCTAGTAATTTGAGATGATAAATTTAGTTTTTCAACAAGTGGTTGTTATCCGTTTCTTACATACTTTAGGGGAAGTCGCTTCATCACCGATAAATAAAATAATCTAAAAGATAATATGAAGTAAATTGTAAAATGGGTAATAAATTTGCTTTACAAGTAAAAATAACAAATTTTAAAGTTTTTAAATTAAAAGGCGAAAATGCATATCGCGAATTTATGGATCTAAATATTTTCTAAATAAAGAAATAAGCAAAAATTGTTAGCAAGCAAGTAAAGGAAAAAAAGTTAATAAAATTATCGAAGGTATCAAATAGATAGATATTTTTTCAGGTACGTAACTCAATAATCTGCAAAATAACGGAAACAAGTGCTTTTTCTTTCATACGCTGTTCGGTAATGTAACTTAAAATTTTCTATTTTAAATAAAGGATCTTATGCAATCCCAGTAGATATTGTCTTGCTTCCTCTTTTTTCTTATATATCAGATATTGTATAAAATCTGTATAATACCACATCTTTCCTTCTTTCATTAAAAACCATCTGTGCCATACCATATTTTCAAAGTGTTTTTTACAGGATATCGAAAAGTATAATTTATAATACAGATAAGATATGATTTTGTCTCTTCGAACCTGCAGAGTAATGGATAATATTCTCGTTTTAAACATTATTATTACAATTTCAATTAGTATATATTTAATCATCCATATATTATTTACTACAGGTGACAAGACAAGTTTTATACGCCTGTAGGTCTTTCGTGCATTTTCTCGTGGCCTTCTTCACAAAAGCACCTACAGCAAATAATCCATAATCGCTTATAACATTTACCTTCTCTCCATTCTCCTGATGTTGCAAACAAGCAAATCGCTCTTACTCTGCATCAACCAAAGACTCCACCATTAGATCATTCTTCAACCTCTGGTGTGACATCTTCGGCGCCATACTCGAAAACTCTTTATGTGATATCGCAGGGTATGCACGAAACTGTTGCAACCAATGTTCGTTTTTACTCGTGGAATTCTCACTGTGAACTCTACGTGCTCTTGTTACAGAATATGAAAAATCACTTGAAGAACCAAGTGGTTTTTCGTATTGTATTGGTTGATTATTTGATTGATCGTATTGTTCTTCCCACTGAAAAGGGAGCCCCGTTACTAGCATCTCCGCCGTTCTCTTTAAATTTCCCTACCAAGCAAATAGTTTAATAGCGACACACTGCACTAATCAATAGAAATAAATGCAAAACAATTTTTATGGTGCAGTTAGATAAAATCATTAACACGATAATACTGCTGATAGCTATTTCGATAGCGTTAACCAGCTACCGTCGTCAGAGCGAATGGCGGCTTCTGTTTATGTCCGTGCTGTTGGTCGGTGTTGCCATCACGTCGGTTGGAAACTTGATTGGGCGGAGGAGTAAAGCGTATTTGTGGAGACGTCTTCAGCCGTGAGACCCAAAAGGTTTTTCCAAGTGGATGATATAGAGTTACTAAGGAGTTGATCATTAACTGCAACATTGATGTTTGATAGAATGTGAAATGCCTCAAAGAAACTGAGATCAAGTGTTGAGTTGACTTTTTTATTAATACGTGCATTGGAGAATAGAAACTGATGTCCGAATTCCCATGAATGTTTTGCCAGAGCCGATTTATGAAATTCTTGCTTTCTGACATAAGCTTCGTGTTCATTTAGTCTGAGGCGCAGTGCTATTCGTGTTTGACCGATATAAATTTGGCCACACTGGCACGGAATGGAATATATGCCGCAGCTGTCAGAATCCGGGATGTTATCCTTAAGATGAGAAAAGCCTATTTTGTTGATCGGAGTGAAGGTAACGCGAAAGTTGAATTTGTGCAGGACAGCAGCGATCCTAGTAGAAATTTTCGGAACATAAGGAATGCAGACAATGTTCGTAGGAGCTGAAGAATCACTGGAGAGAAAAGAGGCCGGTTTAGGTTTAGTGAGTTTCTTAAAAATTAACTGCATCATAAAAATTGTATTTCATTTATTTCTATTCCCTACCAAAAGTTTGTAAAGCCTCATTATAAGTAAAATAACAGATAATAAACCAACAGAATTGGCACTGTTATTATATAATCTCCACAGATTTTCCTTTCTATTTTGATCCAGTTGCCTCCGTGATGATTTGCTCACTTCTGATGCTCTCTCTTTTATTATAGTCTCTTTTTTGCGAGTTAAAATGAGTATTAGAATGGTTGTAAGATATTATTACCCTTCTCAGGGATAACACAATTGCCAAATAATGGTCAACACACAAAGCCACCGGGGCGAGTTTTTTGTGAGTTTTTCGTGGGCGTATTATTAAACTTAATCATTTTGACACTCACGTTTGAGCTCTTGTTATAGGAGAAAAAGAAGCATCGTCCCCAAACAAGACTCGAACTAGGTTCTCTCTCTTTTGAGCCCCGAGCGCCTTAACTGCTAGGCCAGCGAGCTTGCACGCATCAAGAGGGCTGAATCTTGGGGACCGATTTCCCCCCAAAACTAAATTTACAATAGGACCGCCAAAATACGAATATATATTTACTTGCCAAACTTGTAAAAAAAATTAAAGAAAAAATACCCAAACTTTAAATTTTCAAAACTCGACCACAAGGTCCCGTTTCGTAGACCATTAATTTAAGAATATTTTAAAGAAAAAGCTAGAAACCATTTTCTTTAAAAGTGGGACATCATAAAAAATTTAGATTTTGATGGAAAAACTACAAGTAAGAATTTACAATGATGTCTGAAGGCAAAATAAGTATTTTCTTATTTATTTTTGTATGGTCTATTTCAGTGGCGCAGCAATTCAAAATTCATGGGTGTCCCAAGTGTCTATGGGGAGGGCTCATGGGGCTTCAAAGAAGATTATGTGATGCGGTCTTAGAGAAAATAATGTGTTTTGATATCCAATAGGTGGGGGGGGGGGCGGACTTGAACCCTTAAACCCACGTTTTCCTACGTCACTGATCTAGTTATATTCCTTTACGGTAATGGTGACACATCTTTATTCGTTATTTTGTAAAATACCTCAAAACCCCCCCGAAACTAAATCTTGGCTACGGCTCCTTTTCTCCTTATTAAAGATTGTTAGGTATTATTATTACCCTTCTTAGGGCTCTCAAAAGGAGCTTCGTTCCTGCACTAATTGGCCTAGCGGTTAAGGCGCTCCGGGCTCAACGGAGAAACCCTAGTTCGAGTCTGGGTCGGCGACGATATCTCTTTTTGTCCTATATCGAAAAGTCTCGAATTTGGCGCAAACGTGGATGTCAAAATTATTTTTATTACAAATGCCAGGCGTTTGACTATTTAGTCATTCAACTTCGAGCTTTCCAATATTTGCTAACAATACCTTGAGAAGTTTTTAATGAGCTGCACACTTTAAGATGATACGATGTCATTTGTTGGTTGCTGTTGCACAGCTTGCAATCAGGATTTTCAACCAGGCCAAAGCTGAACAAGTATGCCTGAAGACACTCATCTCCACTTAACATGCGAAATTTTGCCACGGCTGCAGTTCTATGAGTATCAGGAATACTTGGTTTAAGATGGAATAGTATGTCCCAGGGTTTATTTAAAGTTTTGTTTGACATCTTCAGATTATTTCTTTTACTAAAATAATGACGTATCAATAGTTTCGATGAGTGAAATGTCATGGTCCCTTGTGGGCTCTGCAAGATAGATGTACCTTTCTTGGCCAGCTACTCAGCAAGTCCGTTTCCTTCCAACCCAATATGTGCAAGGACCCATTGTCTTGTTGAAGGCTGATCTTGTCCTTCAAATCTTTCAATATGAACTTACAGCCATAAATGTGATTGCAAGAGTGTTTTTTATTGTTGGAAATGGCTGTCAAAATTACTAAGTTTAAGTATTAAAATGTACGCTGCGAATCATGAGAATCTGCTAGCGTACCAGAAGAAATACCAAACAGATGCTCATAAACTTTGATATTCATGCTATGTCAACCAGGACAAATTTTCCCTGACAATAATAAAAGTACAATAAGTTTAAAAAAAACAAAAAACCACTCGCTTATTTTAAGATGGACGAGGCCAGCTTTGAGGGTCTGAGACCTGAAATATTCAGGTTCCCTTTATATCTCTTTGGACGGCTAACCCCGTAACATATGGATTTCAGTATCGGATGATTAACTCAAAATTAGGTATTTCCAATCCAATCCCGAATGGTTCGGCTTCTTTTTTCTAATAAGAAGGGTTCAACAAATGTCGTCTCCAAGTCATTGATAGCAATTAAAGTTTTGCATGTGAGGCGAAAACGAATGTCCCTTTCCTACTAGGTTCCTAGATTATTTCCTTATTGAGGCACGCGAATACCAGTTTTGTCAGTTTATTTTTTATCAAACAAAACAATATAAAATGTGTACGCGTGTCTTAGCTACAGTTTAGACAACATTATATTGTGATATTAAAACTGATATTCAAATATGTTTTCCCTGATTTTTTTCTCCAACAAATTTTAATGATTTCATTAATATGTGGTTTTATGAGATGCAATACTCATTTATATATTTTCAATATCTTTATAATTAAAAACCTCTTAACAAAAATCATCGTTATTCTTTTACAGGATGTCAAAATAAATCTAAAAATTTAAAATAATATATTTCGCTGTACAGTGAAGACATTAAATTTACTTTTAATTTCAAAACTGTCTAACACAATAAAATAATTGAAAAAATGGTTTATAATTTTATAGTATTGAAATATTCTGGCTAAAGAAGCGTCCTTCTATAAAATAGTGTCATTTTTTATAGTTAAATTGGCATTAAAATTTTGTCGACTTTAAGACAAGGATAATTTATACAAAGGTGTTTAGACCTAAACTAAATCGAGTTACGAAAACATTAACTTTTTTAAAATGTGTATTAACCTTTTCGGTCCGAGAGTAAAAGGTGGAGCTTTAAGTCCATGCACTCCTTATTAGTATTTTGTCTCAATGCGTGATGCAAATAAGCAACTACCATGAATTTTCTTTACGCGCTTCTATAAAAATAAGAGAAAAAATGTATTTTTACGTAAATACACTTTACAGATGAGTTTTGTGGCGAACTAACTTCCAAGCAGAAGCAAAGTTTAAAAGGAATATGCTAAAATGAAATTGGTTTTGCTAAGCGATGTTCTTTTTTTTATGGCGAAAATGGGACTGACTTTCTTAGTAAACCTTTTCCAAAGTGCTTGAACAGTCATGCAAAGCTCTAACATTTCAGTTTTTTGCTTTAAGTTTAATTTCTGTATTACTCGATCTAGGAGAATAAAGCAGTGTGTAGTAATTCCATTTAGTATTAATCTTTGCAAAGTTTTTCTCGTGATGTCAAACTTTCCATTATGGGAGATTAAACAAATCTCCTTTAGCATAACAGACCTCAGGTGAAAAAACGAAAAAAAAAGAAATTTAAGGAGAGTCCTTTGGAAAACTTTTTTTTGTGACTTCATCTAGTAAGTTCTATTACAGCTATGCAATGAGGGAGAATCTCAGAACTGTCATCGTCTGGTACCATGTCTAGATTTTTGTTCCATCACAGTAGAACCAGACGGGTTGGCATAGCAACAATCAACCATAACGAACATACTGCCACTTCGTTTAGTTAGAGGAACTGAGTAAATTAAGTCTTCCCGTTTGCTTTGCATCTACGGGAAATTTTATATGATTTGCATACATAAATGTTAATATACTTTATGCTAATTGAATAATGTTGAAATAATTAAATAAATAAATAAATAAATGGATGGATGGATGGATGGATGGATGGAGAAAGACAAACAAATCAATCAAGCAATCTTATCATATTTTTATAATTCAATATATTTTTTGAGTTTGAATTATAAACAGAAACATGTACTTAAAATAATTTTTATAAGGCAAGAAGTGTAAAAGTAATAATTTTTCCTCGTTCTTTCCTCTTATCTCGGACGGAAATCTTTAAGCTCTTTTCATAGGTCCATTTTTGATGTTTAGGACAAAATATTTGTCAATACTTACATTCATTTTGCACACCATTTTTGATCACAAGAGCGCATAATTGCTAATTTTCCTTGCCCCAGAATGATGCAATAGATATGCATATAACTTGAAATTATTGAACGCACGAAGTAATATTGTACTTTGAGGGTAATAAACTATTTAAACTGATGCAACAAATGAAGAAAACAAGTGAGAAAAATTGGAAAAGACTGACAGAAGACCTTCATTAAACGATATATTTATTTTTTATTTTTTGGCTCGATTTTTGTTTTGTGGTTGATGACCAGATTTGTTAATTAATAAGTGATTAATTAAAATGAGTGTTTGAATTAAAACTACAATGTACTAATAAATGATTAAATCTTGATATAAAAGAACACAAAATCTATATATACAATAATTTTTGCCACCCACGTATTAATTAGCTCAAACTAGAGCTTTATTCGTTTTGGAGAAAAAGAGACGCTTTCCCCATCCTGGATTCGAACCAGGGTCCCTCCGTTTAGCCCGGAGTGTCTTGGACCGCTAGACGAATGAGGACAGGAAACAACGCTCTCTTTCTCCGTATGTAAAGATGTTAAGGTATTATTACCCTCCGCAGGGATAACACAATTGCCAAATATGGTCAACACAAGAAAGCCTCCGGGGCGAGATTTTTGTGAGTTTTCGTGGGGGAATTTATTATACTATAATTTTTGCCACCCACGTTTTAATTACAGCTCAAACTAGAGCTTGTGTAATTTTGGAGAAAAAGAGACGCTTTCCCCATCCTGGATTCGAACCAGGGTCCCTCCGTTTAGCCCGGAGTGTCTTGGACCGCTAGACGAATGAGGACAGGTAATAACGCTCTCTTTCTCCGTATGTAAAGGTGTTAAGGTATTATTACCCTCCGCAGGGATACTTAAACTGGAATAAACTACAAAACCCTTTGCTAATCTAAAGTATTTATCATAAAGGACAATGCCAATTGTGGCAGACTTAAATTATATAAATATTAATTATGTGCATTAATTTGTAAGCTATATCCAACTTATCTATTTAGCAGAGCATAGGAAAGTATATATAATTTAATTAACCAAATGATCCATTTGCTGATGAAATGTTGCAATTTTTAATTTTGTATGGATAAATCTGAAAGAAGGAAAAAAGAGAAGAATGGTAATATATATATATATACAGATATAGATATGGATATATTCCGTTTTTCCTAACGTATTTTTTTATGAAGGATAAAGTGTGTAAATTTCTCGAGACAATGATGTTTATCATTGTGAATTAAGACATTGAGCGTATCTTTGAAAAGAGAGAAAAAATAATTCTCAAAACTAATTTACTTGAAATGTTTTGAATTTATAGCGGAACGCCAAGTCGTTGTTCAACATCATTCGCCTCGTGATTAACGACCAGCCTCACTGTATCTTATCATCGTTCGCATTAGAAGAAAAACTGGAAAAAATTCTTATTGTCACAAGGCGACAGAAGACCTGCTCTTTTATTTCTTCTCGCCGTGTCCGGAATGAAAATGGAGAAAGAGAGAGCCTTTACATCTAATTCAACGTTTGGAAGAGAGGTAGATGGACTAAGCCCAAATTGAGGGAAAAACGACCCCTTCTAGTATTTATATAATATATATATATATGTGCTAATTTTAGCAATTTTCGACTTTTGAACTAAATATTAAATCGTGTATAAACAAATAAACACAACTGAGACATGTAAAATTCAAAACATGTGATAAAAAATACACATTTGGAGCTAAAATTTGTATATAATTTGTATATAATACAATAACGCAATCCTCATGAAGAAAAATATGCTCGTGTAAGAAAAGCGCGTAAACTAAGCCAATAGAGGTTACGTCTGATATATTTATGTATCTAAAACTCTGCATAATGTGTACTATATATTACACTTTATTGCTAACTTAACTTTATTACTGAATATTACTTAATCTATGTCAAAACCTGTTTCCGATACCTTGTAGTACGGTACGGACTATTTATGACGATCAAGTTTATAGTACGAGTATTTTGTTGAGTAGTGTACTTCCCTGAAAACAGTAGCATTGTATAATGAAGATAACTAACAAGGAAACCGCCCCACATGAAAGTCAAATACAGGGTAATGACTGAGTGCTACAGAAAGATCTGTTGATGTATAACAAATACTCGTTATTATTTTTTGGTAGCAGTGCGTTAAGGCAAACTTTAATTCCATCAAACCTGCAGTAACTTTTCCGCTTTTGTGGGATAGCGTCTTCTCGTTTTCAATGAAATAAGAAAAGCCGCTTTGATCGACGTTTAAAATTTAAGTGGGATCACAATTTGAAAAAATGTTCCTTGCCTGTAAAATAAATGCAACTGCATTATTTTCAATATATTCTGCATGATGTCCACGATACGTTGTAGTATATTGTGCAATTTTTCGTGAAACGATATTACTATAGTTTTTTAATCCCCTGACAAAATGGGCTGATAATTTTAATGACAACATACCTAATTCCCTTGCTTTACTGTGCCCCTATCTTTTGAAATCTATATCGTGAACTGGCAGATTTTGAACTCTCGCGATTTTGAATTTTTTTAATACATACATTTTAATTTCTTTCATTTTTTGCTTTTTGGTTATGCTTTGTGACATGTACTTTTTAAAACGTAAAATTTGACTGCAGTTGGTAACACGTTTAAATTTCCTTTGCGTTCCTTTGAATTTGTTTTTCACGCACCGATCATAAAAATTAACAAGAGTCTTCATTTTTGATAAACTAATATTCGTACGTGTTGACTTTTGGTGCAAAGTCAGTTCTCACTAACGTCGAAATCCGCAGAATGTTAGCCATCATCTATGTCCAAAGAAACTTGTTCCTCAACATTTTCGTTCAAATGTAATTCTTCAATTTTGACAAACAGCCGTTCACTGTCGCGTATTTCCTCCTGTTAAATAACGGATGATTCATTTTTATATTTTACAATGACTAAATTCAGTGTTCCATAAATGATATTTACTATATATTTCATGTCTAAACCCTATGCTATATGATGGCAAAAAACATCACATAAGAATGAAAAGATACGAAATAAAACATTTTTGTTAACGAGCACAATTTTCTTAAAGAACAATTTTCTTAAAGAACAATTTTCTTAACCACGAGCTATGCAAAAGTAAATTCCTTCATTTCCGAATGCTGCTTATATATATATAAGGCTTTTGTGCTGCATTCCCCGGAAGCTGCAATGCAGGGGCAAAATTCCATAATTTACAAATTTCCAAACAGCTGTAAAAAATTCCGTTTTTTGAATATCCAAAAATAACAACCGATATTTGTTAGGCATCAACAGATCTGTCTGTCGTGTTCAGTTACTACCCTGAATTTGACTTTCATGTGGGATGGTTCCCTTGTAAGTGAAGGTAACGTTCTAATTGAATACAAAACATGGCGCGCAAACTACATAGCAGCTTCCGATTTCCATGATTCGGTTTATGATTGTATTAATATTCGGAGAGTAAATTTACATTTTATACATCTACAGCATATAAAGAGTTACTTAATTGGGTTATGAATTGGGAATTAGAGGGAAAATGAAGTTAGTAAATTTCATTTTCCCTAAAGAGTCATTTCATTTTCATAATAGTGGAAAAACATAACTAACTAAGATACCAAAACAGATAAGGTTAAATATTTTGACAGTTATTTTATGTTTTACGGTTTCTTATGGAACATAATTAGAAAGTTATATTGAAAACAAAATTAAACGCAGCATTAACCTTGTTTAAACGTGAATATTATTCCGAAAATACATGCATTTTTTATTTAAGCCGTTTCATGTTTTTTACGAAATTAGGTGTTGTTGATTTTTTGAAATATTCCACTCCGGTTTTATGTTAAGCTTTATCGCTTGGAAGCCAATCTTCTGAAAATGTGCAGAAAAATCTGAACAGCTTTTTGATTCTTTGAAAAACAAAATTTGCACTTCGTCAACCAACTTTAAAAAAGGCTATTTCTTTCCTCGTCGACAAATTCCCAGCAGATTCTTTAAAATTGTATTTAAAAATTCTAATGGAAATGAATGCTTTTCAACTTAATATAAAATTTCTCTTTAGTAGATGTTATTTAGACAATTATAAATATATTAACTTCGTGTAAATATATGACATGTAAATATGTTTTCTCTAGCTGGCTAATTTGAAACAAGACTAACGTATATATTTTTTAATATTAAAATATTAAAAAATTCAGATTAGCTTTGATACTAATTAAAATAAAATTGGAAATAATTAAAAATTATGGAGTGAAATAATAAAAATATAAAAATCTTTCATATGAATTGTAAATTTGATTTTCATTATAATTATATATATATATATATATATATATAGAGAGAGAGAGAGAGAGAGAGAGAGAGAGAAAGAGAGACCTTTTAAATATAGTAAATTTAGAATTAGAAAAAAAAAGAATATTAAGGGAACAATATAAAGAAGAAATAAATGTGTAATTGTAAGTAAAACGACTCACTGTGCTGAATATATCACAATCGTAAAATAACACAATGGGCACAGTTTTTGAACTATATGCTTTAATATAGCTTTAAAACGTTTTCTCGAAGGCTTTTAGCCCTCTTCGAAGAAGCTTACACAACACTGATACCATACAGTTAAAACACTGTGCCCACTGTGTTATTTTACGATTGTGATAAATGTGTAATTATCTAAGTATAGCGCGTATTGAGCCGCTGCTGTATATAATAGATAAGTTATGGTACAAAATAGCAAAAGCACATATTAGATGAATCGTACATGTAAAAAGAAAATAGGACGAGTTAGATGAATAAATTTGGATAGGATTAAGGTAAGAGAAAAGATTAATAGAAAATACAATATTCAAACATAGACATATATATATATGTTACCGGCCAAACCCGATTTTAGACCAAACTAGATTGGCCTAGGTCAAACTAGTTTATCCTAGGTCAATCTAGTTTGGTCTGCTAAACACTGGTCTGAATTAGTTTGTCCTACGCCAATATAATTTGGCGTAATTTTATTAATCCAAACGACCGCTCCGGCGCCAATCTGGAGTAAACTTTAAGCCAATATTAACGTTGCCGCCACCCCTATCCTCTATCCCATCCTTTACTCTTTAGTTTCCCGTGTTAGTCACCAAGACGTGTATATGTGGTAGTTTCATATTTTCGCTTATACACAAGAAAATATGTAAGTTACTTTCAATGTAATTTAACTCATTTTGTGTGGTATTGAGTCAAGACTGTGGTTCTCACCATTATCTACGCCATTGATTAAATAGGATTATAATAACATAGATGCAACAGTTTTATTTTAAATAAAATTCAGAATATTAAAAATTATTATTTTTATATTGCTTTGTTAAACTTTATAATGCAGGGTGGTCTTTTTTTTGGTAAAAATTGATTGACTAAAAGAAAAAAAATACGGATTTCTTGTATCACATGTGTTACAGTATCTAATTTTTAGCATGTGTTCTCTTTGATCTAATCTATTGATAATGGGTGACTTTCCCCTTTTAGAGGTCTGCTCCCCCACGGGAAAATTGTTTACGTCACTGTTCCAATGTAGTTATGATTTTTTTTATTGTTATAGTTATTTATTTACTTATTTAATTTATTTTCTATCATTATTATTATTATTTTTATGCATTTATTATTATTACTCAGTAATGTTATTATTTTATGTTAACATTATTCTATTATTTTAATTTTATAATGTGTGGTAATTTGACATAACATATGATGATTATGTTATATATTTATTATTATTATATTTATTTTTCAACAAGGTATTTTTCAACAAGGTATTTTTCAACAAGTTATGTATTTTTCAACACATGCCCTACGGAGGGAGACAGCGAGAAATGGTCTAATAAAAGGCCTGACGAGACCACTGCCACCTCCCCCATCACAAACCAACAAATTCCGCAGATGAGAAGTTCAAAAGGAAAATAAAAAATAAAATCGCATAAATTCCATACAAATTATCGTAGCTACATAAAAGTAATAAAAATTACACAAAGTACAACAAATGCCAGGACAACAATTACAAAAAACAAAAAAATGCCGTAATGTCTATGCCATAACGTATATTAATAAAAACTTAATCAACACATTGGTTATTCAAAAGAAATAACCCAAACATTTTTTTAAAACTCTTGAAGCATAATAAAATTTAATTTCCGATGGAAGATTGTTTCATAATTTTGGGACAGTTGAATCAACGTCATTATTACATATCAAATGCGTTTGAGAGCGACAAGGCAAATGAAAATTGGTATTTCAAATATTACAAGTATGGAAAAATTTTATTAGAGTAATAATATTTGAATAGTAATTATTATTTATTCTTCGAGACATTAATTGGCCTAGGGTAAAATCGTATATATTAGGAACAAATAAAATAGATTCTTCATTAAGTAATTGCAGAGGAGAGGTATTAGGAGATAAGAGTCGCGAAAAACGCTTCTGCAATAAAAGTAATCATCTAATATTATTCTGTGTTGTACGCCCCCAAATAATATGACAATAATTGAGATAACAATAAATATTAGAGTAATATAAAATCAATATAATTTTACGAGGAAGAAAATTCTTAAAGCGACGAAGTATCTTTATAAAAATTCTAATTTTTGAGGCAGTAATATTCACATTTGTATCCCATTTTAGGGAAACTGAAATATGACACAGAGTATTTGAAATAATTAACAAGCAAGCATATGATATACGGGTATTAAAGCAGGCAGTAAATGTTTTTTTTTTACCCTAAATTGTTTTGTGTGCATTAGAAACCATTGTATCACATGTGATACATGCCCCCTTCTGCCCCCAATATAGCTAATTTTTAAAGAAAGTGGTGTTTCTTTATACCAGAAGATCAAATATATAACATGGATATTTTTTTTTGGTTTTAAGTCCTTTATCTTCCCCCCTTATAACGGAATTTGACATATGTGCACAGACATTTTTGTCTGGAGGAGGAGGAGTTACTAAAGATAATCTTTGATGAGCGTTGCAATCAAAAATCAGCACCACCATCATACAATTAACTATGCCAAAAAGCTACCAAGCTATAAATAACCTTGTCCAGAGACACTCCAAATGGAAGGGTCAATTTGAAACTAAACAAGTCGCCATCTTAGCCTGGATCATCATTTACTATCATAATGTATCACCAAGCAGTGTCTAGAGAAAATTTTCCTTATTACGCAAGTACCATTCACTATACATGCCACTACTGAATTAACACTAAAAATTACTTATGTAAAGGCAATAGTATCCGGACTTCGCTTTCCGGAACTATTTCTTTAATTTTTTTTTTGAAAATATTCGGCTCTGTTTCCACTATTTGAGCATAAACCATTTTCGAAAAGCGTTTGTATATTTATATTCTTTTTTATACCTCTGCATATTTCTATTTTGCATGTATCAAATGTATCTACGTATGATTTTCTATTTTATTAATTTTACGTTTAATTTCCTTATTTTGTATACTTGCTTCAATGTTTATACTGTAACAACATCTGGATTTGTACATTCTGGTTTTTTTTGGCGCCTTTGAGTCTTGGGTATCTCGCTAAATGCATTTGGCTTATCTGATTTACTTGTATTTTGCAACATACCTCCAGAAAAGGCGCCAAGCATGTAGTCCTAGAAAAGGTCCCAGACGACAGTTCTGGGGCTGTATGCTTATATTGTCGCATTTATATGTGTGTGTATATATATATTTGCATGTTTATATTTATATGTATGTATGTATTTTATATTAATCTTTTTCCTTACCTTAATTCTATCCAACCATATTCATCTAACTCGCCCTAATTTTTTTTAATAATCACTATTTATTCATCTTATATATGCATTTGCTATTTTGCACTATATATATATATATATATACACGTGTGTGTGTATAACTGTGGCTTGGGACACACATCTCATACACATGAGTTACAATTAGTGTGTAGATAGTAACGGAAACGCATGCCTGGATCAGAAAAACATTCGCGAGGGATATGAAATAATCGAGGTGGAAGTTAGACGCAGGGCAGTGATGTTTACCGATAACATAGGAACATAGCGCATATTACCGCGACGATATATATATATAGCTGCGACGTTATGCTTATGATGGATTCGATCAATCTATGTTATGGGCGTTAATGATGATGACCATGCTCACCCGTTGATGATTTGTTGTATTTAAATACCTAGGGATTTATGACGTTTTTTTAATGGAATCGCGCTACAATACAATTTCTTTTCCCACACCCTGAGTAAAGCAAATACACTTTCGAGTAGATAAATTTTAGAGTCATTGCTCGACAAAACAGAACGTACAGAACCTCATGCAATCTAGCATTTTTTACGTCGACATCGCGGTAGCAGTCGTTCGCTATTAATGAAGTACACGTAAAAGTGAGCATGTGAGTATTGTAAATTATGACATATGCTTTTGTTCAGTACAGATTGGCTTGAGAAACAACAAAATTATGTTTTTATTATCCACGTTCTGTAGTTCAAATTAGCGCTCTTTAAAAAGTATGGTAATTGAGAACAATGTTTTCTTTCGTTATATCAGCAAATTTACCACCAACATGTGTGACGACCAATCACGAGAATGATTCAAATTTTGATGCCTTATGGGGATATTTCTATGATAAGTGTTAAAAATAATAATTTCATTAATCTCTCCACAAAATTTCACTAAAATGAAGTGTAGAACTTAATTATTCTATACCGATATGTAATTAAAGTCGCATCAGCTGTTAGTAGGTGGTTCAATAAGCAAGGCGTATAAGTTCTCATTAAAAGGTCGCAAGTTCGTATACATCCCTGGGCAAGGCCCTTATATTTTTTCTGACCTTCATCATAGAAACTTCCCTTTGAAGTTCCATAGATTAAACCATAGTTCCATAAATTAAACAACAATATCAATCAACGTTTATTGGCGTAGTGATACCAACGCCGATGGTATGGCGTGATTAGATGGTGAAACGTTCGAAAGAAAATAAATATTTCTGCCTTCGGTGGGACCTGAACCCACGACCTTCCACTTGCCGGGCGGAGGCTCTACCCACTGAGCTACGAAGGACAATATATAATCTCTTTACGAACGTATATAATACTGAAGCCGGTTATTTCGCAGAATGGTGTAGTACATGGACTACTATTTAAACCAAATTGCAAAGAGACTGGTATTAAATTGATCGAAATGCCCGTTGCAGCATATGTATTTATATAAATCGAACACTACGCAGATTAAAGTAAACAACAATGTCAATCCATCAACGTTTATTGGCGTAGTGATACCAACACCGATGTTATGACGTGATTAGGTGGTGAAACGTTCGAAAGAAAATAAATATTTTCTTTCGAATGTTTCACCATCTAATCACGCCATAACATCGGCGCTGGTATCACTACGCCAATAAACGTTGATTAATATTGTTATTTGCTTTAATCTGCGTAGTGTTCGATTTATATAAATACATAGTTCCATAGTCAATCTTTAATAATTTTCGTTGCAAATGTGCTCTTCTAAAAGAAGATTAATATCATAATTTCTAATATGAATGGAAAAACTCTAGTTTGAATTATGGAACGTACTGAGAGAAGAAATTATTTCAGTAATGGAATTAATATTTGCTGAATACATGCCGTATTAAAAGCGATCAAACATACTCTTCTTTTTCTGATAATTCGAGATAATTCCTTTCTGATAATTCGAGAAGTCTCGCTCTTACACAATCTATACGTTGGAATTAAGCCGCGTAAATCTGGCATTATTAATTTTGATTTCAAACACTAAAATTTTAAATGAAGGTCGCTTACTCATATCCAGCCTTGTATCTTTTTACCTTCTTTTTTTCAACCCAATGAATTAGTTGACTGAATGTTTCTGGCACAAGACCAGCAACATCATTCTGCGATAAAAAATATGAGGGAGTATTCAAACCTTATGAATGAAAAGCCCCACAGAAAAATACCACTCACAGAACCCCCACTCAAAAATAATCTAAACTTACATATATTCAAAATTAAATCATGCGAAATTATACACATTCAATCAGTTTCATCAAAACATTTAAGCATTCGATTTAATTTTTGTAAAAAAAAAATATTTAATCATCACTTTACAATAAATCAAGCGGGTTGGAAGGGGAAGGCCTTTAATCGAACATTAATTTTATTAACTAAAATATAGTTTTATATAAGTTATTATGATTCGATTGAAATTTCCAAACTAGGGATTAAGATTACAACGCCACGGAATCTTTCAAAGTTGAGAAATTAATTGCTGAGCTTTCTTAACTTCGACGAAGAAAATTTTAACTCAATAAAAAATTTTGTATTAAGTTTTTACATTTCCTTGCGATTAACTATATCAGGAAGAAAGGGTATTTTTTCTTCGAAATATTGCTGTTTTTCAAAATTGAGTTTATATAAAAATTCCCTCTATTTTAATGAAAGCGGTAATTACGAAAAGATGTTGCCCAAACTAACTCGGGCTATAAGTAGACAGTCTTTTTTAAAACGTGTTTTAACCACCCTCTTGCTATAACGACAAAATGAGACTTTGTTCATAAATAGTTTTTTTAATATTTCGTTTTAATGCTTGTTACACGAAAATAAAAAGTCCACCATGAATTTTCTTAACACGCATCTCTAAAAATAAGAAAAACTTCTCCTTCACGCAATTTCGCTTAACAGAAATGTTTTTTAGTTTGTTAAGTTTGCTTTCGAATATTATCGAAGTTTAAAAAATGTGCCAAAACAAAATAGGTTTTGATAATACATTTTTTTTTCTTTTGGCGACAAACAGAACTGACTTCGTTAAAGGCAACTCATCTTAATTGCCATATATATATATTTTTTTTTTGAGTGCGCACCAATTCTGTAAACAGAGTTAAAATTATAAAACTTTCCATTTCTCAGAAAATAAATAAACAGATCTTAAATATAACAAAAGTTTTTAGCATAAAAAATGATAAGAGAGAATCTTATAGTCTGTTTAAAAAGATATTTTTGCTACGTCCTCTGCAATTTCTCTTATATCTAGAAAATAGGAATCACAAAATTTTTCGTGAGCTCTGTAGATGCTACGACAGTTACCAATGTATTTAAATTGTAATCCTATTATATCAAAATAAGAGAAGAAAGCCGGGAGTAAAAGCAATGATTGTCATATTCCCCCTTTAGTCTTTGTAAATGACCTTCTAAATTAAATTTGTTTGCCTTTTGCCTGAAACAGCTTTAATATTATCTTTATATCGACATATTCAAGTAAGTGTTAAGCATATAAAAACTTTAAAGAAATTAAAAAAAAAGTTTAAATCTTTGTGAAATTTAAAGAAAAATTAACGTTGATTTTTTCCATGTTTATACAACTTAAAAAGTTTTGTGAGAAATTTGTCATACCTACCTAACCATGGTGGAAAAAGCGTCAAAGCAAAAATATTAGGAATAAGCGTCACAAAAATATTTTACACGCATATAACGCTATTTAAACCATGGTATATTGATAAACAACGAAGCTCACTCCGAGGGGATTTGACATGTGTAAGTGCAGGACAAGGCTTTAGCCAGATGCGTTTGAGAGGAAGGCTTCGAGTTTGTTAAGTTTTAATGTATTTTACTAATATATTTATTAATGCTAGATACCTAAGCAGACTAATATATTTAACCTTAACGAATAAATTTATTAACACAAATTTTGCGTTATAAACTTACAGAGGTATACTAAAATTTATAATTTCCCTTCTCTTTACTAAAAGGTAGCTGAAGACCCAAACTTCTGCAAAAAAACATGATGTGACTAGGTAAACCACATCTACCATGAAATTTATTTTAAATGCATTTTTAATTTCAAAGCACAAATTACATCATTGTGCAGAATTTTGTTCAAAACAAAAAACTATAAATAAAATTCAAGAGTAACTGGTTTTTAAAAAAAAATATATTTTTCAGAATGAGCTGGACCCTCCCTCTCCAATCTGGACATAGCTGTGGTAAAAAATGGGAATTATACACGCATACCTCATTTGGACTATAAAGGATCCATTGTTAAAAATGCTGTTAAAAACATTGTTAAAAATTATCTACCGGAAATGCGTGTAAATTTTATCCAGTTTGCATTCATAGGCTGAGGCAAGCCTTATATGTAATGTGGTGATTATTTCATCAACTGGGGTTAAATGTTGTTTTATTTTAATTACGTGTATGATTGGACCTAAAAATTAGTCAACCGTCGTGATGTATATCTACTCATTTTCTTTTTTGGAGTGCCCTTTCCACGGAAGAAACGCGTTAAATATATTACGGGGTTAATATCTTTCATCTGAAGCCATGTTATTGGGTACCACTTTATTATCCAAAGGGGAAAAAACGGCAGAATCTAATTTACTCGAAATGTTTTGAATTTATTGCGGAACGCAATAGCGTCATTTAACACTGTGAATCCAGTGCTTAACATCGAGCCTATCATCATCTCATGCATTAAAAGGAATCTGACAAATTTCTTTTTGTGACAAGGTGACAGAACACATTTTTTTTTCATTTTTCCGCACTGTCGGATGGCAAAGGAGAGGAACATTGGCCTCTGAAACTAATTAAAAGGATCTAATATAAGGTTTAAATCAAAGGCAATACACTCGTGTTTAACATGTTCTGTCAACGTGTCATTCCTGGAAATTTATGATCACTTCAGACTGCATATTGTACAAGTATTAAACCATGAGTAAGCAGTGCTAAATTAAGCCTAGGCTCGGAATATTGAAAACAAGCGTGAAATGTTAGTTGCTTAATAGTTGCTAACTTATGGGAAAACTATTATTGGTGTATAAAGCGTCAGGTTAGACATAAAAAATAAGAACCTCACACATCATAGATATGACTGAAATACTTATACATTTAAAATCTTATACAATATATACATATATCAAAACTCGTGGCTAAATTAACAATGTGGTCATTTAAACAAAGACGTGTAATCCTTTGCTCAGTCACTTTCCAACCCAAAAAGGCAACAATCCAATAATTCGCCATAAAGGAAGTTTTTTATTTTAAGCCAGCAATAAATATAAATAAAAATAATATATATATCCATCTATGCAGATTAATTTCTAAATTAATATCCATAATTTAATCAATTTAAAGAAAATTTATACATTTGATCCTTTCTTCCCCAGGTTCACATGGTTGTAGCTTTTCGGTGAGACACTGGCCAGCAAATCATACCTTTCGGTTTACATCTACTCGCTAACAGATTCCAAACTGTGTAAACTGGATACACTAATGAAGGGTCAACATATTCCTGAATGTGCGGCCTATATACGGGATACTGCATATAACCGATAATATGGGAAGCCCGGAAAAGAAGTCCAAACTTTAGATTAATTGAATGAACTATTCTGCTTTATTCCTCTGTAAAGTTTTGTATCCTTTCACTTCTTCTATATATATATGTGTGTGTGTGTGTGTATGTGTGACTACGCAACTGTGATTTGATGTATACTTGTCAATAGTTTATGGTTAAGGTCATTTAAAAAACGCACTGAATTTTATTTTCTAGCTAGAAAAGAATTGAATTCTTTCAAGTTTTTACATAAAACGCTAAAATAAATCTGTGTTTAAGAACTTAGATTACTCGTGAAGTTGAAAAATTCTCCTGTTGTATTCCTGAAACTAATTATATACAATACAGACAATCTGTATTGACTTTATGAAATTTATCTTCTCATTACTGGGATAAAGAATAATAATACGTAGCTGAAATTGATCAGCAACGACATCTAAAAATAATTAGACGTCCAATCTTTGGCGCCCATGAAATAAAGTGAAATACCTCCTATACACGAAATATGCCTCCTACCAAAGCATTACGTACATCTGCTTAGAATGGATAACTATTTTGTCTCCTCATACTATAATATCCAAATATCTGTTGATTCAAACAGTAAATGAAACTACAAATGTCTCAACATTATTTCAATTACCACGGGCTGCACCAGAACAGAAAATATCTCACCTCGTTTCGAAAACCTTTATTTCAAAAGTTGAGTAAATAGAGAATATATCTCAAGCCTTGACAAATACCTTGTCATCCTATTCCAATTTCTAACAGCAGTAAAACGTCCTTTCTTGACGTAAATGACCATGATGCCGAAATAAGCTTTTGATAATTAGAGGACCCGTGATTATGTTCAAAGGGAACCTCGATTATTTAAAAAACAGAACAGAGCAAAATATCCATCGATCCTACAGCTATTAAGGGTAATTCGATGTTCGTTACTGGAGTAAAACCCCATTAAATATTGATGGGTTAGTTTGGCAAGACTTCACAAAATAATTACAGACTTTTCTTTCAGAATATTTAATTGATCACAATGTTGTTCATTACTAAGCACGTATATTTAATTTAGAAAGTGGACATTATGTAATTTTATATATGTGAATATTTGTGCTATTTATTTTTGGTATTGTTTCCCCGTTAAGCACATAGTTAACACAAGGTAATAATTTTGAAATCAATAGTCTCAAAAAACTTTGATACGATTCGAGAGTTTTTCCGATATTTCATAGCTTTTTTTACTGTCAATGCTATGCATGAAATATACAGTATCTAAATCTAAAGCCTAAAATTTTTAGAATGCTTTTAATTAAAAAGGATATCTTTTGCAGCTTCTCAGTAAGAGGAACACCTCTCTGAAAAATGGACTCGTCCAAATTCCTGTTTATGAACACTCGAGCTTATGCCACCGACTAAAGCAGATGTGTGCAGCCGTCAATAAGATAAATATTTTCTCTCTCTTTATGTCTTACAAGGGCAATCCACAGTGAGTGCCCCGCCGATTTTGATGAAATTTTTTTTGATGAAAGTAGAGCCAAAATAAGGAAAATACGTATCTCGATATTCGTGCCAATGCGCATTATTTTCGAAGATATGCATTTTTAAAGATTTTGCATCCGATATATAAGCTTAAAATACGACGCCCTCTGCAGGCAAATCAGTAGCTTGGGCGGTAAGTTGTCGGCTCTTCGCTCCGTATTTTTGTGTTCAATGCCTGGGGAAATCGATCACTTTTTTTTATGTGTATCCTTTTTACATGTTTATTTATGTATTTTTATTAGTAAAAATACTTCGCTTACAATCAGATTTTGTTCATAAACTTACTTTAATAAAATTCATATTTATGTAGTTATGTTAATTGTATGCTTATGGGCAGTGATAATTTCTACTCGAATTTTAATTGTTGATTATTAAAAAGCTGAAAAGTAGAAAAAGTTTTAGTGTAGTCATCCAGCCTGTTATGTAGTTAAGTAGATCCAGCACACTTTAATGATGTTTTTACAAATGACGACGGCACTTTTACTGTTGAAGTAATTCCACCTCATTGTACCCCATACTGTTTAGCTTCGTGATGTGTACTTCTTCCGTCAAGTAAAAAATTTCATTAAAAGGTTACAAAATTGTGGTAAAATCTTACAATAGCCATTTAAACATACAAACAGACAGATATTTTGAAGATCCATTCACTTATTCCCAAATTTTATAAAAGCTATATTCACATAAAAACTTACAGCTAACTCCTAAACTTTTTGTACCTTTACAACTCTTCAATAAAATATTAAAATTCGTGTAAAAATTATAACTGCGAAAAATAGTATCACAGAATTAAATATGTAAATATGAATTTTATTAAAGTAAGTTTATGAGCAAAATCCGATTGTAAGCAAAGTATTTTTACTAATAAAAATACATAAGCAAACATGTAAAAAGGATACATCGAAAAACAGAAGCGATCGATTTCCCCTGGCATAGAACACAAAAACTCGGAGCAAAAAGCTGACAACTTAACAACCAGGGTACCAGTTGACTTGGAGAGTACGTCATGTTTTAAGCTCATATATAATATGCAAAATCTTTAAAAATTCATATCGCCGAAAATAAGCTGCATTGGCACGAATGCCGAGACACGTATTTCCTTATTTTGGCTCTACTTTCATTAAAAAAAATTTATTAAAATCGGCGGGGCGTTCAATGTGGGTTCTCCTTGTTAGCTTAAAATTTAATAAATGTTTTGTGATGTTTATTATATATTGTCTGCAGTCGAAATTGCTCAAGTTCGACTAAGAATATAACTAGTTAATGCTTGTAAATCTTTCGGCTCTTAACCAAAGAGAAACAGACATAATGGTCAACCGTCTATGATGAACATATCGTACTTTCATTTAAGCATATTCCCTTTTAATGTACTATTTTAACCATTGTGAATTATGAAAATTTCAAGAACTACCCTAATTACAAAGGCTTGTAATTTTTAATCATTCTTAAGTACTTTTTGTCCATACTGTGAAAATAATTATGAGTGAAGTGATTTATACTATTTTATACTTTATATCCTCCAAATCTTTTGTTGTTATTTGGGAAGAAAGAACAAATGTCTTCACGCGACTTTTGAATATTGGACAGTACTTTTCCCTTACGGACGCTCTCCTATCAACTAAAAATATTGGCTCATTAATAAAATGATTAAAACCATATTAGCTTAGCAAAGGTTCAGCGACATTAAATTGCCATTAATCACCAGATATCTAATGGAAAGTAAGTAATATCGTCTATACTTCACCAATACACGTCATGACTCTACAAATGAACATGAGCGTTCAGTAGATGAATACCCTAACTAGATCTGTCGGTATAAAAGCATAACACAACCTTAGTGATGTAGGAAGGGACATGAGTATTGATACATACAGGTTCCTTCACCTTATCCATGAGATTTCAGGTAAAAGACATGCCTTATTCAGCAGTGAATAATTTACGGTTGAAATAGTGACGTGCACAAGTCACTACACTCACACCAAACCACGATAAGCCGGGCAAACTGACAGATTGAAACATTAGGTGCCTTGAATCTGTAGGGAAGTCAAATCTATCAGGCTTGCTTGTTGCAAATGGGGACCAAAAAATTTTGACTGATATTAGAATGTGACAAAAGTAACCATGACATCCGCTAGGACATAGTTGAACTTGGATTCAACAGACTAGATGCATCCAGAGCTTAATTTCTAACAAAAAAAAAGTGCAGGAGCCCTAATATTATGATAAATCGATTAAAAAATTGAATGGCTGCAAAAGAATCGATAAATCATATCAATTGTTTATGTCCATTTTTCTGGACAACAAAGTTTATGACTTTAATCACAAATTTATTACTTTTTCATGACAGTGTCTATTTAGGGGCTCCGGCTAATATTTAAATAATCGCCAAAAATGAAGAAGTACCGGAGCCAGGTTCCGATGGGCTCCCGCCCAATTTAAGCCCTGGAAGCATGCCATAAGCGTATGATAACTATACAGAATGTCGCACGTTGTTGACGGCGATGCTCCATAGTAAACACTTTGTTTTACGGTCTTCATAGATTGTTACCACTGAGATAGCCCAGTACTTCTATAATTATATCTATTCTTATTTATGAATAACTTAGCCAACATCTATAATTATAACTTTAACAATTGGAAACAATATAATTTTTCTGTTCATGTTTATGCAAATATTATATAATATTTAGTTATTTATGTTTGGCAACAATGTATGTAATTGTCGAATTCAGAAAATAATTAGTTTTCGATTTACCACCAACATTTCCACACGTGTCAATGGAGGCTCCGCCAAAAAAGTGTGCAAAATTCTTCTAAGGTTTTCAGTTTATTAAACTTTATATCACGGCTCCAAATATCAAGTCAACACAGCACTAGAATGTAATAATATTCTATATTATGAGTATCCAAGTATATGTAATGTATTTGGAATATTCGACTATATACTGCATATTATGGGAGAAAGAGAAATTTTCCAATTATATATTCTATATTTTCGGTGTTTGATTATATATTGTATATTATTAGAATGCAAGTACACGTGTGACATATACTGAATAATATACCACTTACATAGTCGCATAATACTTGGTTACTCACACAATGAATATCCAGCTGTTCCTGGTTATTATTAAATAATTATAAAATATATAATTTTTCTATAATTTTCATTAATATATTTTCATTATTTTATTTTTCCAAATTTTGTTATTTTTTAATTTATTTATTTCTTACATGAACAAGACATATGCTACATCAATTCCCTACATACGAGTATGCAACATCTTTCAACATTTAATTTTTGTCATAAATATTAAATTAGTTATAGTCATTTCGTATATATATATATCACTCTCGCTTTATACATCATTACAATTTATGAATTTTCATTGCGTTTATACTATAATTAATATGTTATTCTAATTTAGTATTCAACTAAGGGTCACTGATTATCCCAACATTATGGTTTAACTAATAATATTTGATAATTAGTGTAACGTTGTTTCATTCAATATGCCATATTTTATAAGTACAAAAATTTCTGATTCATTAAATAAATTGGTCTTTGTGCATTTAAACACCACATCCTACTTTCTACAAGTGCTTTATAATCAAAGTATCAAATTGTATTTAAATAGGCATTTAATTCTTTTTATATCCAATTACAACATCTTAGCCCACACTGTACCAATTGCGGTTTACTTATTAAAATATTTCTACGTAAACCATTTCCATTTATTTATTTAAAAACAAGAAAGTTAATTAATTTCATCGTGAAAATTCGGTGCTCAGTTGATTCAAATATACTCAAAATACAAGCTCTCAGTTGATATTTAGATATTGATAGAATTTAAAATTTACTAATTTTTATCCCGTTTCAGCCAAATATAGTGAATCTGCTTACAAAAACTTCAACTAGTTACAAATTTTGTACAGTAGGTGTATAATATGTGCTAGAGTGGTATTTAAAAATTCTTCAACGTTTCAAGAAGAGAGTTTTAAGTAAATGTGCATAATTATTTAATATTTGTTTTAAATGTTTACTTTCTGTTATAAGAGAACTGTTTTCTTATATATGGCATTTTACTCTGAAATATACTCAAAAATGTGTATTCTAATTCAAACGTATATTACATAGTCTAGTATGTACTCACAGTATATATTAAATATTAATAACAACGTTGTTAAGTTGTTAACTATGGTTTTTAGGTTTTATCGAGCGTGTCCACGTGTTTTCATATGCATTGCAGAGAGAACTTACAGAAAACATGGCGTATTAACATTTTAATTTATTATTCGTTATCGGCAACGGCGAATATAAACGGCAGAAAATAGTTTAAAGTGCAAAATATAGGAAACATCGAAAAGGGCGGGGGGCAACTGAACAAATAATAAATACTTGGAAAATATGCATAATTTTAAGTTTTCGGAGCCTTCTGTTATTTATCATCGTAGATCGCCTTTGTAATTAGACGTTTTAGGAGTTTTGATATTTATAAGCATGGTAGAACGAGCTTATTAATTACCGTAAATCCTGATTGCAACAACTCGTAGAAGGCTCAGTCAAACTATTTACAAGGTAATCCATTTAAACCAATACCAGGGTATTTACTTATAAATTTTTACAAATCACAATAAAAACGTAGAGTAGGTTTAGAATTAGACATATAGTAATGGGGAATTCTTTTATCGCAGCAAATGTTGGAAATGTCCTTCATTTTCTTATAAACAAAGTCGAAAACGTCGCACTAAATTCGGTATCGTTTCATGTAGTGTACGAGCAGTAAAATTGTCAATTTCATTCCTGGATGTTCAACGCAATGCTTCCGATGATTTTTGGACTAGTTTTGTAAACTCTATTCCATGAAGAAGGTCAGTCAGTGGACGCTAAGTCCTAAGATCAGGGATGCCATGAATATTTGAAAGTGCAACTCATAATCAACATTCTGTGATGGCAGATTAACTAGTAAAAAAATTGCTTGTCAGATCTATTTACTTACCTTTAACTGATATTTTATGGGGCTACTTAAAAGATAAGATTTGCAAAAATAATACAAAATCATTGGCTGCATCTGTGAAAGAATGACGAATGAAATTGACATTTTTTCTATTCGTACTATGCATGGAAAACGTCACTGAATATTGTGCAACACGTTCAACTTCGTTTACAAGAAAGTAAGGATATCTCCAACATTTGCTCGGATAAAATGTTTCTGTAATACTGCATGTATAATTCTAAGCTTAACATGTTTTTGTTGTAATTTTTAAACAAAGTTATGTTACTAACATGGTAATGGTTTAAATGGATGTACAAAACCATGTATATGTCTACTGCATTTTCATTTTTGCCCACATTTTGTCCTCATAAAGTATTTTCTGCCGTTCAGAGACATTACTATCGACAACCATTAGAAGCACGAAATAGCAACCCTCTGTGTTCGCTAAATGTTTATTCTATCCGATTTTGTGAAAAGAAAAGCAGCGTTTGTATGAAACGTGTGAAAACGCTCGGCCAAACATTAAATCTAAGCTATATTACGCTGCTACCAATATTCGATATAATTTGCATGCTCGTATGCGGAGGGAGGATCTCAGCGACCGGTGCCTCCAAAACTGAATATTTAATGGGACTTGGCTACGGACTTGCATGCTGTAATTGTATCGATACATGCTGTAAAAATTTTTGAACCCCCGAAATTTATTCCAGCTATGGTCTTGGTAATTTACGCAATATTAGAATAATTTTCTAGGCTCACAGCATTTATATATCGCCTATAATATATTTATAGTGTTTATTCCATCTGATTCAATGGCATTTTCATTAATAATGTAACAGGTTGTTTCATCATGCCATCGTCTGCAGACCACTGATGTAGCAAATAAGGAACAAATTACTAGTTCGAGGAATTAAAGTGCCGCGAAATAAATCTAAGTACAATTCATCCAACTTAGAATTTATTAAACAATTAAAATGCCAAATGATACAATCGTTAACGTCTAATGTTAACTAGTTTAATAGGCCATTTTATGGCGAAGCTATACGGCAATATAGCTATACGGCAATACAGCTATACGGCATGAACGCTGGTTAACGGAAAACCAGAGACTAGTCTGATATATGAATTTAGAATGTATTTATAAAATGTTATTACCAATGGCCAAAGTATCAAAACCGAATTTGTATTATTGTTGATTATTAAAAATATTATCAGAAAAATAATATTGCTTTGGTGATCCAGTGGCCAGTCGCGTTGAAATCTGCAGAATGCAGAGTTCACTACAATGTAGTGAGAAGTTGCTTTCAGTTTCAGAGGTATGTTTCCCTAGAGACGCTTTGTCTTCATTACAGATAATGACGACATTTATTAAATGCGAAAAGACCACATTCGTTCTTAAAATATGTTCGTGATAATTAGGTTTACCTGACATACTCGAGGAAATCCTTGTAATATTTAAGAATTTTCGGTTCATATTTGGGTATGCTCTTTTCAGAAAGCACTCCCGGGTAATTCATTACACTATAAATAATATGTACGTACATAATTTAAGAGCTATTTTCAACACATGAAAAATATTATCGAAAAACCCTTTCGGATGTACGTTGCTTGTAAAATGTTGCTGATGCTGTTGCTAACTAGGTTTACTCTTATGCAGGCAGAAGTTGCTTCTCCAGAAATAAAAAAGAACTCAATAAATTAAAGGATTTTCAGGAAATTTTTCTCCAAATTAAACCTTATATTTGTACTTAGAAGCAAGGGCGAATGCAGGTGGTGCCCTGTCCTTGCGCCTCCATCAAGCGTAATAAATTGACACTTATTTTATGTGATTCTCTAAGTATAAGGATGTGTCGGCTTTCAAGCTCTGCGCCTCTATGCGAAAATATTACATGGATCGGTACCCACCTGTAGAACACAGAACTTTATGTTCTTCAATATCCAATAAATTATGTTAATATTCTTAATCAAACAATAATAATAAGGATAGTAATATTAATAATAGACCTTTATTTATTCTTTACTGATATAGTCATATAAACAGTCAGAATACAGTACAGCAGAAAGAAGAAAAGGAAGAAAAGAAAAATATGACCGCACCGGAAAATGTCCCAAGAAAATATCCTTAGACATAGCAGACTTGGGACTTTGAACTTGCTTAAATATATAATCACTACCTGCGATCGGCACTATCATGCAAAAACATGCAAGCATCCGCTTAGATATTTCTTACCCTAATATTTATCCCATTAATACTCTCTTTGGTTTTCTCCGCATATTTTTTTAATTTTTCCCAATTATTTTACATTTGCATCGTTAAGTATTTCTTTAGGTCCTTTATTTAGGTCCATATAACTAATACCGCCCTTTCCTATTTCGGTTTTCATTTTTGGCATTGACAATTCAATGTAGTTTCGATATCTTTCCTTATTTCTTTCATTGAAGCTTATTCTCGGAATATCAATGTGTTTTTAATCCTTTATCTTTTCATACATTTTGACCAAGATGTCATATTTGTAAATTTGTTCGATAGGCAGAATGTTATATTGCAGTAAAACATTTTTTGTTTCTGATCTGTTATTCCTATTTATTAATTTGATTACCTTGTGTTGTAAGTTCTTTAATATGTTTTTATTAACCATGTTCAAATTACCCCAAACACTACTGCAGTAAATCAATAAATGATATAGTTCTATTATTATCTTGGCGCAGTATAGCCCAGATGCTCTTGCGCCATAAAAAAGCCAAACAAACAAACAAACTATTATTATCTTTAAATATCTATATATTATGTTAAATTATGCGCATTTAAACCCTACCGAAAAATATAAAACTCCTTGTGGTTTGTATTTCATAAACAATTTTCATCTCTCAGTTTATAAATAATAACACTTTCGAACCTCGAGAAGAACTGCAAAACAATTACTTTTTGTTTTTTCCGTGAAAAGATTTCACTAAATAATCAAAACTTCAGAAATAAAAATTGTTTTTGGCAGGTAAAGAACATGCATTAAACCCGTAATACATCAGAAATCGTAAAATAAGCCCAGGAATTTACTTTTTTCTTTTAAAATTTAAAAGTACTATTAAAATATGACGAGTGGGAGTAACAGGCTCATTTGCAAGTAAATCATTTTCGCGAGTGTTAAAAAAAATACTTTTTTTTTCCAGAAATCAATCCAGATGTTTATTTATGAGAACATTGAGACTGGAACGAAGACTTGCCGGAGTTTATGTATGTCACCATTTGCTGAAGACCGTATGCCAAAGAAAGAAAGAGGGAGAGAGAGAGAGAGAGAGAGAGAGGTTATTGAATAGGTTCTTCCGGCATTTATTGACTTAAATCAAAGAAGGCATTATTTCCGTAACGGAGAATTCAGGTAGACAAGATGGATATATGCATATAAAACGCAATATTTATTGGACAGTTGAGGGTTGTAGCTATATAGCGAAGAGATAGCGCTCACTGGGTAAGGTGTTGATGTGGGGGTGGTGAACGCTACATCCTTTGGACTGTTAAAAACCGTGCTCATCTTTTTAGAGCAGATGAGGGTGTTTCCGGTTCAAAATCATTTCGATTTTCTTGGACCGTGATTGGATAAACGAATGCTGACGTAATAGTTAAAGTTTATTTCTATTGGTAAGTTTGAACCATAAGAAGGGTGAACGTTTTGTGATTTATAAGAACATTCCACTCACTTTCTTGGCAATTTTTCCCATTACGTTGAAATATATGGGAGAGGGCTTGAAGTTAGGTAACACTTTTAGTAGTGGCACATCCTATGCTTGATAGAGTTTCGCAGAAGTCAGTTTCACGTGTGTTTCATGGCCAAGTGGACAGAACTTTGGTTAAGAACACTAAGTTTTTATAATCGTGTGAATGAAATCTCACAAGCTCAGGTATAACGAAAGAATAAAGAACCCATAAAACATATATCATAATATTCATTGGTGTAAGCAATAATTATTATATGTCAACATGGACTAAAGGAAAAAAATATGTTCATCGTATAAATTTACACACACTAGAGTTCTTTTAAAACATCAAAATCTGCGGCTCAATGCAAAATTGAAGACGCTTCGGAATATAAATTGCGTCTTTTGAACTTGACTGGAAGAGAAGCGAGTGAAAAATAAAAACTTTTTATAACGATGAAAGCTCCGATGACAGCAATCAGTACAAAACCAGTAGAGAGCGAATGATGAAAAGACGAAGAAACTATTAAACTATTTCTTCTTAATGCTCCCAATTCAAACATTCTTGTAAAAACTTAGGTTCTTTTGAACTGTGTCGAAGAAACAGTCGTTGCTGCTAATGTTGTCTTCGAGATCCTGCCACTCTTTGCATACTAATTACACTCTGCGAATTTCTTTCATAATTATCGTATTTGCACAAATTCCAGAATTCGAAGAACTATTGACTTCGTTTCGCTCACAAATACTGTTTAAATCTGAAACATCTACTTTACTGATCTAGACCACTACTGTTTTGCGCCAATCATTTGTTAAAAAAATTTGAAAATAACATCAAACAGCCAATTTTTTACTTCATTATAGAGAATGCCATCAGAATTTCAGCGAATATGGTATTGAGATTTTGCAATTTCGCAAATTGTTAAAATTTTCAACGCGTAGCAATAATTATATAATATTCAAATATAGGAGTATATGTTATATATTTTAAGTTTTAATAAAAATTTCATATTATATTTCTTCCGATTTCCGAAATCTAATATTCATTCTTTGCTAGCATTTTATTCTGGGACCTCGCAGTTATCTCACATAAAATTCATTGTCGTCGATCTCATAAATTTTCAGAAATCTGATAAATAATTTTATGAGAAAGTGACAGTGACTAGCCCAAAATTAATTTTCAAAATCATTTAAAAATCATTTTCGCGAGTTTCGCTCTGCAAGGTGAAAATTTTCCTTTTTTTTTCTTTTTCTAGTATTTTGATTATCTAAAACTTGTTTCGTATTTTGGAATGAGGGTGAGACGCGTATATCTCTAATCGAGACATATCGTATGAGACCAAAATCAGAGCCGAAGATATTCGGAGTCATGAGCTACACTGATTGGAAATTTCCGAAGAAAATCAAACTGTCATTTTTGCGGCCCTGCGGTGGCGCAGTGTGGTAACGCGTTCGCCTAGTGCGCCGTTAATCCGGGTTCGACTCCCAACAGTGTACAAAGAACGCTTACTCAGAGATCTCATAAAGATCGCACTGCTCACTGTAGTCCGGGGTTTGGTTCCCTAGGCCATAAGAGGTTCGGATTCCTCGGAAAACAGTAGGTCCCGGCGCAGCATGACCATTGTAGTCTTTGAGCCGTAAAACCACAAAACAAACAAACAAAATGTCATTTTTGCGTCGAGCCCCGTCCCTCGTGTACAGCGCATGCGCAAAGCTGACTTCATATCTTGGCAAGAAAGCGACTGTGTACTATTTAAAATAATACATAGCAAAATCATTCCTGCCGGACATGTAGTTTCGGAGTTATTCAATGGTTTTGGATATACATGCAAACGTTACGTCAAGATTTCTGGGATGTCATCCAGTGTGGTTCAAGAGATTTTATTCACGCCAAAAATCAAAAATTTGATCATTATAACCTGTTAGAATTTATGCTGTTCAGAACAAAATAATTCATTAAAATACGAATGATTTGTCCAGTCATGGGTCCTTCAGAACTTTCTAAACGTTTCGGTATATCTTTGTATAGGTCAATTTTTAATTGCATGAAAAAAATAAAAAAAACCTTTCGAGATGTCAACTTACCGAAACTTAAAAACTAACGTATTATAAAAGCTTATACACTGCGAGGAGAAATTATTATACACACGTGTAGAAGAATATGAACCAACATGAACACGTACTACCATATAGCAGCAGAAAGCTGATGTAAGCTATGAGTGGAATATATACTGGAGCTTTAGACATCATGATTAAGAATTTTCTCATGGCAATGATTAAAGGAACTGAAATTCCGGAAAAATTGTAGGTGTGAAAAACTTTGGAAATTCGATTACAACAACTATGAAATTTTCGGGAGATTTGTGTACAAAAGTGACACGTGTGCACCAAGACCAAGAGACATTTTCAAAACTTCGGTTCGAAGAGTGGCAGAAAATGAGTCGTTAACTCTTGAGGTGAGTGTATAATATCTCGTCTATTTCCAAGCCACAAGAAAGATCACTTGTAGCAGATCACTTCAGCATTTAATGCGGATGCATCAACAAACCTCTGCACAAATGCTATTTCCCTGCCAGTGCAAAAGTGGAATACGACATCTGACATCCACATGGCTTCTCTATGCTGTCTAGAAGACACAGAGGCTTTAGCCAAATAAAACTCCAACACAGTTGGATAGTGGATCGCTGGAAACATGTTATTTGGACAGATGAACCGAGATTCCCATTTCATCATGCCACTGGAGAGTGCGTGTGAGACGAAAACCTCACGAAGAGATGTATTTCGCTTGCTGGACTGAAATTTTGCAAGCAGGTGGTACCAATGTAACGATCGGAAGAGCACTTCCTTAAGCATCTGTAGTATCTCTGGTATCCCTGGAGACCTCTCTAACCGTCTCAAACTACGCTGGTATCCTAGTTGTTCACTTACATGCCCTTTGTCACGAATTTCTTTCAGAATAATGGCGCTATTTTCTAACTAGAGAATTCCCACCCCATCTCTCACAAGTGGCTTACAACTGATTTCAAGAACGTTTTAGCGAGTTCGAAATATCCGATTGGCCTCCTAAATTCCCTGATCTCAATCTAATTGAGAACTTATGGGATCAATTGGAATGCTCACTTCGAGTTCGGGATCAAGTTCTCTGGATACTTGAGGATAGATAACTCTTTAATTCTGGGCTGCAGTGACACCATCCCAATTCCACCACGCAAGTTAGATAGGTGTGTATAATAACTTTGCTCCCTCAGTGTACAAGTATGATTTAAAGAATTATAATTAATTATTTGAATTGTGGTTTATCTTTATTTTTATTTTGTGAAGCATTCTTTTATCTCATTAATACAACTTTTAATCTACAGCAAAAAACATTTATTTATCCATGTTTTGAATCAAAAACGCTTTCATAGCGATCATTCTTCATTTAAAATGTCAATTAAAATCTGAAGATCTATATCGGTACAAATAGGCGTAACTTGAGGGTTAAATATAGCGTAAACTGAGGGTTAAATAATAGCGTTTAATAATAATGGGGGTTAAATAATAGCGTAAACTGGGGGTTGGAAAAATAGGATTTTGCCTCTTTTTAAAAAAACTTGGGAGCATGTGCCCATGAGCGCCTATACGAGTAATTCTATGGAGGTGGCTGACAAAAATTAACGAGTAATTCTATGGAGGTGGCTGACAAAAATTAACGAGTGCTTCTAGGGGTGGCTGAGAAATTTATTATCTTCTTCCCAAAGCTGTCGAGAATTTTAGTGAATGTACAAGATACCAAAACGCTACAAAAATAATTGATACTGATTGACAATTAGTAATGAGCTAAAAAGTACCTTATTTTAAAGTGTGACAGTAAAACTTTTGGAAGTAAATGCGTAGCAGGTTCGGGTGAATCAAATTTTTAAACTTCTATGGGAGGTCCCGAGCCCCCTCTGCCCCCATGTGGGCGCCCCTGACAAAATACGCTTATGGCGATACATTTCTCTGTAGAGTTAAGATATTACCTGGGCTTTTATTTCAGTTTTAAAGACTTTTAAAGCAATGAAAAATTTGATATTAAGTTTTAGAATTTTCAAGTTATTAGCAATGCGGTTAAAGAAAATATAATTCAATGAAATATTGTCATTTTTCAAAATTCGCATAAAATTTCCTTTAATTTTAATGCAACGGTTAATTATAAAGCGTTTTAATTAAACTAAACAAACTTACGGAGAGTCTGTTTTCTATAAAATGCATATTAACAGTTTCCCCCTTAGAAAATGATACTTTATGCACATATATTTTTTATTTGTATTTTTCTTTAATACATGTCTAAAATAAAAGACAAATATGAAATTTTTTGGCACTCGTTCGTCAAAATAGAAAAAATATTTCAGGCAATTTTGCTTTACAGAAAATTTTTTTCCGGAAAGTTAGCTTCCAGTAATTAATCAAAGCTTGAAAAACCCTGCTAAAACTCAAAATTCGTTTTGATAAAGCAACAGGATTGATTTTATTAGTGGTGTCTTCTCCTAAACACAACTAAACGGGCAAAACTTTAAAAATTTATGTACACTGTTTCGTTCGTAATTCGTGCGTTATTTTTCTAACGAAATTGTTCGGTATTCGCGTAACCGGCTTCCGCTTTATATTCTTCTCCAATTATAACCCAAATCTCAAATCATGAAGTATCTCTTCTTCTATATATATTATATTGCTTACCATACGTATCACACAAAATGTATAAACTTGGTTGTTGACAAATATCATTATTATTAATATTATTAATAATAATATTATTATTATTGATCATTAATATTATTATTATTAATATTATTATTATTATTAATATTATTATTATTTTATTAATATTATTATTATTCAATTCAGTATCTATGCTAAACTATTCTCCAACCACGACAATTTTCTGTAATGGGGAACTAAATAAACTCATCTTAAACATAAGAAAGGACTTCAAGTTCTAAAAACTGGTAATTGACGATTTTACAGAGAAACTTTTACAAAAAATAATTGTCAGCAATTATTCAGTAATTTTATTTATGTCTAGACAATCAGAACATTAAAACTCCTTTGAAAACTCTGGAAAATATTCGACGTCTAGTACTATGTCTAGATTTGGGTCCTATTATGCAAATCTAAAAGCGTTGGCATGGCAGCAACCAACCGTAAAGGACATACTTCCCTGCTTTCTTTTATAAATTGAGTAAATTGAGACCCATGTATTTGCCTGGAATGTCTAAAAACTTTAAACCAACTGTATAATGAAATTATCGAGTAATAAATATATATATAATTAAAGCCATTTTTGTAAAGGTCAAAATACACATTAAATGAAGTCCTTTCCTCTCGTTCTTTCCTTTTAGCTCAAAAAACAAACATTTAAACTATATCTGTAGGTTGATTTTTCATGCGCAGTGAAATAAGTTTCCTAATATTAATACATTTTAAAATTGGCGGTATTTATCTTTGAGTTATATACTTGGCATATATCTTAGAGTCATTGAATACATGGAATGAATTTAAATTTTGAACTAAATTAATTATGCACATAAAACTATTTGAAAATGATGGAACGCATGAATTAGGAAAAATGACATATTTTTCTGATCCATACCAGTCCTTCATCGGAAGCGGTACTTAATAATTGTTTTTTCATTATTTTTGAAGTTTTCTTACTTTTCGATGATCGGGATTTTAAATTAATTATTAAATGACCCGAGTTTTAAGTTAATTTATGAATGACCGGGGTTTTAAACTAATTAATGAAGGAACGTAAGCTTTCCATTAATTAACAAGATGTTGAGCTGAAATTTCGGGCTAAACCTAATTTTAAATAGCGATGTACTGACAAGCAGTTAAGATTGATGTATGGGAACTCAAAATCAGTGCTTCTAAACTTGGGAAAAAAATTGAGAATCTGAATTCAGCATTTTGAAAAACAAAACAAAAGCATTTATACTGTAGATAATTTATAAAATATACCCAGCTTACATATTTGGTTGTTTTTATTTTTGTTCTACTACAATTCTACTACAATTCTTGATATTCATAGATACATATACAAAATTTCATTGCAATGGGGGTTACAACCCAATCCCTGTTTATTTCAGTGAAATTAGGGCAGAATATACTAATTTTCTAGTACTCTCGCATTAGCATGTTTTTAATTTTAGAAAATGTTCAAGTAAAGCAAATTCATTATATGTATATTATGTGGTCTATCTTATCTACAATTGCATATATATATATATATATATATATATATATATATATATATATATATATATATATATATATATATATTATACACATATTAACCGACACTATATTTTCTTTCAGATTCATGAATACAAAATATGATATAGCAATATTTCATTAGTAGATTAAATATCCATGTTAAGTAAAGTTAATATACTCTCTCCGGTGTAATTCTATAACTCCCCTTCCCCTTATAAGCCTATAATCCTCCCCATGCAATTTTTGTGTACGCGTAGGCCTACAGATAATTGAAGTACAGCCAATTATAATCCCGTTTGCGTTTATAAACATCATAAAAAACGCAAGAAATGTTTTGCTATAATAGCTCAGCATTCCAAAAAGCAAGCATGTATTATAATGGGTCTTAAGATAGTACAGTAGCCATGCTTTCACGCGGCGTACCGTTAGCCTGGTTCCGTACTTGACGGTGAAAACGAAAACCAGTTACCGACTAACTGTTCCCCATAGTCCGATAGTTAACACGTTGAGTGCCACGTCAGTCATCGGTGACCGACACTGAACTTTGCGTTCAGGCCGCGTCAGTCACCGGTGACTGACAGTGTAAAATATGATATCAAAACTAAAAAATTTACATCGTTTTAAGTAATTACCTAAAATTTATTCAACATTCACTTAATTTTTATGTATTACAGGAGTGTATCATTAATGTATTTAAATATTTCTTTTCAAAAAATTGCATTTCTATACCACAATACCAGCGCACTTCTAAGCAGCGCGCGCGTGGCCTGACGGGGATTTCCTTATAAATTCGTGTGGCACTCAACGTGTTCATACCCTCGGCTCTGAGAGTTCCAGATATTTAGGAGAACCGTGAACCCCGTCGCAGCATGTCTCTAGCTATCCTTGCGCCGTAAAAATGAACAAACAAACGTATAATAATACACATTCGTGTTTAATATCACCAGTACAATAAACGTGCCAACGACTTCTTGTGAAAGCTAACTGGAAAATATGTTATCTGTTATATGTCTTCTACGGGAGGTCATGGACACCCATCTTTTCTCGTATATTGATGTGACTAGAAGTGGCCTAGCTCTCCATAAAAAAATATTAGACCCTCTTGATCTCAGGTCTAATTGGGCCAATGTTTTCTCATCAAACTTACTCTGGGTAATTTTACAACTGGAAAAAACTAACAAATTAAAGTTCTAGCCCCTGTATTTTAAAATCGTGTAAACGAAGATTTGTATGCAAATAAGCTTTTGTGTATTATGCATAGCGGCGTTTTCCGGAACTTTTTATGTAATTGCCGATCGTTATAATATACAGTAGTGGACAAAATTGTGGAAACCCTTTGAAAAAAGATTATTTTAGAGGTTTGATGGCTAATAACACCACTTTTTTTTGTACCAATACTATAAAATTATATATCATTGGAAAGGTAATTTAATCAAGATTGTAATGCAATAACATTTATGAATCGTATTTTAATAGAACAGCATTCATAAAGAAGAAAGGTGATATACATAGAAAAAATGAGATATACAAAAATGTTCACCATACCAGTTAATACTTAGTTGGGTAACCTTTAGCCTTAATTACGGCCTTACAACGCTTTCCCATGGAGTGAACCAAGTTCTTTAGTTCTGCAGCTGTTATAATATGAAACCAAGATTGAATTATTGCTTCTGTTAATTGTGTTTTATTGCTGGGTTGCTTCCGACTAACAAGCTTCTTTAGCCGGCTCCATAGATTTTCGATGGGGTTAAGGTCTGGGCTATTTCCAGGCCATTCCAGCAGTTGAATATGATGATCTTGAAACCATTTTTTGCACA
Organism: Dysdera silvatica; assembly: GCA_006491805.2. Lineage (NCBI taxonomy): Eukaryota > Metazoa > Arthropoda > Arachnida > Araneae > Dysderidae > Dysdera > Dysdera silvatica. The sequence goes on along the minus strand of QLNU02015003.1, from coordinate 118,386,908 downwards.
CACGAGCAACATGACATGGAGCTGAATCCTGTTGAAATATAAATGCTTCATTATCTTGGAAAAGATCACATGCAGAAGGCTGCAGCTTGGGCTCAAGTATTTCATTTATGTATCTTTGGGCATTTATATTCCCATTGATCACGCAAATTCTGCCCACACCTCTTGATGTTATACAACCCCAAATCATAACACTAACTGGGTGTTTCACGGTAGGTGTAATGCACTCAGGATGGAAATCTTCTCCAATTCTTCTCCATACGTATTTTACGCCATCACTACCAAACAGTGAGATTTTGGTCTCATCACTCCAAATTACACTGTCCCATTGTTCCGTTGTCCAGTTAACATGGGTTTTAGCCCAGTTTAATCTTTTCAACCTCTGTTTGACAGACAAAAATGGCTTTTTTCGTGGAATTCTTGCATTTAGACCACATTCATGCAGTCTGCGCCGAACAGTCCTTGCACTTAACTTCACATTGCATTGCGCCATTTCACCTTGTATACACAGAGATGATTTTTTCCTGTCACCTAGGCACTGTCTTTTAATTCTTCTATCATCACTTGCTGTTGTGCACCTTTTTCTGCCTTTACCAGTCTGGTTTTGTAATGACTGAGTCTCCTTATACTTCTTCAAAAATTTAGAAATGCCACCTTTAGTTAAGTTTCCCCCAATATTTCTTCTAATTTCTTCATAACTGTAGCCTTGTTCACTTAATATTACTATTTTACATCGCTTCCTAGGTGACCAGTCAACTCTTTGCGCCATTTCTTTAATTTTATTACGTTTTACAAGCACACTAAATCAAAGAGCACAAAAAAAAAACAACCAACTTGATAGCAATTACAGAACACACTGATAAATGTCCTGTAACCTGTTGGCTCATTGCCAAAACAAGAGAAAACATGATTGGCTCATTGCCAAAACAAGATGACACCTGATTGGCTCTGTAAACACTCATGCTCATTGGCCACATTCAAATGAAGGAAAGCTACTTCATATAAATGTAAGCAAGCTGTGCTTCTTTTTTCTGGTTATTTGGCTATAACTTTTGATAGAATACAGATAATTGAACAAATGTTATTGCATTACAATCTTTATTAAATTACCTTTCTAATGATATATAATTTTATAGTATTGGTACAAAAAAAAGTGGTGTTATTAGCCATCAAACCTCTAAAATAAACTTTTTTCAAAAGGTTTCCACAATTTTGTCCACTACTGTACTTTAGAAAAACGAGAAACTTTGTAAACATCGTTTTTAATGTGACGTGGAAAAAGTACGAAGTATGACATCACAATTAAAGTTTTCTCATCTGATTTGAGGACACACAAACAACTCGATCCGCTTTTCAACCAATCGAAAACTCAAATCTCTGTTAATTGTGAAGAACTTAAGGCGACATTTTGTAATGGTTTTTCTGAAACCATTAAAGATATTTTCCTCTCATCTTTTGTGTTTTGACTGGTTATATTTTAATTTTCATTGCTACAAAGTATCGCTTTCGCAACATTTTCACATAAATATTGTCTGTTCAAAATACTTCAAGGAATGACACTACGTGGTTATTGCACAGTTACTTTTAACCATCCTCTCCATATCTTTCTTTCCCTCTTTGTCTGTCTGTCCGTCCGTCCGTCCATCCATCAATACACATACACGCACATTTTTTTAACAAGTTCTTGTTTAGGACAACATTACTAAATTTTACAGTTTATCACCTTAAGATGAGAAATAGGTAGCGCTTTGACAAATGGGGAAGAGTGGTCTTTAAACTCAATTTACTTGAACTGCATTGAATTTATAGTAGGACGCCACGGCGTCATTTAACACCATTTGTCTCGTGATTAACGGCAAGTTCAGCGTATCTTATCATTAAATGCATTAAAAGAAAAACTGGAAATCTCTTGTTGTCACAAGGCGACAGAAGGCCTGCTCTTTTCACTTATTTCCGGCGTGTCCGGAATAAAAGAGAAAGCAGTGGTGTTCTGCTTTTACAGCTATTTCAACATTTGGAATAAAGACAGATGGACTAAATTTAAATCAGAGACAAACACATAATTTTGGTATTTATGCCTTCTTAGAAATTTATGGCCAGTTCGAACTAAATATTAACTCGCGTATAAACAAATAAATACAACTAGGACGTAAAATTTAAAACAGGTGATAAACATTGCCCATTTGAGAGATTAAATTTGGTCTGGGGCCCAACTCTCATAAAGAGAAATATGGTCATATAGTAGAAACGCCTAAATCATGTCTATTGCATGCCTAAAACCATCATGTGTCCAAAGCACTGCATAATACAGCCTGTATATACGTATATATCAAAACCCCTATTTCATATTTTAGATTGCGCGATGCGGACTATTTATTATGTCCAAGTGTATAACATTTTGTTCGACTACATTCTCCCCTGAAAACAGAAATATTATATATGGAATTGGCCAAATGGCGCCAGTCTTCTAATGGAATATATATTATACCACGCAGTCGAACAGCGGGTCTAGTTTCAGGCAATTGTGCTTAAGTGGATTCCAATACTTTATATCTGGACTCATATAAATAAATATTTAACTGGACTACACAAATTGAGGATGATACAACCAATGAAATCAGTGGATGCCATTTCCCTTAAAGAGGCGTTCCAATTTCGTAGCATTGGAAATTTCTATTCGAAGGATTATGATACAAAAATCTATGACGTTAAATACTTTGAAAATTGTTTCGAATTTTATGACACAAAGACAATGAAACCATGTTACCCTCAACAAGGCTAGGATAAAAGGTGTAATGACCCTATTCATTGAGTACCTTTATCATTTAAGGAATTAAGAAATACAGAAAAACACCCATCTGGGCTGAACCCATACTCACAGTCTCATTACAACTGCAAAATTAGTATGATTAATCGTATTTCTCACCCACGTTATAAGCTCAAACTAGAGCTTTCTATATAGAAGAAATAGGGAATCGTATCAGAGCGATACCTTTTTTTCTGCCATATATATACATAAAGCTCTAATTTGAGCTAAAAACACGGACGTCTCAAAAATTTAGTCATATTAATCCCTCCCAAAACTTTCCAAAAACCATACCCAAGTGGCTTTATATTTTAACCAGTTTGGAAGTTCTGTTAACACTTTGAAGAGTAATAGTATCTTATAGAAACTGCATAATTAGTTATTCTTTATTGGTTGGGTAAGCAAGTTTTAGGCGAAGTAATTAGAAACCCTTTTACAAGCAGTTCGAACTCAGTATGAACCTTACTTAGACATTTAGATTTTTTCCATTTAACGTAAATCTTATCTTCTATAATAAAAAACATTTCCTATTGCGCACATTTTATTTCGTACTATATATGTTTTCGTTATTTAATTCACTTGGTGCCTTAGATAATGAGATCCAATTCTAGGCTTAATTTTCCGATGTTTGTTATAAATTGTTTTGTACTTTGTGGTAAAGCTTTACATGAAGTCCGTGTTACGAACGCTGCAGTAAACTGAAGCAAAGTATCTTGCAAGCAATTGTGAGAGAATTTTTCTTCAAATTGAAAATATTTTTACGTATTCTAAAACTACAACCACACACCACTTTTTCGCAACACGACGGTTTATTGATCAGTAAAATATCCAATCATACAAAGTAAGTTTCTGACAAAATAAAATATTGAAAGTTGTATCAGAATGAAGGAAATATATTTACTTTAAACGTTATTATGTTATATTTCAACACAGTTACCATTTACTTCTACATATTTTGCAAGATTCGCTAACAGATTTCTCATTCCGTCTATGAAAAAAGTTGTGGCTGGCACTTTTGATTCATTTATACATGACAATGACAACTGAGCATCATCCGATGAAACATGTTGACCGTTAAACGCCTCTTTCAATTTTAGAAACAAACATAAATCGGAATGGTGCTAAATTTGTTATTTAAGGAGGATGCGAAAAAGTGTGAATTTCAGGTTTATGTCCCCTTTTCCATCGTCTGTTGACTACGATATGTCCCTGCGTTATGCTGATGCAACAAAAATCCCTTCTTACAGGCCTGATTCTACGGAATACGTTACTTCAATACTCGTGTAGAGTTTCACACTATCTTTTGAAATTAATCATCGTATCTATCGGTAAAAAATTCTAGATAAAGAAGCCCATCTGCAGCCAAAAAAAAAGAGGTGAGAATGATAATTCGCGGCTAAGGAGTCCTTTTGGATTTCTCTGTACTTTGACTACCAGGGTAACTTTCTTTCTTTTTCTTTCTTTTTGGTTTTACGGCTCAAAGACTACAGTGGTCATGCTGCGCCGGGACCTACTGTTTTCCGAGGAATCCGAACCTCTTAAGGCCTAGGGAACCAAACCCCGGACTACAGTGAGCAGTGCGATCTTTATGAGATCTCTGAGTAAGCGTTCTTTTTGCACTGCTGGGAGTCGAACCCGGATTAGCGGCGCACTAGGAGAACGCGTTACCACACTGCGCCACCGCAGGGCGAGTACCAGGGTAACAGCATTCATGTATTCATTATCCATTGATAATAAACATGGACTGTCTGTTGTTTTCTGGATATTACTGATGAACATCCAGACACCAATCTCCACAAATCGCTTTCGTATATCTGTAAATTTCAATCAGCACTCGACCATCTAGTATCATAAACTCCATTCCTGTTCGGTGTGGCCCTGCGGTTGCGCAAGGTGGTAACGCGTTCGCTTAGTGCACTGTTAATCCATGTTCGACTCCAGTGCAAAGAACACTTACTCCGGGATCTCTTAAAGATCGCGCTGATCACTGTAGTCGATGAATTGGTTACCTAGGCCTTAAGAAGTTCGGATTCATCAGAAAATTGTAGGTCCTGAGGTTTAGTTCTCTCGGCAGACCGTAGGGCCCGGTGTAGCATGACCATTGTATTCCTTGAGCCGTAAAACTACAAACAAACAAACTGATCACTGCTTCATACATAAAACAAAGGTAGCATTGACAATTATAAAACACTATTAGGCATGGATATCAAACCCTGAACTGAACTGAAGCCCATTTAGCTATACGATATGGGCTACCAATCGCATGCGGAAACATATTTCTCCTCACCAGTATTAGTGACATATTTATCAATCAACCTACGTATGATATTAATTGATGGGTATTTTCCACCTTTAACGAAGGGAAGTTTAACTCACCAAAAAATTCATATAAAGTTTTTGTATTTTCTTGCGATGAAATATGCCGGAAGAAAAAGCAGTTTCCCCCTACGAAATGTAGCCATTATTCAAAATTGAGTTTGTGCGAAACTTCCGTCTATTTTAATGGCCACATTAATTATGAAGGGATGTTACCTAAACTAAATCAAGTGCCGAACAAACCGTATTTTTTTTTAAAAAAAGCATATTAACCTCTTTTTCTGTAAGAAGAATATGAGACCATGCATAAATATTTTTTAATATTTTGTTTTAATGCTTAACAACAATGAAACGCAAGGTACAATTTTCTTAACATGGGTCCCTCAAAATAAGAAAAATTGTGCCTTCCTGCAATTTCGACTTTTTAGAAAAGATTTATTTTGCCAAGTGTTAGCAAAGTTTAAAAAATTATGCCAAAGCAAAATTGGTTTCGATAACATATTTTTTCTTCTGCTTTCTAGAGTCAAATAGGCGTGACTTTATTAAAGTCGCTTTCCTTTAACCATGACTAAATGGACATGCAAAACGCCAGAAAAATGTCAGGTGTTTTTTTTTAAATACAGAGGTAAATTTATGGGTTACCGCAATCAAATGCTTTGTAATGTATGCCAAAATTCAATTTTGCGCCTTTACTTTTGTAAACGGTGTTCGAATTTTAATTTTTTTCACGAAAAACATAGCAATCTCTCTGAAATACAACAAAAGTTTTGAGTTCTAAAAACTAATATTAAAGGAATTCAGAAGTTGTTTTGAAAAAATTTTCAATATCATCCCCAATTTTTATTATGTCTGGAAAATTCGAATCTTTGGAACTTTTTATAAGTCCTGAAAAGATTTCGACGTCTGTCAATGTGTCTAGACTTTAATCCCATCATATCAAAACGAAGCAAGAAACTTTAGAGCAAAAGCAAGAAGCTTTAGAGCAAAAGCAAGAAACTTTAGAGCAAAAGCAACGTTGAATATATAATTCTTTTTACGCCTTTTTAAATAATTAATTAAATTAAATTCAATGTGTTTATTTTGTGCCTGAGAGAACATTTTTAATGTTAGTTTTGTAATCATAGCTTCAAGTATGCCATTATGTAATTATGTTAATTTGTGCCATTATGTATGCCATTATGTTTTCCGTCTGTAAAATTTTAAAATTTCGGCGAGAGATTCTGTATAGCTATAACGGAACAAATGTTATAAAAATAAGTGGCGAACAAAATGTCGCAAATAAAATGTGTGAAAAATGTGTGACGAAAGGTCATGACATGGCGAATTTTATATGTTCGGGCTTCATAAGAACGTATCAATTACATATGCGCATAAATTATATGATAATATTGTATAGGCATTTTTATATCTTGTGCTAAAATATGGCTGTAAACTGCACTACTATAATACAGCGTAGCTAAGTTTAACCCTTTCGACCAGACTTTTTCCTGATTAAAATTTAACTATAAAAAATAGTTTGATTTTATGTTGGTATACTAAAAGTCCGCCATTTGCATTCTGAGTGTTTCCAAGCCTCCATATTTTTATTCCTTGATTCTTTAAGAACAGAGAAAAAATAAAAACGCATGTAAAAATGAGATTTATTTACCCAATAGGGAATGAAGTCTGATCTTCTGGACGTATATACCCATTATGGTCGAAAGGAATAAATATTTTTAGAATATTATATCAATAAGCGACTAAGTTCATTCAAACATGCGTAGAGAACACGAATTTTTAAGGGTAAGAATTAAATTACCAAATAGCCGAATTTTAAATTTGAAAGTAGCGTGATATATAAAACGAAGACATTTATTAAAAGATTAAAGTGTAAATTGTAACCAACTGATATTGATGACGTAAGGCAGGCGTTATATAAAATTAATATAGTTTTATATATTCATAAAATATTATGTCCTAATTTTTTATACGTTCGGAACTATAAAATTCAATAATCGCTGTGACGTATGCCTTCTCGCTTTTCTTGAAAAAAATGCATCAAATTTATTGTGGGGGTAATGTTTATCACCTGAAGTTAAGATAGTGCGCCCCTCGTTAAAAAAAAAGGAAGGGGAGGCAAAATTCTCCACAAACTCGATTTACTTCAAATGTCGTGAATTTATTGCAGAATGCCTTAGTGTACTTTGACAATGTGCGTCCTATGATTAACGACAACCACATTGTATCTTATAATCTCCCGCATTAAAAAAAAGGGAAAAATACTTTACAGCGCTTTAAAAGACTTGCGGTATTAATTTTTCTCTCTTCGTTGCAGGAATAAAATGTCATGTCAGATACATCCGTGTTAGCATGTCATTCTTGGAAATTTATGGTCGTTTCAGATTAAATAGTGCACAACTAAGTCATGCAAAACGACTAAGCAACTAAATTAGTCATAAATAACTATTAAGCAACTAAATTAGTCATAAATAACGACTAAGCAACTAAATTAGCCATAAATAACGACTAAGCAACTAAATTAGTCATAAATAACTATTAAGCAACTAAATTAGTCATAAATAACGACTAAGCAACTAAATTAGCCATAAATAACGACTAAGCAACTAAATTACTCATAAATAACGATTATGTAACTGTCAGAAATAACGATTAAGCTACTAAATTAATCATAAATAACGATTAAGCAACTAAATTAGTCATAAATAACGAATAAGCAACTAAATTAGCCATAAATAACGACTAAGCAACTAAATTACTCATAAATAACGATTATGTAACTAAGTCATAAATAACGATTAAACTACTAAATTAATCATAAATAACCATTAAGCTACTAAATTAATCATAAATAACGATTAAGCAACTAAATTAGTTATGAAAAACTTAACGATCAAATGCGCCATTAATAATGACTATGGAAGTAATTAGTCAAAAATCGTGAATAAGAAACTGAATTAGTCACAAATAACGATTAAGTAGCTAAATTAGTCATAAATCAAGACAGCTATTTTTTTAAGAGCAGTAAATACAATTGTCTCTTGATGTAAATTACCGTAATATCGAAGTAAACTTTTGATAAATAGAGGATCCCCGATTGTTTCTAAAGGAAATCTCGATTATTTAAAAACAAAGTAAAGATATCCATCGATTCCACCACCACTACTAAGGGTAATTTGATGATCATTACGTAGCGTAATTCTCTACGTAACGGGGTCGTTACGAGAGTAAAATGTCGTTAAAAATTGATGAGGTTGTTTAGCAAGTCTTAATGAAATGACTAGAGACTGTTCTTTCAGATCATTTATTTGACTTACCACATTGTTGTTCATTGCCAATTATTTATTAGATTTTTAGAGTTGAACTTATATTCCATTATATACACTATGAATACCTGGTGCTTATTTTGGTAATTGATTGTCTCGTCTTTGCATGAGTAAGTCTTTGTGATAATTTTGAAGGCAAAAATCTAAAAACTTTTAGCAGCTTTAAAATCCTTCGCGATTATGTTTCACATATATATTTCATTACTTTTTTTGCAAACTCTATTCCTTACATGAAGAAAACTTAAATCTGAAGCTTCATATCTTACAAAACACTTAGAAAGAATATTTTTTATTTACGCAAACATTCTATTTAAGTATACTATTTTTACTTTAGAAAACAACGATGATTATTACATACACTAGCAGAAATGATAATCAAAGTTGAATTTTATAATCGTTCGTAATATTTTAGGTTCAATACCACTGAGTAAAGATGTTTAAACTGCTTAACATATTACAACCCCAACCATTTCCGCAGAGCTTAAAAATTGCACGAGTTTCAAATTATGAACAACCCTTTCCCCTAAAGAGCACCATTAGTAACCAATGAAAAATTAGGCCTATTAACAAAAACATTAATATTAGATCAGCGTAGCAATTGTCAACTACATTACATCGGTCTTGATAACGGAGAAAAACTTTGAGAAGCAAGACTCGAGATAATATTTAATCACAAACAACTCAGAGATCCCTTAAAACACCTGCCGTTTATAAAATTTCCTGTCAGTGCAGTAAAAGTTATATAGGACAAACTGGTCGTTTGATTTGTACTCGACTTAAGGAAAATGAACGCCATGTTCGCTTACAAAAACTAATAAGCACCTAATTATAATAATAAACTCATAATTCGGCTGATAAGTCAGCGGGCGCTCAACACTATATTAATTACAAACGTGAAATTCTTTTTCACGACATTTCGGTTATCGCAAAAACTAGTGCATTGTGGCCATGCTTATACATGGAAGTCTTGGCCATTAAAAACTGTCCTAATAATTTCCATGGAGAAGACCCCATTAATGTTCCATCAATTTGGAATTCCTGCCTAAAAATTCACAAAAAATTCGGACCTCTTTCAACCAATCTAAACTCACCACCCTTTGGGCCAATGCGCGATTACCCTCATCCAACAACCAATAAATCAGCCAATCAGGGAATAGCCAGGGAAATAGTACTACAAATACGTCTCATATTTTTTACTCACTCATTTTCTGCCAAGCAACCAAGCGAAAGTCTTGCATTTTACAGAGGGAAACTTGGTCGGTATTATTTCTGAGGATGTTCCGCATAGCACGGAGAGAAACGTTAAGTGTTTTTAATAAACAGACGTTGCGGAATAACCCGCAAAGCTCTATGATGTATATTAATAGACGCCGTGAAAGTCTTCGTGAATGTATTTAACCAAATATTATAAATAGAAAACTGTGTTTCGATGATAAGAAACGGGTATTATATGTGCTATGAATCAAGTGTCGCAAAACAGACCCAAAAATTGTTTATTCTTTTTCAAATTTAAAACTGTTAAGATAAAGTGAGATAAAATTTGTATCTCATTTGCAAGTCCATAATTTTTACGAGCGGCAAAAAACTATTTCCTCCCATGTAATCAATCCAGATGTTTATTTATGAGAACATCTGTGAGAGAACGGAATAAAAAGGCCGAAATATAAGGAAAGAACAAAGGACACTTAAAGTAGGTACAAGAATATTCATTGATGTAAACAACATTTCTTATAAGTCATCAAGAACTCAAAAAAAAGAAGACTTTGTCCATTGTATGAATTTAAAACCACAAAGGTTCTTCAAAAGCATCAAAATCCGTAAGTCAATGTAAAATTTACGATAATTTATTTGGAATACGGGTTGCGTCTTTCAAAATTGACTGGCAGAGAAACTGACAAAAAATAAACAGTTTTATCAAGACTGAATCTCCGACGACACCAATTGAGACAGAAACATGAGAGAGCAAATGATGAAAAACCGAAGAAGCTATTAAATCATTCCTTCTGATTAATGCTTTGATCTCCCAAATTTTTTCAAAGACCAATGTTCTCAAAAACTAACTTGAAGAAATACTCGTTGTTGTTAATGTTGTGTTTAAGATCTTTCGACTCCTCGATATTGATTATGTTCTGCGAAGCTTATGACCCGTCTTAATTACCATATTTGCACAAGTTCTAGAATACCAAGAAATATCGACTTTTTTCTTCGTAATTACTGCTAAAATCCGAGATCTTTTCTTCTCCCATTTTTGCATTTTTTACCTCTAGTGTATTCAATTACAAATGATGTTAATTGCTTTTTGGTGCCAAGAGAAGACATAATAAAAAACGAAGCCAAACATTCGAACACATATTTTAACGAAAGGAGTATCAAAATCGCTTCAGAGCCACTAAAGTCATTTGGTGTGTCTCCCGGCGTTTCTCGGTTTCTGTATGATATGTTCAAATAAAAACATTTGAAATCTTTGCAAATTCATTTTGAATTCATATCGTCCGAAAACAAATTAACAGCTTTTAATTATTCTTCATTTACTACGGCAATGCGTGAAAACTACCTTTTTTCATTTTAAATTATTGTAAGTGAGGGAAAGCATTTTATGTGGAATTCATTTCGGAAATAAAAATGTTTAAACCTTTTTAAAAAACATTTATTAAACGATTAATTATTATAAGATACTCAGCTTTAGTCTAAAAGGTAATTCATTATTAAAGTCTTTAAAGAGAGAATTATTTGTAGTTTGTGTGTTTAAATATATTGTGTTTATATAATATAAAAATAAAAAGACGGTATTTTTATGAGGGACATATCTAAGTAACGTATTATCGTTAATGATAATTTCTATTTTATTATCAAATATATTACTTTATAGGATTAAATATTAATGTGGTAACAAAATTTGCATTCAATCACATCTTGTCATTGAAACATTAAAATATTTTAGTAAAAAATCATTTTTAATGTAAATTAATTTATAGAACGAAATAAAGATTCACCAGAAAGTTCCATAGAGACCGAAGATTTGTTTTCACTGGAGCAGATTTATAATAATAAATCAATAATAATAATAATGATGATAAATAAATAATAATGAATAATAATAACATTTCGGGAGCTATATTCTCCCTTTATCAAATAAGGAAGGCTTAAAAAATAGGAAAACAAATGCGGAATATAAAACAAAAGACAAAAAAAAACATAATAAAATGTTGTTGATTTTTAAGTTCCGAGGGAATAAGTTTATGGAGTCAATGAAAAGTGGAGAGACAATTAGTGGCGTGAGTGTTAAAACTATTATCTAGAATGTTTGTTTGTAAAAGTCCTGTGGAGCTTTGAAATACAACCTTCCATTGTGGCAAGGTGTACGATTCCATGGCTTTCGAATGATTTCAAAATTAATAAAGGGAGTAGGTAGTTTTCGAAACTTCGTAATTATTTATTTTAATAATTAATTAAATTTGCTGTTTACTGGAAAACACATTATTCTTCAATTCCATTCAAACAGAGTTTTTCAAAATGTTTGAGAACCGATATGGAAAATTTAGTTTAGAATTTTCTGAAATGTCCAAAATTAGGAAACTGTCAGAACATTCTTTCCAATGAGTTAAAATTTGTGACAGAAAATAAATTATTTTATATGTTTCGAAATGTAGAAATTTTTGTAAGATGTGCACTATGAGAATTTAATAATGGAAATCAGATTTTAATTTTACTAGTTATTAAGGAAATTTAAACTCGAGTCTCTTTTTCACCAACAAGTGAAATATTCGTCTGACTAATAATCTCGTAGAAATTTTTTTTACTCTCATCATTATTTTTTAAACACAAAACTGCGTTAATTTCAATTTATTTCTCTTCAAATTTTGATTCTATTCTATGTGCATTGACAAGTTAATTGAAATTGTTTGCAATTCACCATTTTAGGTGTTAGTAAACTTGGATGTTTTGACAGTACCAATTCCGCTTCAAAATTGAATGAAGATTTTTTTTACGTTTCCTTTTAAACGATATTAACCAAAAAACCGAAAATTTGGTTCGA
>QLNU02015003.1:118349905-118374330 GCA_006491805.2 Dysdera silvatica | reverse complement strand
TTACGATTTATTCTAGTCGATGTTAGCTATGTTATTTTACGCTACCTGACCATGGAATGGTGCACTACAAAGACCTCTCAATAAAATCGTTCCATTTCGGAACCTGTGCAGTTTATCCCTACTTCAACCAATAGCACGATGCATTATAATCTGTAAGTAATTGAATTATCACATACAGGGAATATCCGGCAACCTATTCGCATGGAGTCAGATTTAAACCGCAAGTAATTGAGATGTAGTCTGCTGGTTGGATATCCTGTACATTGACGGCCTACGCACTAATACGTAGTGCAGACGTACATAGCGGGAATTTGGGGACTACAGACCACTACATTAGAACCATTTTCACAAAGCAATGATTTCCTGTTTATAACTAAACCACGTTCCTGCACCCGAGGAACAATTAAGAAAAGACATTATGCATTATAATATAAACACAGGATGTGATTTTTGCCTTACCATTCTGAAAATATGTCGACCCAGTTCCTACAGCCGACGCACATGTTAATTTCTTATTCATATTTATAAAAATACTCGTATATAATTTCCAATAAATAAATGATAAACAGTCCCTAATAAATAAAAAATAATGATTTCTAATAAATAAAAAATAATGATTTCTAATAAATCAATGAAAATATTTTCTAATAAATAAACACTTTATTAAAATCATTAGTTATTATAAATTATTTTATTTATCCAATAATTCAAGGAGCATAATATTCCCGTAATTATTACACATAACAGCAGTAATTTATTTGTTTTATTACATTTATCAGCGTAGAGATTTCATAATTATTGAGGGTGGCCCCAAGCACATATTATGTACATTTATACATGGTAATATAAGTAAACTGCAATTTATTTCATGCTATCGGGGAGGGGCTCGGGGCCCCCATGTGTACATTATTTTTTAATTATTCTTTGGTTAAATAGAAATATTTTTTTAGTTCATCTTTCGGTAAAGGCTTGAAAATATTCTACACAAAATAAAACACAAGAAAATGTCAAAAATGTTAAGACATTTAAATTAAAATTTTAACTATAATTTACGTCTGAAATTTTATACAGTCAAACCTTGTTAAGATGAACACGCTTAAGACGAATTACTTTTAATACGAACCGTTTTCTGAAGTTCCGTCAGATTGTATAGCATACTATTCTTCCCAGATAAGACGAATTACTACCAATATGAACAGATTTTCTGTTCCCCTTGGCGTTTGTCTTAACAAGGTTCGACTGTGTACGTTTTCATTGGCGTTCAGAAATTAGATACATTATGATTGGATCGACGATTTTAATTGAAATTTCCAAATAAAATGCACAGTTTCTTTCTTGAAATTCCAATGAGATTAACGGGCGCAAGTATGTCAAGTGAGGCAATGCAAGTATGTGCAGTGAGGCAGTACAAGTTCGTAAGTGTAAATAACAGAAGCAATGTGGGAATGTGAACAGTGAACAACACAACGACGCCAAGTGCGAGCAGTGAACACAATGACGGAACTGTGAGCAGTGAACACAATGAGGTAAATGAGAACAGTGAATACGGTGACGCAAGTGCATACAGTGACTCAAGGATATACAGTAAGCACAGAGCATACATATACAGTGAACACACTGACACAATTGTGCTTAGTATGTGGAGCGGTAAAATTGTATGCAGTGAATATATGTCAGTAGTTTATGCAGTGAAGTGCTTTCACTTCACAGAAATGATGGGATTAATTATTTAACATTATCATTGAAGCTTAAGAGGCTTAAATTAACTTAAAACGCGTGAATGAAATACGAACTAATTAGACATTAAGATTCAATAACGAAGTTGTTCATTATTTTTTCACACTTAGCCACTTAATGTAAAATAACTATATAACTCATCGTTAGTTATGAAATGCATATCTTTCTCCACAAAATCTTTTTATATGTTTCTTATAAACGCATCAACTATCAGGCATAAATTATTTTTAATAATTTTTATAAACAAATATATTTGAACGTTTTAGAAACAACAAATTTTGGAAATTAAAAAATTAATATTTTTGGCCATTCTTCTTTCGTTTGTGACTTTTCATAAAATTATCAATAATTTAAGCTTCGCCTATTTTGTTCTTCCTGTCTTTATGACGCCAACCTTTCACAAGTAAGAGTGGTTCAGATATAGACAATGGAAAACATATGCAGGAAAATGCAAAACAACACAGCATTTGTATTCAGTTTGGAAAACTTCTCGCATCATTCCATATTCAGATTTTTAATGGAACCACGCTTTTACTTTGTAGGAAAAGGAAGATGTGAGAATTGCTCTGGTAGGAGTTGAAAATGTTTTGGTCTCTAAGTTTCTTTAAAATGCTGGAAACCTAGATCATAAACTTATATTTTACAAAAATTTTCAAGGCGTGGGTATTCTTCGAATGTGTGGAGAAAAGTGTCTTTTTCCAGAATTTTTTTATTTCTTCCATTTAATTATTCAAATTGTTTTTTAACGGTCTCTAAAAAACTTGAGGATCAAAAATTAAACTGGCGCAGAGTGACCCTTGCTGTCCTTGAGTCACAAAAATACAACAAAACCAAATCAAGAGCTTGGGAGTAACAAAATATTTACTCATTTCCAACAATATTTAAAACAATATTCGTAATTGGAAAAGTCTATCTATTCTAAATTTCGGCAGACAAACAAATTTTGAGGAACTTACATTAACAAACCAGTAATGAATAGAACGTTGCATTTTATATATTATTCCGTGGATACAAAATTCTTCTATCTTTTTATCGCCAAGTGAATTTTTTTATAAATAAACTCGCTGTAGAAATTTCATCTTCTAATAAACATTTTTTTAAACAAAGAATTTTTTGCTTCAACATACATCTTATGAGTAATTCCCATTGCAATTACATACGTTTTAAAGTTTGTTGCTTTGGTTTATGATCTATGATATTACGTGACCTTTATTTAACACGTTAAACGCCACGCCGGTTTTACGTGTCGTTCCGTTCACGCCACAGTTAGCCGTCAAGCAGGCCACTCCGGGCAATCGGGACAGGCGTGACGTTTAGCATGTTAAGATGTGTGTGTGTGTGTGTTATTATTATAATATTTCAGCTTCTAAGGAATATGAAAAGACGATCATCTTATTCTTACAATCCTCTCAAGTATATTCGATTACAGAACTAAACGTTTGATTTAATAAACCCTTTTCGCTAACAATAAAATTACAATCAGATAATTTAGAATATGTGAACTCCCTTCCTTCATTTAAATTTCAAACTTATTGGAAAAAAGTGTGAAAATTCAATGCATACTATGTTAAGCTTATATTTTATGCGAGAATCTTTTAAAACATACCTCGTATTTTTTCTTAAGCAAAAACTCCTAATGAATATTTATGAAAGCACCAAAATGAAATTAAAATGAAATCTGCTAGGCGTTAGGAGAGTAGAAAAAAATCACTTTAATTTGCATCAAAATTTTCATCGTCATATCCAACAATTCGTATAAATAAACATGTGCTGAAAAAAATAATTTTTTGTTCACCCCATAAATTTAAAGGTATTGAAGTCCTAAACATCAAAAGAAGTATGCAAAGCTCAATGCATAATTTACGATATTTCAAAATACAAGGATCTGTCTTTTGCTTTTTATTTAATTTTCTATCATATCTGAAAAAAAAAATATTTTCATGGAGACAGAATTTCTGACAATAACAATTGAGAAGAAATGAGGAAAGAAGACCGACTGATAGAAAGCTGAGATGTTACTCATTTCCACTTGATGATGCCCAGATACAAAAAAAAATCAAAACCTTTTTTCTTCTTTCTAAACGTAGTGTAAAAAAATATTGGACTTAGTGTAAATTTTTCCGTGTTTTCCCGTAAATAAGAGATGTGGGATATTACTCCTCAAAGTCTCTAAAACTTCATTTTCTTTCTGCGAGTTTTTGTATCCTAATTTCCGTACATGTATGCTTAGTATGAAAGAGAAAATAATTTTAATGGGCTAATATTGAACTAATTTCACTTTTAAAGTTTGAAAAAATTACCAACGTGTTTTTTTTTATTAAAAGTCAGCACTTTAGGGATTAAATTAGAACGATTTCAGAAGACTTTATGACGAATGGAATTTTTTCTTGAGAAACATTTAAGAAAAAATATAAACTCTATCTTATATTGGTGATGGATCGTTGATCTTTGGATTACAATGCCGAGGCTTTGACCTCTCCCATCCTGAAGCCTCTCATTCGTGTTAATTTCTTATTCGCATTCATAAAATCACATGCTTAGTTATTTTGATTATGACAGAAGCTTTGAACAAGTGACCTAAGCATGCCAACGGCCTTCCTCGGAAAGCTTACCCTGTTTTTTCGGCATGAGTTTTGAAATGCATATGAGCCTATCTCATCGGCGAATTACTGACTAGAAAATTGCCACTAACATCAAAAGCTAGTAATGAATTTTAAAAAAGCTTTTGCAAGAAGCTGGGATTAGAATTCGTGAAAATCCTATGTGCAAGACTATTTTAGGAAAATCCAGAATTTGAGCATAACTATAGGATATTTTTATCTTTTCGACAATTTGAATAATAAAATATATTATTTGAAGCCTTGCAATAATATTTTTAGATCGTTGTCATACTTCTTTTCTCTCTTTATCTATTATTTTCTATTTTATTATATTTCACATTTACTCGCTTTCCCCTTATTTCCTTAAAGTTTGTACTTTTTTCACATTTATTCTTTTACTTCACTTATTTTTCCGTCTACTTGTTTGTAGTACTTTTGTCTTCCCTTGTTTTACAAGTGAACGATCTTTTCAAGTATTTCTGCGCATCTCTATCCACACAAGTAAAAATTTTGGCTAGTTACTTTCTTTATCCAAAAAACTTTACAAGAATTCATATTCTGACAAATGTTATCATAGTAAGCACAATTTAGGTATTTGAATATAATATATTTCAACTAAGCTGCTTTTACATATTAATTTGGATTTAATTTTTGAGCAAAATTGACTGAGTTTTCAAATGACGATATTTTAAAGCCCTTATTTGATTCTAAAAAATATTTGATTGAAATATGGAAAATGATAAAGATCTTTCTCGTCTCCGGTAACGTGGACCAAAAAATCCCTCTTGTTTTTAGCCTATTTATTACTGTGAATCGATATTTTGCCAATTAACCCGAATTAATATGCCTTTTCCATTTTTTACATTTAAAATTTGTCCACATATAAAGAGGGAAAGGATTTCATTCTTATTTTAGGTATATTTTCTATGCAAGTGACTAAGAGACATAGTTTCTTATAAGCAGTCAATTTCAATGTTTATTTATGAGAGCATCTAGGCGAAAATGGGAAGAAAAACCCTAAGTATATACTAATGGGAGTAGAAAATCTCGCAACGGACACAAAGCTTTTCATTGGTGTAAACAAAGCTCAGTATAAGTAAACAAGTACTCAAAGAAAGAATATGGTGCCCGTCACGTAGTTTAAAAACATCAGAATTCTTTTAAACATCAAAAGAAATACGTGTGGCTCGATGCATTATTTACTATACTTCAACGTACAAGGATCAGGCGCCTTTCTCTTCTGAAATTTACTATTAAACTTGAGAACAAGAGAGAATTCTTCTCGTGAAGAGAAAACTTTGCGGATAATAATTGAGACAAAAGCACGAATAAGTTTGAAACATAAAAAGACGAAGGTCCTAACAAATCGGTTCTTGTTGATGCTTCTAGTATGTCAAAAAAATTCTTAAGTGATTTTTGTTTTGATTTTCAAACCTTACCTGAAATATTTCTCGCTTTTAATAATTTCCTTTATGAGATTGTTCAATATCTGAATGAAATAACTCTTTTATTGCAATCCACGTAATTTCACGAATGGCACTGATTACTACTTTTCTGGTGGTTAAATAGAGCATCAAAGCTGTAGTCTAAGCGATAGTACTATTAGAAACATTTCAGAGCCACTATAAAATCCACGTATGGAATCCCATGATGTCTGTTACAATATTTCCAAGTTCGGTAACTTTTGTTCCAGTAGTTTTCGTTTTGTAGGGGTTTCAAAGTGAAACGTTAATTACAAACCATCCAGTGTATATTTGAAATTTTAACAAGATTGTGTTTTCTTCTGTTGATATTCTTATTATAACTGCAATAGTAACGATTACAATAACTCTAATAATAACGAAAACAGGAAATAAGACTGAATGATTAAAGAGGAATTCTTTATTAAATCAGCTCTTGCAGATGTTTCTATATCAGAAATTAAAAACAAACAAAACATTATATCCTTTTAACTTTGCAGAAACATCGTTCAGCTTTGGAAAATTTTTATGAGACCCTTAGAATCCTCACATATTAATTACGCTCCCCATAGCTGAGGCCAATTTTTAATTACCATATCCGAACAAGTCTTTCATTCAAGAAATATCGATTTTTTCTTTTATAATTACTGCCTAAATCCTGAATGTGTTTTTCTTTAACCATTGTTCAGCTTTTGTGTATTTAATTACGAACGATACTAATTACTTTTCGGGTGCCAAGAAAAGGCTTAAGAATAGGGATTCTTGGTTTGAATAGTAATTTTAACGGAAGTAGTATCAGGTACACTTCAGAGCCACTGATGCCATTTAGAATGTCTCCAAACATTCCCCGACCAGTGTATGATATTATTAGGTAAAAGAATTTAAAATCTTGCAAGTCTTTTGTCAATTATTGTTGTTGGAAAGCAAATTTGTGGAATGTAAAATGGTTCTTCCGTTTATTTTCTTTCTGCCGATGTTTAAAGACTAATTTTTGCATTGGGAAATATATGATCATTGTAGATGTATTAAATGTTTATATAAATAAAAGTAATATAAATAAGAATAATAATAAAAAGAATAAATTTTTATCGTTAAATTTCTTTTCAAAATAAAAGAAATTATTTTTTGCTTTCGAAAGTGATACAGTAATCAACCAATTGGGAATAATTATAGATTCAATTAATTATAGTTTTAATTCAAATTGATCATCGCGTACATAGTTTTCCAACTCTTTAAACTGAAGTTCTTCTTGTTTATGCGTTTTCATGGGAAAACCCTGAATAATATTCTGAGTGAAACAAAAACAATAGAGATCAATAACTGGGCACTTGGTACTTTTCTGTACTTAAGTAGGCTCTTGGTTAATTATCCTTTATTTAAATTTTTATGTTCATTCCTATGAATTTGAAATTTTAAACATTACATAATATTAGTCCGATATAAAACATTAATATTGAATAATCTCTTCTCGCTCCCTTTTAATTTTTAAGGAGCTCGATGGGGTAGTAACCCAAAGTTTTCTCGGTGGTAACCCAAAAGTTGCTGGTTAGTTACACGAAGGAACATTAAGTACGAAAGATTTATGTAAAAGTGGTTTTAGCAGGTAGCCCAAAATATTATTTAGCTTGATAAATAATCAAAAGTATTCCTCGTAATAGTAAACATGCGTTATATTTTGAAGTGAGAATAATATTTATTTTAAGAAATAAAAAGTTATCGCAAACCATTTTGAAGACAGAACAAAGAAGAGACAAAATGCAAAATATTACACGTCATTTCAAGCACTAATTTGAATAAAGTGTTAAAATTTTGATGGCATATATATTGAAATATAATGCCACTTAATGAGAGCCATGCGTGTGAACATTAAACGTAAGAAATCCAAAAATGTAAATTTTTAATAATTTTTATATTTTTTTTTATTTTTAAAGGGTTCTAAAATTGATAAGTGGTGAATGTTTTTTTTTTGTCACGATTTAATTGTCTTATATACAAATATATATATTCATACACATAACATAATACAATACAATAATTCTATCTTATATGTTACTGCACAGTTATTCACACAGTTACATAGTTATTCCGTTATTATTATTATTATCATCGTACAGTTATGTAGTTATTCCTGCACATGGGGCAAGAGTAGCAAAACCTAAGGTTAATTCCCTCTCTCCCTACACTGGCTTAAGTTTCATTTCTTATAATTAGTCTTCTTAATTTGTTTCTAAATTCAGTTTCTGACGTAATATTTTTTATTTCGTTTGGTAATGAATTCCACATCTTAATGCCGTAATAATTTATATTACCGGAACCCATGTTTGTTTTTATTTTTTTAATTTTAATGAAACGTATTTGCGCATATACTTATTTGCAAGCATGGCTGAGATTCTACTACTAAGCTTAATTAACATAATCACATTATGTCACAGTAGTTTTGATTTGATCGTGCTGTTACCCCTCATCAGAAGAATTTACACGAAATTATTTAGAAAAGTAATTTCATTAATTTCGTTTCATTAAATTAAAGAAATTTGTGACCAAAACTAAAAATACAAATATCTTAATATCGTGAATTTGCTGCCTGCTACACGAAATAACTTCAGGAGCCACCAGTTGGTCCAAACTACATGATATTGAAGTCGAACTTGCAGCGTTCGAACTTCCTATCAATGACATGTTCACTCTACTATGTAACCAGACGGCTTATACTTATTCTTATAAACTGCATATTTTACCATTTTGTGCAAATAAAATGCTGAATATTTTGGTATTTTGCACATTTTAAAATATTGGATATTTGGTATTTTGTACGTTTAAAAATATTGGATATTTTGGTATTTTGTACATTTAAAAATAATGGATATTTTAGAATATTTAAAAATACTCGACATTCTGCAATTTTGTATATTTAAAAATATTTGATATTTTGCAATTTCGTACATTTAAAAATATTTGATATTTTGCAATTTCGTGCATCCAAAAATCCTTAATATTTTCATATTGTTTTTAATATAAATCACATATTTAAAGTTTTTGCCACAGTAAAATTTTATTATTTTCTTTAGTGTAACATATTCATGAATATTTTTCGAATGTGGGAATAATTTCTATTTAAGTTTTGCGTTAACATAGATAAAGTATTCAATGTCGAATGAAAACATTGAATAAGTCTAAACTAATTGAAAAATAATTTAGAGGCTTTAATTTAAAATTTAGATCCACATTTCTCTTCAATTTATCATCGCTGTTTTATCTTAGATGCTCTTCATCCGGGACATCTTAATTATATCCTTTGAAATGCATTTACGGATTTCATCGATCTCATAAGAAATTCATGAAACTGATGAGAATTTCAGGACAGAGTGACACAGAATTTCAGCCCCTTCAAGCAATTAGTTGGCAGATTTCGACACCCGTACCAAACTGTCAAAATCAGTAAATAAAAGTCAAGAAAATAGCAAGCGTAAAGCAATCTCTCAAGGAAATTTGACATCTCCGCTTTAAAAAATTTTTCTCTAAATTTCGATATCTTAAAATCCGTAAATTAGAAGCTCGTGCTGAGACAGCAAATAATTAAAAATAAATAAAAATTTTAATTAATTAATCCATTTATGAGCTTCGGAATTAAATTAAACGGTTCAGTTTGAAAATGCGAAGTCAGCATTTCAATCTTCAGAAATTGTTTGCTCTAACTTCGTTTGAGAGAAAACTGTGAGTGAGATAGGATGCGTTACGAGTGATCTAGCATGAATCTTGATAATGTTCAACGAATAAAAGGAGAGAGTACCGATGACTAATATGATACTAAATTAAAGTTTTCTTAAATAACTCCCTCACTAGAAATTATGATATAATGGGATGAACTAAATAAATAATGATGAATAAGAATAATTTAATTTTGATCAAGTGACATCAATCTTTAAACCTTCTTTTCGTGCAAGATTTAAATTTCTTTAAAGTCTTCCTCATTCATAAAACATGGCGCACTTGGTCAGTGATACTACTTCTATCACCGATATCCATTCACCTGGTTATGGTTCTACACATAACGTTTTTCTTAAGCTCCTTCTTTATTTGATTTGAAACATTTTATTTAAAATTTTTGTCTATCTCTCCATGTATTTTTTCTTATGTTTTCCATTATATAAAACTATAGGGTACCAATTCAAGAACGACACCAATAACCTTACTCTGTTGCACAGGCTTACATGTTTACTGATATAAACACTTCTCCGGAAGATGGCAGAAAGCCATCGAAAAAGTATTTAGACTTCTTATATAATTACAACTGTGCGAATTTTATTTCTTATTGGGAATTACACCGTGGGTCGATCTGAAATTTAAAAAGCTTTGGATATTTAAAATTAAGAGAACAGTATAGGAAATAATGAAACAAAGAAATTACAGCTGACTAGGATATACGCTCATGAAGGAACCGAACAGTGCTTGCAGATGAAAATCAGAATGGAAATCCCACGAAAAGACAAAGGGGCAGTAAACTAAGAAACAAAATTAAGAGAAAGTTAAGAAACTACCTTAAACAGGAGAACAATTGTTCTCCTGTTTAAGATAGTTTCTTGATCTCCCCCACGTTTTAAAACGTGGGGGAGATCAAGAAACTCTTAGAAATGGAGATGAAAATATTTTATTTTGTTTTTGCAGAAACGTTCCACCTAGACCAAAAGGAAACGAAGAGAAACTTGGTCGATCATAAATGGCCAGTTTGAACTTCAGTTACATTATTATCCAATTTCAAACACGTAGCAATTAAATGTAGATAAGAATATTAATTAAAATTTAAACCAAAAGAACTTGCTTTAATCAATAAATAATTACCCAAGCATATTTAAATATTATTTCTTAAGAAGGAGGTTGCTTCGTTGCTTGCTTCGAAAATTTATTAAGCCTGTGAAACAGATTTCTAATTAAAAATTTAAATTATTTTTTTTCTATGTATTGTTCTTATAATGGTATATACGGTCTTAAAAGAACACCTACATTACAAAATACAAATAAATTGTTATACAGCAGAGAGTCATTATCCTAGTTTGAATACATGAATAATAATAATGTAAATGTTTTACTAAAATGAAAATAGCTTCATTTTTAAGGAAGACATGATTTCCGTACTTAATTCCTTTCGTACACATACTTTAAAATATATATGCCCATGTACATTTATATCGTTGCGTATTCCATCAACAGAGTATAATTTCATAATCTATGGATACTACGAAAAATGTAATGCATTTGTACAACGATAGTCGCATTCTAATGAATGTATTCTAAGGAACAAAATGTGCACTTAAATATATATTGAAGTATATCTAAAAAAATTACAACTAAAGACTTGAGCTATGTATATAGTTGCTACATTTGGTACTGTGTGTCATATATAGTTGATCGTAAGATAATGTTGTTAAAGAATTACTATTCAAGCATTCATTTTTATTCTCTAAAATAATGCCATGCTTTCTGGACACCCTGTATAATCGCTCGGTACGAATAACATGGTATGATCGAATTCAAATACATTTTATGTCTTTGTATGTGGGTTACCATTAGTAAATATTCAATAGTACAGTCCTTTCTAAAAAGGAATTTGAACTGATGTATTTTACTTTGCATCTGATATTTTGTTATAGAAATAAATCTTCTCGCGAAAATATTATTCAATTTTTATTCAAATCTCTCTCATTTGAATCACACTGACCATCTATTATACGAGTAGAAAACAAAACAAATTCTTCCATAAATCTTTTTTATTTTTTCAGGACGCAAATGATGTTAGATTATTAAATTTTCTCCAGTCTCGTAATAAATCTTAACAAGCGGCTGTGTTGCAGGTGACAGAAAACTTTTAAATTGTACAAAGTGTTCTAAAATTAGATACCGATTTTTCGAATCCGCAAGAAACTGATTCAGCGATATGCTTATGAATATAAATATGCAAAAATATTTATCGCTTGACTCTTTGGAGCTGTATTTTTTCAAAAATATTGCCACATTTGTTGCGTTAATGGAAACAGACACAAAAGTTAAAAAAAATAGTTGCATTATTTATTATTCGATCAGAAACAAGAGTACATTGCTTTAAGGCACATTATTGATGTACCTAATTAAAAGATTTGTTAAAATAAATAAAGGTAAGTAAGTATTGACTATCTTCCACTTGGACACTGACGACGAAGTCAGTTGAGCAACAGCGATAAAACTCATAGGCATAAGTATGATAATTATATCCCAACATAATATAAATCAAAGCAATGGTACTAAACATAAGATGAATTATAAAGTCTATATTCTATTTATATTATTTAATTTAGATGTATTCATAAACTATGTGCTCTATTCCGTTATTTCTGTTTGCGCAATGTAACTTCTACTTTTTTAAACTCATTGCTGAATGTAATTTAATTTTATTGTTGGTTAAATTAGCTGGCATACTGCTACTTAACTGTCTTTTGGCTTAATAAATAAGTTGACATTATTTTATAAAAATAAAATTATATATGAAAATGACAAAAAGAATTCATGATATGTTTTGCTTTTATCTGCTCATGGAAGGATAATCGTTTAATGATAAACACAAAACAGAAATTAAAAACAATACAGTGAAATCTACCTATAGTGCCTTTCTTGGAGCACTTATAAAGTAGAAAGCATATTTAAAATAAACAAGCTGAGATGTTAGATGCATCATCATTAAAGATAAAATATGGAATGACAATTTTTCAGATACGCATGTTTAGAAAAATAGATTAATGATAGCATATATATATATATATACAAACGAATCCAATTAACCTAATTACGCAGATCCTGGTGCATAAAGACTGATTACAATCAACATAACATATTACAAGCTATTCTAATACGTTTATCATAACTAAATACAGCGTAAGAATCACTATGAAAATATGAAAAGCGAACCTTTTCATGGTTATATAATACATTATACACAATTTATTAGCAATACGGACATGATTCTTCATCATTGAACCCTATCACATCAGTATTGCCAAGTTACAAGCCAGTTTTTTCTGAGATACCCAGAGCAGCAGTATGTCGTCCCCTTTTCTTTTAATAACACCACCTTCTCTGTTCACCACTGTCCCTAAAACCGGTCTTTAAACAATAATTAAAATAAAATTAATTAGCAAAATCTACATTTTCCAAAACCCTATTTACAAATTGTGCGAGCACCTAGAGTCAATATAAAATATATGCCTTTAAACGTTAGTTAAATCCACGTGTTGCTAAAATTCTGGGCACAAGTAATAGTAGCATTACGTAAATTAGCAAAACCATGTTTGCCAAGCCCCTATTTACAAACTGCTTAAACTTCCAGAATCAATATAGAAACAAGCTTTTAACCTCACGTGTTGGCAAAATTCTGGATCCGACTGATAGCATAATTATACATCTAGAATCAATATCTACAAAACAAATAAATAAAATAAACAAATACAAAATTAATTACAAACTTCTTAACAAATCTATTAACAAACTTATCTTAAATAATTAAATTGGAGCAAACATTACGTGTTGCGAACACCCTGGACACGATTAACAGTAAACAATTTTATTCTACCATTGCCAGATCCCTAATTACAAATATTTACAAACGTGTCACTGCCTACCCGTCTCCGTTCTCAGTCTCGCAACAGAGACAACCTGTTTAGACACTCAAATCCAATATCCGCCTAAACCTAATAAAAACGCCACTAATTAAACCAATCGGTACGCCATTATTTAAAAGTATCCTAAATAACCTTAAAATTTCTTTAAAGAAGTTGCAGTTATTTTTACATGCCCTATTAATCCGGCATATTTGCGAAATAATGATGCTTTGTAACACTTTCTTGCTTAAACAGGATCCGAAGTTTGACAGTAGCACAACCTGGAAACTGAAGTCTGCTCTTTTATCACATATACAGCATTGTAGTTCTTTGTCTTCAATTTTGAATATTTTAATATCTGGAAATGAAATACAATCCGGACTCTTAGTTTCTTTGAGCTTTAGACTTTTTGGGTAAATGACAATACTCAACCTGTTGAAGTCTTTGCAATTGAAGACTATATTGTCATCTATGTACCTTATTTCCGTTATTATTAATCCTTCACTTTTCTTTTCGTGAAAATGTAAAAATAAATCTGCTGACAAACTAGAAAAACTACGACCCATAGAAATGCCTTATTTCTGTCTGTTATATTCAATTCCGTTAAATAGCACATTTTCGAAGACCCCCAAAGTTATAAAGTTCATTCCATTGACTTTCCTTAATCTTAATAACATTTTCAAACCTTTGGAAGAGGTAGGCCTTAAGTTGTTTCATCTCATCAAGAGGGATACTTGTGAAAAGTATTTCAAAATCAAATGTCGCAATATTTGTTATATTGTTCTTGTTGCTTTGGATGTAATCCAGCACTTTTTGGTTATTCTTGATGATGAAGCAATTCTTTTCCATGTTTTCAATTCTTAAGAAGATTGTTTTTCAAAATGGTTTGCGGTTTCATCGAAGTTATTCTGTTATAGGCTGTGGTTCCCTGGTAATGAACAGAAATGCAATTGGTTTCTTGGAAATTTAATATTCAGAAATAAGTATGAAAATCTGAATGAGTAAATCTTCAATAATATGCAATCACTTTCCCTTTAAAGGCATCAATATTCCCTTCCATTTTTCCGTATGTAGTACACGTGTTATATTCTGCAATAATTTTTTTCGGATGAAATTCCATGCAAATAATCCCAAAGTTGTTGCTTGCTTATTATTAAAAGGAAATTTATCATTACTACAACAGATAAGGCAAGTAACGACTTCAGCCGAGACACGTCTGTAAATATTTTTAGTTAGGGATCTGGCAATGGTAGAAAAATTATTTTAATGTTAATAATGTCTAGAGTGTATACAACACGTAATGTTTGCTCCAATTTAATTATTTAAGGTAAGTTTGTTAATAAGTTTGTAATTAATTTTGTATTTATTTATTTTGTAAATATTGATTCTAGATGTATAATTCTGATATTAGTCGTATCTAGAATGCTAACAATACATGAGGTTAAAGGCTTGTTTCTATGTTGATTCTGAAAGTTTAAGCAGTTTGTAAATGGGAGCTTGGCAAATATGGTTTTGCTAATTTACGTAATGTTACTATTGGTTGTACCCAGAATATTAGCAACACGTGAATTTAATTAACGTTTAAAAGAATATTTTTTATATTAATTCTGAGTGCTCGAACAGTTTATAAATAGGGTTTAGGCAAATGTAGATTTTGCTAATTTATTTTATTTTAATTAATGCTTAAAGGCCGGTTTTATGGACAATGGTCAACAGAGAAAGCGGCATTATTAAAAAAAAAAGAGACAACATATTATTGCTCTGGGCATTTCGGAAAAAACTGGCTTGTAACTCGGCAATGCGGATGTGATACGGTTCCCTGATGAAGAATCATGTCCGTATTGCTAAAAACTGTGTAAAATGTGTTATATAATCATGAAAAGGTTCGCTTTTCATATTTTCATAGTGATTCTTACGATGTATTTATTATGATAAATATATTAGAATAACTTATATATATATATTCATTAAAATAATTAGTGACAAACCAAGAGACTACAGAGGACTGAACAAACATTATCAGATGAAGGAAGTAGAATAAATGAGAAAACAGCTCAGAATAATCAAGGTTTAATAAAATTAAACATATATAGAGTAAGCACAGAGAAATTTAATGTCAGTGTATGTTTTAATATAATAATAAATACAATGTGTTTGCTTGTTTTTGCTCCATCATGCACAGATACCAGTATGCTTCACAAGGACTTCCAATTGCTCAAGAAATTCGAATTTCTCTCACCTGGAGAATTCAGTCCTATCATTCCTGGATACAGAGGAACGAAACATGTCCTAATATACTGTTTCTCAATTCTATGAGGCCGTGGCTTTATAACTTCTCTTTTTATAAGACGAGGGCCCATCCTCGAAAAATTTACTCGTAAATATCTTTCATTTTTGAAAGTTAATTAATTATACTGTTAAAATTAATTAAAGTTAATTAATTATAAGTAATTAATTATAGAATAACCATAAAAAGTATCAGTAGTACTCTTTCTATTAATACACACTTTTCTGGTACCCTGCCTTGCAGACTGGACATTGGCATTTACAATACATGTTGTTTTATTCAGTTTTAAGGACAGAAGATACCCTGCACCCTGAAAAATATTGCAATTGGTTTCCGGGTATTTTTTACAACAGGACATAATGAGCGGTATGCACTTTTTTTAATGATAAAGAATTTCGAATTTTTAAAGCTTTCAATCATTCATGAATACACAAACATTTAAATACACACGGCTTGATTATTGTCAGTTGCTGCAGAGATATTATTAATCAAGTGTTCTGCGTCTGAGATTTTCGACGCATACACGAATATTTTTCTTCTGAGAATCTTTCCGCGATAAAGTATTTACTCATAATAAATGCTGAGAAAACAAAAATGAAAAATTTCAAAAATCAGAAGGTTCAGAAACGCAGGTCCTAATGCATTATCGGGAGAAAAACCTTATATTTTAGCGCAGGAGAGAAATATTGTACACTACTCCACCGTAATTAGATATGAACATCAACATATGCAGTGGGATAATGATGAAATGTGTGTCCCATAAAGCGTAAAATAAAACAGGAAGCGATGCATAACGCATTTTCAAGAGCACAGAAACAGCCACGTAATTGAAAACAACAATATAGCCAATTAAAACACGAAACGTAAAGCTAAGTGTGATATTCTGGGTAGATGATATGATTACTTCTCATATGGCATTAAGCTGGTGGCAAGACAATTAAATATTTGCATCCCGTTCATAAATTTATGCAAATAGCAAATAATCTAGGGTTAAGTGCAGACCAAGTAATTGTAATTACATTATTCAAATTCGTTTGCTCATCCACAATTCCAGAATACTCGGATGGTGTTTAATGAAATTTAGGTATGAACGACAGGCATCTTTAGGGCATGTGCCAGAGGAAGAAGAATTAAATGAGTTTTATGGAATTCTGTTCCTGCGAATGCATCAATCAAATTTCGTAGCAAATTGTTTGGTTGAAGGAAAATAGTTAGTTTTCAATCTCATAATGATTCATGGAGTTCACATTCGCTGCCATAGGTGAGGAGCAATATTAATTTCTTTTTAAACTAATTTCCTCAGAAGCTTCTGAATAAGCAATTTTTTAAACCGGGAATTGTTCATCTGACAAAAATTCTCATCCTCACATACACGTGAACGATTACATTGGGCTTGAATTGCGTCAAACTGCATTATGTTGTGACGTTTTACATGCCGATGACTTGCAGTTATTATAACGCAGTACTGTAAACGTTTTGAACTCTAAGGACACTATGGTAAGATGCCCATAATATACTAAGTTTTCTGATAAAAATTATCGGGTGTCCAGATTTATGAGAACGAATTGCAGAAGATCCCGGTCCTTTGCGCTTTCAATACATAGCATCATTAGGATTAAGGGATCCGGTTATCGAGTTATTAAATCATTAGGATTAAGTATTCGGTCGTCAAGTTATTAAATCTTTAGGATAAAGGACCGGTTGTCAAGAATAACCTCATCTAAGGAGCAATAGACAGCTTGAGTCGAAACCGGAACTTTTGCCATTAGACTGCAACGTATCTCAATGCCGATGTATGGGCATTGTATATACGTTGACTGTGAAAATAAGTGGAATTGATGAAAATAAGTAAGGATAAGGAAATGAATAAGAATTGAAATTTTACATTAAAGAGGAAGAGGCCCTGCGGTGGAGCAGTGTGGTAACGCGTTCTCCTATTGCGCGGCTAATCCGGGTTCGACTCCCAGCAGTGCAAAAAGAACGCTTACTCAGAGATCTCATAAAAGATCGCACTGCTCACTGTAGTCCGGGGTTTGGTTCCCCAGGCCTTAAGAGGTTCGGATTCCTCGGAAAACTGTAGGTCCCGGCGCAGCATGACCACTGTAGTCTTTGAGCCGTAAAACCAAACAAACAATAAACACTAAAGAGGAAGAGCGAGTAGAGAAATTTGTCTATGTCTATAGGAAAATGCATGTTCTGTATATAGAACTTTAGGATATAAGGAATAGGAAAATATTTGAAAATAATTCAAAAACATCTGATCTGGGAATACATTAGAGGCGGTGTCTTTTATCTGTCCACTTTGAGTAGGGGATAAAAAGACATCTGAATGAATCAAAGAACGAAGATTCTTTCCGGACAGCTTGAGAGCATCATAACTCTAAGAAAATCCAAAAACTGAAAGATACCGGCAGATGGAAAAGTACTCTATATTAAAGTAATGGAGGAGAATTCTATCTTGAGCAGTTTGTAGAAGATGATATGGAATGTTAGAGGTCTTTTCCTTCAACTGAACCCTTATGATGAATTGATTCCAGAAAAGATGAAAGCATTCGCCTCGCCACTTTGCCTCCATGTTGTGTTTCACACCTATTATTAAAATTCATGAGGCTTTTATGGATGATGGACATGCTAAATATATTTCGGCATTTACAATAACAATTTGCTGTGTGATGTCAATATCATTGTAATCGGAAGGTGCAACGCGCAAAAGCAACGCAGTGCAGAAACTGAAAACCTGATCGATCATTCGTTGGAATGGAATAGTGTCAATAAAACATTTAAAGTTACTTTTCATGCGTGCATGTGTAATACTTGAAGAGCAGTTGTAAAAATTTTGCTTGAAGAACCGCTGCTGTCAAGTTTTTCATATTTTCTGAAGAACTAGCACATATATTTTCCAAATTTTACAATTTTCATGGATATTTAATATTGATTGTTAATAAACATTTAATTTTTATGCAGAGCTTTTAAAATTTTTCCTAATACCAACTCGCTAGGATTAAAGTAAAGATCACTGTTCAAGCATGTAAAAAATTAGAAGAGAGAAAGAGGAATAAATGCAAATAAATATGTTATGTAGTAACATATTCATTCAGTGTTAGTAAAGTATAGAAAAAGAATAGGTAATTTTTGAATTCCTTTTTTGTTTGCATATAGTGAAACATTCAATCATCTTAATTATAAGAATTTATTATTTAGAGTAACGCAGAAATTTGGTTAAGAATATCCGACGTTCAAAGAAAAAAACAATTTAAGGCTTGGTACATTAAACACAACTTTCATCTTAAACCGAAATAGACTTTATTGTCATTTAATGAATTAACTTCCTTTGTACTTTATTGTAAAAACCCATAATAGTCGATATGATTTAAAATCGACAGATCGATTGACGATAACTTGGTTACCATAAAAACAGAGCTATTACTTTTTTTCAAAACGTAAAATAATTACAACAGATGTGCTTATTATTTCCTATTTGATTTTTGGTTATCATTCCTTATTTAACACCAGAAATTAATGTATACGTTTGAAAATAAAAATAATTAATCCTATAATTTCTTGATGAATCAAAATATCCGATGTACATTATTGTAGGACTTCTCAATGGCAGTACAAGTACAAATTAATTAGAATTATAATAAATGGGATTCATTATGTTTCGTATATATTGTATATTGTCGAGGTTTTTATCTAAATACTAAATGGATATTTTCATTGCAATACAAGTTAACGGTTTATAAGCAAAGACAAATGTTATGAGCGTAAGTAGGGTTGCCAATTTTTATTTTGTCGTAAGTTTCTGACGGATTTGGCCCTCTTACGTCATAAATACAAAGGGAAAAAAAGAAATATCACAAAATTGGAGATTTTATAATTGCGTGACTATTATGTTGCCAGTTGTGGATGAATAATTAATTTGAAAATTTTATTAAACGTTTCCAAGCTTGACTGAAAGTGGGTGTAGATTTTGGTTCATTGACTGTAGTTTCCTTGGTGCGACAGATTGGCTTGCCGGTCCAGAGAACCCTGCTTTGATTATTTTCATTTGCGTATTGCTCTAAAGAAAGCTGCTGCTTCTGAAATAAATGCCAATGCGATTTAATAAGTTATAAAATTTCGTCAGATCTATATCTATCTCATTCACCTTCTTTTTGAAAAGGGTGAGACCCACTATTTTATTTATAATTTATTTTGTAAAATTTAGAAAGAGACAATTTCTATAATTAAGCCAGCAACTGTATGATTATTTTGACCGTTGAAGATTTTAAAATGATGGAATTGGTAAAAAATTAGAGGAATATATTTATTTACATACAAAAGATTAAACACAGGTAAAATAGCAAATAAAAAAAATATGGCCCAAACTTTTCGAAGCGTCAGCAGCAGTCTTTCATCAGGAGTAATATGACTATCCTCTTTTCCTGTCTTTTTCTATAATTAAGATTTCTGGAAAAACCCTTCATCAGACAGTCCCGCAGAATGCAAAAACCCAGTGGGAACCAATGGGAAATCTCCAATGAAAATCACGGAAAAACCCAATGAGAAACCAGTGCTGCCTGGTATCTAATATTGGGGATTCCTATGCATTTCCGAATAAGAATTGTTTGTAAGTTTCTGGAAGTGTTTGTAATGTATTAGTGGATTTTCCATGTTGTTTGTAAATTTCTATTATTCCAGTTGGAGGCTTCCCATTTTTTCCCACTGGGTTTTAAATTTTGTGAGACGTCTTTGATGAAGGGTTTTTCCAGAAATTTCGAGTATAAAACGAGATATAGGAGCAGAACATCGTCATTTTTCCTGATGAGGGACTGCTTCTGACGCGTCCGAAATTTTGGGTGATCTTTTTTATTTGCTACTTTATCGGTGTCTAACTTTTTGTATGTAAATTTCTTCCCTGGTACTTTGTATCTTATTTCTATTGAAATATATTTATGTTTGTATAAACTCGTTTAGGATAAACAAGGACATAAATTATTGAAGCTACTATTCTTGAGGTAGGTACTTACTTCTGCGTTGTGAGTTCTGTCTGCCTGAAGTGAAGTTCCCTGAATATTGCCAACTTGCCCTTAAGGCATCCTGCTCTTCGCAATCATCAATTACCAATATTTAGCATGAATTAATGAATTGCTAATTCATTCAAAGAGCCTTGCTAGCACTTCCACTAGTTATAGTTATGATAATCGCGATTAAACATTCCAACAAACTTTTGCATGTTATGGGAAACAAGATCTTCCATGACTATTACATTAGTTTAGACAATATTCAACTAGAGTTAACTTTTACACAAAAATAGGGAAAATGCTTGTTGGAATTGAAGAAAATATCCTATATATTATTGACAGCTTCATATAATGCGTAGGATATAATATATCAAAATACTTCCTAGAAGAACAGATATTTTCATTTTGTTTGGACGGGTGTTACATAAATTATTGCGATGTTCCCAACACGTGAATATTACAATGACCGCTGGCCTTGTTGACATACCGAAACAACTGACTTGAATAACTTAGTGACACAATAGAAAGCTACTTCTTCTTATCTCATTGTAAGGAATGGATTAGTGGATAAAAATCGTTTGAGAGAGAAACTTATTTTATACCATATCGTAAATTCTCTCTATAGAAAATTATGTGGCAAATTTGAATATACCAACCGAAATATCATATTTATATTTCATTTTAAATCCCAACAACAGATTTTCAAGACTTAATAACATTGTATCATTTCGTTTAGATCCTTAAATCGAAAAACAAATGCTTTATTTTTAAAAATCACACAAACAATAAACGAGACAACACGTGTAACAATTAAGGTGGGGAACATGACCTTTACACACTTAAATTAAGATGACTTCGTGCTGATTTGTTAAACTTTATAGGTTATAAAATACAGCAAACAAAATATTTTTACACACTTTCACACACTTTTTACACACTAAAATATTTACACGCTTAATCATAGATCTCTTACCTATGAAATTCAATGTAAATTTTTTTAAAAATATGTACATTTTTAAAAAACAAAATAAAATATTAAACATAATCTCGTTTTTGAAAACTAAAAAGTCAAATTTTGTGCGCAAGCTTACAAAGGTATGAGAGTACATAAAATAATTATTTTGTTATTAAAATATTTGTAATTTCTTATATATAATATTCCACCTAAAAAAAGATAATTTACTTCATAAAAAACTTATTTAAATAATTAATGTACAAAAAATTCACCGGATGTACATATAATTAAACCGAATTACTTATTGGTGTGAAAAGATAATGCAAGTTTGTCCAAAACATTAGGTGCAGGTCATAGCACTTGATATTTTGCATGGATATATAAAATTTATATTATTATTATATAAATACTATATATAAAGCTATAACCATTCTAAAGTTATAGTGTGCGCAATATGCAAAACCGTGATTTTGAAAAAAAACGCGTTTAAAGTTTTAACTATAAAAAAAAGCAAAGCAATGAACAGGGCACTTGGGAAACAACTACAAATAAAAGTGTTTCTTTGAGTTGTCCACTTCGTTTTAGCATGGAAATGTTTCTTCTTTTCGGAAGCATAGATTAAATAATACCAAATGTCAAAAATGAAAACAAAATGGAGACAAGTAAATGGAAGAAAGAGTTAGTGAAAGGTGAAAAGGTATTTAAATTCCCTTTTATTTACAAATTTCTTGAACGTACACCTTGAGATTTTTGTCAATAACTTCTGAATTAAGTGGAATTTTTTAACAGGGTAAATTTCATTAGAGTTATAAAGATTTAGACATTCATAAAAGGTAATAATATTTTTTTCGATTTTTTTTTTATGTCTAAAAGGTCACTTCCGCCCTAGCACTAGAGATTTCCCTAGATGGGAATCCCCAGTGTGTAATGTTTTTTATACGTGGATATTTTATAAACTCATGATTTTAACTCACTCTTCATTCTTCCGTGACTTGACAAAGGGAGCAGGTGGCTCACGGCACACTGCAGCTTTCTACTTACTACTGTCTATTGCCGGATTTACGCGTAGGCCAAATAGTTCTCATGAGTTTGGGAATTTGCAGAAGCCTGGTATTCAAGTTTAATCCTAATTATAATCCTGTTTGTTTACAAATGTCCCATAAAATTTCATTACTGGTAAATCTGAACACCACTGGCTTACGCGGGGGATGTTGATGCGAGCATAAACCCCCATTTCGATTAAATTTTAATATATCGGGGAGACCGGGACTGGATGTAACACGGGTTGGTTGTAACATTTGCGATTATTCAGTTCTGGATTATGTAAAAATCTTGAATCTTGGTAAAATGATGCCCAGCAGGTTCTTCCATCTATCAACATTTTTTGTCGAGGATTGTTTCTATGTTGTAACCATGTTATAATACACATCATAATCCTTCAAACAAGCCTATTATAACGGATATTGGCCAAGCCTAACTTCGGTGGTACATTCAAATCCAACATGGCGCAACATGGGGAAGGTTTCAACAGAGCGATGGGGGGTAGGTTGTAACTGTTTTACGACCTGCCCCGTCCATATTGCAGTAATTAAAGATTGTGGATCTAGTACCACTTTTGGGTAAATAAATCGTAGTTTGTTCGTTTTTTTAATTTTATTTATTACTTTTTATATTAAATGAATAAATACTTCAGGCATTTTTGAAAGAAATTACGTTTTTATTTTTCTTCTATATCCCTTAGACACCCAAGGTCGAAAAAACCCTATAAGGCTTGAATAGGAGTAGGCTTACTTAAAAATTTTGAATGAATTTTTTCGACTTTAGCTTTTTGAAGGTGACAATTTTTCAAATTGATATCACCTATCCTCAAAACCATTTAAGGAAGACAGTAGTATTTTTATTATATTTCATTATATATATTTCTTTAAATTGTTTTAACAGAATTTTCGTATATGAATTGTAACCTAAATTTTAAATTTAATGGCAGTAGTTGTGGAGTTAAAATATAAAAGGCATGAATTTTAGAGTTATTTTATTTTTATATTTTTTCTAAAAATTCTATCAAAATTTTCAGAAAAAAATTCATTCTTTATCTCTCTGTCTGTGTGGAATATTTTTATTTTATCAAAAGTTGAATAATATCATATGTTATAGGCCTATAAAAATATTGTATACCACTTTCTCAGTCTTTTTCACGAATTTTGATTTTTACTAAAGAATTTAGAAAAACAAAGGTTCATGGAAGATTTCATCGTGTGTTTGAGACCATCGGTTGATTGAAAGGTGCTAGTGCTGCTGAAAAATCACGAGTCCCATCTTGACGTTGGGATGTTTGATCTTGTCAAAGCCAGTGGTGTTGTGCTTCTTTCTTTCCGCTTCATTGTTTGCATCGTTTATAGACTTTGAATAAATCTGTATATGGCCGTTCAAGAAATATATCAACGCAGCAGAGGATGCGTAGTTGTGGAGCAACCCTTGAAAACAATGACAATTTATGATGTGCCGTTGTTAATCTCACATCAAGTTGATAATCATCACAAGCGGCTTTGTAGCTATTGGCATTGCTCTATTTAACCCACAAACCTTTACCGGCGTTGATTTTGCCCCAGCTTTTGTTACAGACAGACCTGTACCCGACGTTGAAAACCTTTGTCAACAACAACAACAAATTAGGTCCCGAAAGTCAATTAAGCCCCAAAACTGCAATCCCTATTTTTTCTTCAAATACAGTTGAAGTTACGCAACCAACATCACATGG
>QLNU02015003.1:118322508-118349805 GCA_006491805.2 Dysdera silvatica | reverse complement strand
ACTCCTCTTGTTCCTTCTGTCACCGAAGACGGTAAGCCTTCTACCTTTGGCGACAATTCGCCTCACGGCCACCAACAGCACATACATATTTACCAAAACAGCCACACCCTCCACTTCTACATCAAAACAACCAAATCGCCTTAAAACAGAAGACGATCTTATCGAATATACACACACGCATGTCTCTTCCTTCGATCATTATTCTGCACATGCACATTAAAGACCAATAACAACATTATGAACATAGTTTTAGGTGTTAGGTAGAAAGCACATTAACACGCTTCACAGACAGATACTTCTAACCTTCTTCATACATTGACTAGGATTGTTCTGTGTCCGGTTTTTATACTGTTATATATTATATTGAACTGTTATA
Organism: Dysdera silvatica; assembly: GCA_006491805.2. Classification (NCBI taxonomy): domain Eukaryota; kingdom Metazoa; phylum Arthropoda; class Arachnida; order Araneae; family Dysderidae; genus Dysdera; species Dysdera silvatica. The sequence goes on along the minus strand of QLNU02015003.1, from coordinate 118,349,429 downwards.
TATTATATTGAACTGTTATATATTATATTGAACTGTTATATATTATATTGAACGGAAAAGTGCACGAAAGCGGGTCAAATATATATTTATTTGACCATTGCTTCTGCACCACCTTTCTAAAAAGGGCTTCAAGTTAACTACCGAGCAATAACGTCGCGATCGTTACACTGTTCGACTATTATTTAAGCATCATGTTCTTGGGAATGGGGGGTAAAGTACACGGACTATATACATAATCTGCACATGTCTAGACTTATCTAGACTATGTAGTACATATATGTGCATCTGAAATTTTAGTAGCTCATGCTATTTCGAAGTCTTTCTTTAAACATAATAAAAAAAAATGACATGTATAGCATTATAAATTTAAATTTTGAATTATAGTGTTGGCTTTCGCTTACTAATTTAATTGAGTAATATTTCGTGGAATAATTATACCAATTGCGATTTTTCATGAATTTTTTAGTAGGAAGGAAATATTGAATTCGTTATGAAAATAATTTCACGATTTTTTTTAACTGAACTTCTTACTTGAAGGCGGTTTATTTACATTATACAATTAAATATTCACGGCTAATAATTTTGAAACGCTATGCAAATTTTAAAACGAATGTTTCCGAACAGAAGAAATAACCCTGCTATTAATATGTTTAGTTAGAGAACACATAAAAATAGAAGCAATTTTTAAAAACAGGAGAAACGAAACGTCAGATTTCGATGCGATATGTTGAGTTCGGAAACACATATATTTTTAAATTTGCAGAATTTGAAACAGCCCTCCACTAGTTAACGCCAAATATGGGTGGTGTGTTTGCCTCTGGGTCTGAAATTCAAAAAAAAAAATAAAATAAATAGCAACCCTAGAGGCAGAAGCGAAATTGTGGCCGTCTCTGTATTTCGAAGGAATACGTTGGGGTGAGAAGGGAAGCGCGAGTAGGGGGAGGAGGAGAAGAAGAGAAGCGCTCTCGTCCGAAGCGTCCAACATTGAAGCGCAACGTTAAGATTTCACCATGAATTATTCATTCAATATTCTGGGGATTCTTTCCGTTTGCTTCAAGCAAGAGGGCCGTTGCGAAAAAGAAGAAACTTGTCTGACATTTTCGAGGAAACAAAATCTCCTGAACTTATTGAGCCGGAGGATTGGGCGCGACTTCTGAAGAGTTTCGTGTTCCTCAGCCGTGGATTTTTCTGTCTCTCCTTCGTCCTCTCCTCCAACTGCCTGTTTTCGTTTTTGGGAAAAAGGTTTCTCCGAAACTTGATTTTGATTTTCTGGTCTTTTGACTGAGACGTGACGATTTGAAGAGACCGTTGTTTCTTTGGCAACTTTGCTTTTTATGCACTCTCCAAGAGAAAAGAATCAATTCTGTCAGGATTGTAGAATGTCTTTTTTTGTTTCAAATCTTCGTTGCTTTTTGGAATAACCAAATCTACTCAAAATATTTGCCTTTTTTCCGTATAGAGTAGAAAAACTATTCGTTTTTGTATTTTCACTTCTAATTCTTCCTTTCGGCAAAATTCTGCTACATGGGATTAATACACATCATGAAAAGTCGTTGTTTTAGATCTCAAAAACTTAAAAAAATTGAGTAGCAACGAGATCGGTTACATCTTTCAGTCTAAATAATAATATAGTTAATATACCATCATCTTCAGAATTCATTCACGTTATTGACATGTAAAAAATTTCTTCAAATTACCGAAAATCCTTCAATTGCTCATAAACCGTAAAATAGAATCTTCTTCCTATATTTTTCTAACTACGGATTTACAACAGTTGAAAATATATTAAACAATAATAATAATTGGTTTTAGCTAAATAATAATAATAATATAATAATAATCGCGGCAGTTTTCTTCAACACATGTCAACACTTAACAATAAGATTGAGAAGTATCCTTTCCGTAAAATCTTTCAACGTTCTTGACTCTAAATCAAAAGCAATTCAGAAAACTGATATAAATAGTACCCACTCGCGTTTGCGCCATCACCTATCAATATTTTTCTCACATATTTTCTACCCATATAATATATAACTAAATTCTAAAAATTCTTCCTCAAAGTGAAAAATAATTCTACGGAAACAAAAAGTTACTTGTTTTAAAAAGTCCCTAACTTAAGGTTTTGTTGATTACATTAAGAAAAATCGTTTAAATACGTGAAATGAAAACTACAGCCTTGATCAAAAGTATTAGGCACCCATCTGAAATCCCTTTATTTTAAACTACTAATGTAACTAAATGTATATAATGTAATTTCAACTTCTACTACGTATGCAACATAGGCGTACTCAGAAAGTTCATAAGTGGGAGGCTATGGGCTCAGTGGGAAAGGTTACAGAGCTACAACTCATATATTCCTATGTTAAATATACAAAATTTCATTGCAATGGAGGGTTACAACCCCGAAATTCTTCAACACCCCCCTGCGTACGCCAGTAGTATACAGTCACAAGTAATTGGAACTTTTACTACATATGCAGTCACAAGTAAATGAGGTGATTTTATGTAACACATCCACAGTTCAAATAGAAAAATTAGGGTGCCTAATATTTTTGATCAAGGCTGTATAAACAAAAACTAGTTTAAAGTGGTTCAAATACGTATGTAACTAGCATAGAATATATATAAAACCTTACAGCTCATTTTTCTTTTTCTTTTTTTTATTTATTTATTTTTTTTTATCTGAGCAGAATTGTCAAATTTATAACAAATTTTTCAGAGAAAAAAACCCCCCAACCAGAGTAGGTTTTAGTCTCACATAGCTTAAATAAATAAATTAAATAAATAAATATTATTAAATAATAAATGAACATTATTAAATAATAAATGAACATTATTAAATAATAAATGAACATTATTAAATAATAAATGAATATTGTTGCATAATAAATGAAAATTATTAAATAATAACAGAATATTATTATTATTATGTCTGGTATACATTGTTGTGTTACACAGCGTCAAGGAGATAATCACTATCCTCTTGATCTGGAGTTCGTGGTTCAGTTCAAGTCTCACCCAGAAACCTGAGAACTGTCCATGTATCTTCTTAATATATAGGCGGTGCCCAGTAAGGCAGTTTTTTGTAGGTCTGTTGTCGTTATGTCAGTAATGTCCAGTTTTTCTAGGAAGTTCTTTAAATTAGGTGTGATGGCCCCCAGTGCACCTATCACAATCGGGATGACTGTTACTTGTTTTTTCCAGAGTCTATTAATTTCTATTGCAAGGTCACGATATTTGGAGATTTTTTCGAATTCCTTCTCTTTAATTCTGCTGTCACCTGGCACCGCAATGTCGATGATAAATACCTATTTTTCCTTCACCAATGTTATGTCTGGTATATTGTGTTTTAAATGTCTGTCTGTTTGCAGCCGAAAGTCGCAAAGGACTTTTATTTGGGCGTTTCCTGTCACTTTTTTTGCTTCATGTTCACAGTAGTTATTGGTTACTAGGATCTCATAATTTCTGAAGATATTCCCGTGAATCTGGGAGGGTCCACTCTCCTTATTATTATTATATCCGTTATACATTATTGCATTACGCAACGTCGAGGAAATCAGCACTGTCCTCTTAATCTGGAGTTCTTGGTTCAGTTCAAATCTCACTCAGAAATCTGGCAACTATCTATGTATCTTCTTGAGATAACTGTTACTTGCCTTTTTCAGAGTCTATTAACTTCTGTTGCAAGGTCAAGATATTTGAATAATAATAATATTATTATTGCGTTGTTGAGAAATATGCACATATTTATACGCAACTTATATGTAATTATATATATGAATATAATAAAACATATAGTAAGTGTAGTTGTATTTCACGCATATGACTAAATATGGAAAATTACATAAAAAGGTTAAACACTGGTAAAATAGCAATGAAAAAGATCACTCAAGCTTTCGGACGCATCAGCAGCAGTCCTTCATCAGGAGTAATGACGATGTTATGTTTCTGTCTCTTTTTTATACTTGAAATTTCTGGAAAACCCTTCATCAGAGTAGTCCCGCAGAATGGGAAAACCCAATGAGAACCAATGGGAGGCCTCCAATAGAATCATGGAAGAACCCCAATAGGGACCAATGAGAAACCCATACTGCGGGCTACCTAATTTGGAGGTGTCTCATACATTTCAGAGTAAGAGTTGTTTATAAGTATCTATAGACAAGTTTTTGGCACTGCCATGGGATCTCCGGTCTCAAGTGTTGTAGCTAACTTGGTCATGGAGTCATTTGAGGAAACTGCTTTATCTTCACTGAATTTTAACATTAAATTCTGGAAAAGATACGTCGACGACACGTTTGTTGTACTTAAAACTAATACACTCCAAAGCTTCTTCCATTACCTTAATAACTTAAACTCACATATAAAATTCACATACGAAACAGAACAGAACAATAAACTCCCTTTCCTAGACGTTCTTGTACACAGATCTCACGATAACTCAATCTTCACCTCAGTTTACCGTAAACCCACACATACAGACAGATATCTCGATTTTAAATCGCATCATCCAACATGCCACAAAGCTTCCGTTGTTAAAACATTAAGTCTTAGAGCGAATTCTCACTGCAGTAATGAAACACTTTCAAACACAGAAACAAAACACATACACACGGCACTTAAAAATAATGGATACCCTAAACGATTCATTCTCAGAAACTGTAGACCCAATAGTACATCTTTAAACAATACATCTCACACCCGCATATCTATTCCATATATTCACGGCATTTCCGAAACAATCTCTCGCATCCTTAAAGAGGCAAATATCAAAACATTCTATTCCCCTGTCACAACACTTCGCAAACAACTTACAAAAGTTAAAGACCCAGTTCCACCAGAAGATCTCACAGGCGCCATATACCAAATACCATGCAAAGACTGCAACAAACATTACATAGGACAAACAAAAAGAATGATCAAAACAAGAAAAAAAGAACACAAACAAGCACTCGCGAAAGGAGACATAGCCTCACGTCTGGCAGAACACGCTTTACAACACGGACACGAACCCGACTGGGACTCAACAAAAATACTACACCGTCACATCACAAACAAGAATAGTAGACTCTTCTTAGAATCTTGGGAAACTTACAAACTACACGGGAAAGCCATTAATACATCACAACCACTTCCAGAAACTTATAAACAACTCTTACTCTGAAATGTATGAGACATCCCCAAATTAGGTAACCCGCAGTGTGGGTTTCTCATTGGTCCCTATTGGGGTTCTTCCATGATTCTATTGGAGGCCTCCCATTGGTTCCCACTGGGTTTTTCCATTCTGCGGGACTACTCTGATGAAGGGTTTTTCCAGAAATTTCAAGTATAAAAAGAGACAGAAACATAACATCGTCATTACTCCTGATGAAGGACTGCTGCTGACGCGTCCGAAAGCTTGTGACCTTTTTCATTGCTATTTTACCAGTGTTTAACCCAGCGCATGTAATTTCCTCCTGGTTTCATGCTGCTATAATATACACTTATAATTATAGATATAAAGTTAACAACGATTAGTAGAATATTGCAATGTGTGTAGTCATGTTGAAATATAAAAGCCTTGGAAACATTTGATATGAAATTCCTTATGAAAATTATAGTAACTAAAAATAGTTGCAGCGACCTCTCAAATACCTATTCTCGACCCTCTGGTTGTGAACCATTACTTTGGAACATCGGGTGTTCTTCCGCTTCCGACTGAATATTTTTATAGAAGACAAATTAATGGTTTAGCCCACGGGATTAATGGCATATAAGACTGCTTATTCTCATGAAGAAGAAATATACATGGTTTTAGACGTTTCTAAAATTGGCCCAGCCCAGCGTACACTTTTATAAAGAGGAAGGCAAAAATGAAAAATGTGGAGCTGGTGAATAAAATTAATTTTTGTCCACGATTAAGTCTCTCTTATTGAGAGTCCTGACTCTCAATACACAACGCTCTCAGAACACAACGCTTGAAAGCGTTGTGTTCTCCTGCAAATGGCTTTAAAATTAGGAATTTGCTTGAGCTTTAAACGCCATGCTATTATAGATAAAATTTGGCTGTCATCTACAATTTGTTGGCAGAAAATTAATTATATGATTAACGACTTCTAATTGTTTACTAATTGCAAAAATGATCAATTTGTAGACAAGTGATTATAACAGAAATTATTTCTTTGCTGGTAAAAAAGGAAACTGAAAAACACTTGCCCCTGGACATTATTTGCACGTATAAGTATTTATATTTTGCTTAACTTTCAAACGCCTGTTCTGTTCTTATATTTGTGTCACTGTTTCTACAAACGTACTTTTAAAAGCCTTTAAAAATCATATATTAATACTAAAAATATTGTATTAACAAATACAGATGGTTCTAGAATAGAGAAAATCCCTTTTCTAACTTGGAGAAGAAATAGGCTTTCATCATTTTCAAATGAATTTCAAAAATTCCTTTTTCCTTTAAACCTGAGAACTAATGGCGTAACTTTTAGTTCCCTGTTGGTCATCAATTTTATTACTTTTCAATTTCGTTAATAACTTGTTTGACATGAAATTATAATAGCGTACATGCAAATTAAATACCTTCCACTATAAGAGGTATTTAGTTCCTCATATTCAGTATCGTTTTTTAACTTTCTTCGGTCACTATAGAATCAGTATAGACTGATTCCACCGTATTTGAATTCATATTATTCGAAAATTTTTAGAAGGAATTTTAATTTGATAATTTTACTGAAAAAGGTAGTTAAATGAGATAAAAGATAAAGTTAGCGTTAAAAGTAAACACACTTTATGCTGACCACATTAGTCTTTGACTTCCTGATGTTGGTTTGAAACACAATGGTTGGTTTGTCATATTATTCCCATAAAATTTATTATACTGAAACATATGGTACATTCCAAACAATTTACAGGAATAATGAGGTGAAAATGTATGGTGTCTAAAAAGTTAAATTTCCTACTGATGAAAAAATTCCTAATGGGAATCATTGACGTGTTTACTAAATTCGTTTAAGGTTTATATTGTTTGCAAAACCTTTATCTTTCTCGAATGTTGTTGTGTGTAATGAAATTTTGGCTCCTCATTTTTTATAGCAACAGTAATATCCTTACGGAATTTTATCGCTAATGACATTACGGTCCCTATAAAATTATAGGAAGAATTTTTTATGCATTTTTCTTCATAGAAATCTCTAGAGGACTGAAAATTAGATTAAATAATCTTTTTTATGAAAAATAAATCTGTACAAAAAGCCTTTTAGCAAGATTCCGGAAAACACATGAGCAAATATTTAATTTCCACCATGAGAATTTTTCAAATTTGAGCATCAATTTTCTCTTCAATATCACCACTCTAATGCTAAATTAATTAGATATCAAATTAATTAATTAATTAATTAATATATTGATAATTTTGTTTTAAAATTTAGAAACTTTTTGCCATCAAGTACAAATTCCATTTTGCAACGACCTTGTGGGTGTTGTCCTAACATTTAAAGCAGTTTACCTTCGTCAGATTTTTTTTGTGTAAATTTTTAAGGAGCAAATATTCAAAAGATTATGCTGTCAAGGAATATACATTTTTTCGAGGAATCTGAAATGTTTAAAACCTATGCAACCAATACATAAACCTACGTTCTCCGGCGAGAAATGTAGTAACCACTATTTTGTTTTTTTGAGCATCAAGAGTGTATCATGGATTGACAGTTTATTGTTACAGATTTATTGTTAAAAATATTTTCAAAAAATATTTTTAACAATACCGATATCAGATCAATCAGATGAAAGATCTTTTTCAATTTTTAAAACGCGTTAAAATCCATTTAAGGCAGTGGTTCCCAACTCAATTTAAGTCGCGGACCACTTTTCCACTTCAATTATGCCTTTGAAAAATTCTTTCGAATTGACAAGAGGACCTTAATAAAAAAGGAGAGTCTTTGGAGAAAAAAAAAGAAATAATGAACAGGAGAAAACAAAATCTAATGATAATGCAGTCGAACATCGTTGAGACGAACGAGCTTAAGACGAGTTAATATGAACCGTTTTCTGAAGTTCCGTCAGATTGTAAAATACTACAAATATACCATCAATTTCATTTTTATATTTAATTTTAATATTTAATAATAATTTTTATAAGTACTTTTTTTTCAATTTTTTTTAAATAATGACTTTTCTCGCTGACCACTTTGGACTCCTTCGCGGACCACTTTGGACTCCTTCGCGGACCACTTTGAAATCCTTCGTGGACCACCAGTTGGGAACCACTGATTTAAGGAATACGATGGGAGAAGACAGACTGAACAACATGGCCATCACTAGTGTAAGCAGGGGGGGTTTAACAGGGCCATATCTAAGTGGTGCCGTGGAAGCCATACGCCAGTGGCGCAAGTGAGGAAGGGCATAAAGTCAGCTGAAATAATTCACAGGGCAGAATATATACGTGACTAGTGGATGTAATATGGACGGTGGTGCGACGTCCTTGTGGTGCTTGTCCCGACGGTGCTTGCGGACGGGCGCAAGGACATCCAGCTACGATACTGGGTGCTGATGGGAGTTGTAATACCCCCCACCCCCACCCACCACCATTGATATGAAATTTCGTATATTTATTTAACATAGGAATATGAGAGTTGTAGCTTTGTAACCCCCCCTTGAGCCTATAATTCCCCCTTATGAACTTTCTGCGTACGCCTGTGATGGCCATATTATACATAGAACAAGAAATTTTGGACGAAATAGATACTTAAATCATCGATGAATTTGCCAAAGATAAATCAAGACGCAAATTCATATAGAAAACCCTTTTTAAGCACTCGGGTAAAGTTTGTTCGCGGAAAGTTGACCGATGGTACTGTTAGAATTCACGGGAGCTGACGTCACAAACGGGCTAGTTTATTACAGCAGAGGGGAGGACGTCATTTCCGAACTGATTTTTGGCGCAGGCAAACGTTCGGTAAGAATCATTTCTGAAATGACGTCCTCCCCTCTGCTGTAATGAACAAGCCTCTTTGTGCCTTCAGCTCCCGTGAATTCTAACAATACCATCGGTCAACTTTCCGCAAATGAACCATAACTTGGTTACTATTAAATTTTTAAAAATAATTTCTGATTTTTCTTGAAATATTGAGTTTATTATTAGCCACATATTGCCGGTTTAAACAACTCATTAAAAAGTAATACTGAAATCTTTCCGAAAAAATCATCAGTTCCTTGCACAATTTTTTGTTTTGGGGCTTGGGTCTGAGGGCTTCGAAATTTTTACCTCCAGCGGCCCCAATAGGCTTAATCCGCCTCTGACCTGAACTCATTTTAAACGTAAAAAGTAAACTCCGAGTTCAGAATGTATAATTTACGAAACTTTTGGGTACAAAGATTAGAGTATTGTACCTGTTTTAAAAAATAAAATCGTAGTTTCAAGCAAAATAAAAAACGCTTTCAAGAAGACAACCAGTCTGCTGATAAAAATTAATACAAGTACAAAGGATAAATCCAAAAGATATAAAATGAAGAATGTATTATTAAATAATTTTTACTAATACCTTATATTAGAAATTATCAGAGCCCTCAATCAAAAGAAAAATTTTGTCTTCTAGATTTTAATCAAAATAAAAACACTCCTTATTACTATTTTTATTCTTGGATAATTTGACTCCCACACGTACTATTGATTATTCTTCAAGTAGCAAAAGACAGTTCTTAATTATCAAATTTGATCAAACCCTCGAATTACTAAAAGTATCGAATTATTCTTTCATAATTACTTCTTAATTCCGAAATATTTTTTCCTTGAAGCGTTTTTCACCTTTTCCATATTTAATTACGAATGATATTACTTACTTTTCTGATGCCAAAGAATTTCATAAAAAAAAAGGACTCTAGTTTGAACAGCAAATTTAGTGAAAATAGTAATAGAAGCACTTCAGAGCCAATGTTGCTTGGCATGTCTCCAGGCATTCTTCGGCAAGTGTATGATAGTGTCAGCGAAAAGAATTTAAAAGCTTGCAAGCTTATTCTCAATTACTGATGTTTAAAACAAATTTAAACGTTTTAAAGTGATTATTTATTTTATTTTGTTTCACGATAAATCTTAAAGGCCGACATCTACCCTTTAAATTGTCACATGTAATGAATTTTTTTAACATTTAAATTGGTTTGTAAAACCAAATTTAATGTAGTTTGTAAAACCAAATTTAATGTAGTTTGTAAAACCAAATTTAATGTAGTTTGTAAAACCAAATTTAATGTAGTTTGTAAAACCAAATTTAATGTAGTTTGACAAAACACAATGATCAATTATTTTTCAACGCGGGTGAACCATAGTTTTAATTCAACTTAAGCTGTTTTTATCATAGTAGAAACGTTTTCATTTCATTGATATACAGTGAAATCTAGAAAAATGAACACATGAATGAAGTAACTACTTTGTGTAAGAGAGAACTGATAGTGCCTATATCAAATTCCTAGTGCCTATATCATATTTATGCCTATATCAAAGTCTGTCGCCTATCGTCGTTACATGCCTATAGTGGCCATTAAAATCCAGTTCTTAAGAGTGTTCACTTTCAGCAGGTTCAACCATGATACGTTTTTGATTACGCTGTTGTAGGGCAATCATTTCTATTTTGTATTTAAATAAATCCCATAAAACATTCTACAAAAAATGCAATCAGGAAATAAGGCCAATATATGAGGATGATAAAAATGATAATAAAGTTGTAATTGAAATATTTGTTCCTTATTTCATTTCAATTTATTTTCTTTGTTATCTTTTCAGGACTTTTCCTCTTCAAACAACTCGATTACGTCATCTGAAATTCCACCTTCGCGTTGATCTCATAAGAAATTCATGAAATTTATAAATATTTTGGAGAAGAGTGACAGTGAATTCCAACCTCTTTAAGCTATTAGTTGGCAAGCCTCAACACGAGTACCAAACTGTCAAAATCAGTAAATAAATGTCAAAAAAAAAAACAACGAGCGCAAGCAATCTCTCAAGGCAATCTGACGGCTTCCTTTTAAAAAATTCCCCTTTGAATTTTAGTACCTTAAATTCATGATTTAGAAGCTTATAAGTTAAAACGCCAATTAATTAAAATGTATAAAAATCCTAATCTACATATTTATAAACTGTAGCACTGATTTTAACGTCTCAAATTGAAACAGTAATATAACCATTACATTTTATTAGAAGCCAAATTTTTTGGTTGAAAACTGCTGAATCTCTATTCAACAGATCACCTATCTGAGACGAGGCCGATGGTTTAAAGTTACTTTCTCGTCATGCTATTTCTTCTTGGGTCAGAAAACAGAAAGCTGTCAATTTCTCTTATTGCCGCTCAGTAAAAATAGCAATTTAGTCGACAAGTTACGAAAAGTGGTCTTAGATTTATCGGACAATTCCTAACAGATTTCCAGATGATCGGCTTTCATAACTGAAATTAGAACCACAAAGTGCAGTTAGACTCTATCTGATTCTAATTTTACTGTGATATACTTAGAACTAGTCATGGCCTGTTACGCTTTAAAATTTACTATGAATCCTTTTCTCGGGTTCTCAGATATTGAGCACGATTAAATAGCAATTGCTTCTAAGATTAAAATCATAATCACTGATTCTTTCTGAGAAACTGAATTAAATTATGTGGATGTTTTTCTAAGGTTGTGCCGTGGTCGACATCTCCACAGTGTTATATAGAGCCCGGTGGCTGGCGCAACAGCCGCCATTTTCCTGTACACTTCCGGTTTCATTTACCTTGGCGATAAAGGTTTTCCGCTTTGAATCAAGGATCACTATTTTGGCATAAAAATAATCAACAATCCGCGATTACCCGACGATTGTGAATATTGGCGCAACTTTTAAGATGTCGCCAATAAATACAATTTGCAACCGTAACTTAGTTTCCGATTAATGCAAAATTATAATGCAAATAATCAAAACAAACTTTACTGCAAACATTCTATGTTTATTTCTCGAATGATTAGAAACATTCCCAGCGGAACACTCACCCATTTCACCTTATTTTATTAAAAATTACACACTTGTAAATCACTAAACTTTAACAAAGCAGTGAATAGGATCACGTGACACGATGGTAAGAAAATGGCGAATATATGCCAGCTCTCTTTTCTAGGAGCCTTAGTGCTATCGAAGCAGGAGATGCCCAGTTGCGTTGTTGCACGTCTAATAGTAGAATGAAAAGGCGTTAAAGTATTGGAGTTTACAAATAAATATAGCATAATTCATATGATTTAAAAACATGTCTATTGAAACACGAAATATTGGAATAATTATTAAAAATACCAAATGGCAAAGTAATTAGCATAAAATATTAAATCTGCTTTGTACACTCTTCTTGTGGGAGACTTCGATGGTACGTGCGCACAGGTAGATAGTAAATCGAAAACTGATCTTTTTAGAATTCGGAATACAACTACAAATATCGTTGCCAATTATCAACATCTAAGTGATCTATAGTAAGCGTAAAACACGGGAAAAGAAATTTGTATTGTCAATTTCTAAAATCGTAATTATAAAAATATTTTTGCCAAATTTTTCAATGGCTGATTTAAAACGTAGGCGAATTTGGCATTGATCAGGATACACCAAACAGACATTGATATATTTTATACCTCCCTCTAAAAAATAAAATCATGTGTGATAAAAAAATATGACAAATAAAATTATATTTTTCAGAATAAAATTTTAAAATATTTTTTGGAATTAGTTAGTGGGATTACAGTCCGAAAAATTGTCAGTTTTATGTGAGGCAGCTCTTACTGAAGCTGCGTGAAAAATGTAAGAATGTGTCGTCAAAATTCCAGTTTTGTCACTAAATACAGGTTGTTGTGAAAAAAAGGGGAACTTGTTTGAAAACCCAGTCGAAAAATTATATCCCTCCTGTAAAAAATGCGATCCATGATTTGGTTGCTTAGTGGTTTTTACCAAGAAATTTATGATCAGATTTCCTTGTCATATACTAAATTATAAGAAAAGCCGGGTAACAGTAAATTCAAATAATTTTTTTATTGAAATTAGCATAAAAATTATTGCAATTTTTAAGGCAGTTCAATAACTCCTAATTTTCCATGGCATACCTCTAAATGGGGTTCTTTTGAGGTTTGTAGAACACCCTGTACATAGATATAGGCTAATCATAATTAGCTCTTCAAATCATATGACGTCTACAGCACGTCACACTGTGTTTTGTCGTCGAAATGGTGACATTCCAGAGACGTAATACGAGATCGAAGAAATAAGCCAGTAGTAAGTACGGCTTTTTCTCCATAGTTCAATTGCTGTATTTGTTATCTACGGATCAATTTCATAGTGAACACGTTCGGCTGCGTTGCCATTTCCACTATTCTTGACCTCTTAATTCGTTTTCTAATATAGACAAACTAGCAATAAACAAATTTTAAATATAAGAGTAAATTTTATTCTTCTAATATGCCTTTATTAAACCTATTCAATTTTTATTTCGTACTAAGAGAGTTGCTTCGCTGTCTGCCTGCAGAATTTATTATAATCACTTTATCAACTTGTTAAAATCTAAAGACTGTGAAACCTCTCTGTGATGGCGCTCTAAGGAACATAATTATGTACCCGAATAGAAAATTTTGCATTATAGACGAAGTAAAGACAAATATACTTTATATGGAAATTTCATTTGGACGCAATATTACTTTTAATAATCTCATGTTAAGCAAATTATTAAATTATATCATATTAGGAATATAGATAACTAACAAAAAGATACACCAATTATCGCCTCAATTCAGAAAGAGTAAATAAAAGATTTTCAAATTTCACTTCAAGAGAAAGAAAGCCTATTTTCTTCCCAAGATAGAAAAATGTTTTCTATTCTGGGACAATCTGCGTTTATATATTAAACATTTTGCAGCACTAATGAATTTTTAAACCTCATTTCTTTAAAAAAATTGACAATGCATCAAAGTTTGAAGAATTTAAATGCAAAATTATGTTTATCTTCAAATTCACTGTATACCGTTAAAGGCAGTACCGTTATAAACGTATCTCTAGTATTTAGTTTTATATGCATGGAGTTTTGAAAAAGAACTACACTAGCTAGAAAGGGAACCTATATTTTTAAGTATAAATAACACGATGTACTGCAGAGCATTTTTCTAAGGATTTGGAAAATATTGATCGAATTGACACAAATGCTTTACTAATGTTATTACATGTGCATTTGTAATTAAAAAATCATCTTTATGCCATGCAATGGTTTTGATAAATTACATCAATTTATATTAACTTAATTTACGACAGACAGATTTAATTAAATACATGTTTTTATTTACGCGTTGGATCAACATAATGAAATTTCGTGATATTATGCAAAGTTTTAAGCATCGGGTCAACAAATGACGCGTACAAATTCGTGAATTCTAAGGACCTTAATTTGTACGAAGATATTTGTGGGGAACATCCAGAAAACAGCAATTGAAATTCTTAGTTCTCTATGATATTCTGTTATTTAGTACTGTGTTTTGTAAAGGACTTTACATGATGTGATCTCATTAAGGAATTATTATTCGGACATTACTTGGATAATATTTTCAATAATTACGTTTAAACCCAGCTAGAGCTTATTTTCATAAATGAGAAAAAGGGACACCATCCGAATCCGGAATGACATGGATCCAATGACACTCTTATATCCGTGAGCCTTTATGTACTGGGCACTACAGTTCATACGAAGGGTCGCCGATCCGGCGTTTCCTTTCTTCTTTACAATACAAAAAAGTTCTATATGATCTTAAACACTGTTATCAAACAATAATATCCATTCCAATTCCCCACAAAAAAATGCAAAAGCATGCCATGGCACTTTTCATTTGCTGACTGGTTTGCAAATAGGTTAACTCTGAAGAGAGTAATAATATCTAATACAAATCTGAGATTAGTCTTATTACATCAAAACATGCAGGGATTTTGGAACACCTTTTATAACCCCTTAATATGACTAATATGATATGCTTACAGATAATCTCAATTTCTTTCTTTGAATTACAATTAAAGACAAACCACAATACACATCCTTCCGAAGGGAAATTTTAACCGGCATATTCAACATCGTATCTGAATTTTGTTATGGAAGCAAAATTTTCTCGAGAACACATTAGGTTTTTATTCAAATTTATCTAATACATCACCCTGACCCATTATTATACATGTAGAAAATAAAGAAAATATTTCTCCATAAATCTTTGCTGTTTCTTCACCAACGCAAACGATGTTAGATTATTAAATTTGCTACAACCCCATAATAAATCTTAACAAGCGGTTGTGTTGCATGTGACAGAAAACTTTTAAATTTTACAAATTATTCTAACGTTAGTTTCGGATTTTTTGTGTCTATAAGAAACCAATGCTGGGAAGCAATTAGCAACGTAAATATGCTCAACTATTTATAGCTTAACTTTTTAAAGTTATTGTCTTTTTTGGAAAAATGCATACCAATAATTCTCGCGTTAAAGCAAATCGCTACGAAAGTTTAGAAATCGAAAACTTACTAACAATTAAGAAATGCTAGTAAATAGTTGCATGTTTTGTTAGTGGTTCTGCTAAATTAAAAATTGATTAATATTTATATATGTACGATAGTAAATATTGACTATATATCTTTATGTACCAACGAAAAAGTTTGTACATTTAACACAACCCTGACACTACCCATACGAATCTATTATTTCGACAATACTTAATGTACAATACATTATAACATCTCTGAGTAATTTACGTTGTTGATATCAAATAGGTTTATTTTTTATTTAATATTTTACCCTAGTGGTTTTTTGATGCACAAATTGCCAGCATATTTATTTGATTTGCATTTAACTTACCCGGTGTAATATCGGTTGAGTTTTTAGTATTTGAATACTATGCTGACATGTATTTGTGCATCATATTAGGTTTAAAAACAAAGGGCATTGTAGTTGTGTTTAGTATCTTATTTTCATGAATGGAAGGAAGTTTAATGGAAAAAACCAATACGGAACTTGAAAACAATGCGGAAAAGTGTAGACCCACTTTAAAAAAGCAAAACAGAATCATCTAGAAAAAATTTAAAGTTATTTTAGGCTATCTATATAGTACTATCTATCTATATAGTACTATCTCTAAAAGCAAACGTATACTAAACGCGAAGAAATTTTAATAAGTCAATATGCTACGAAATTTTCTAACACATAATAATAACTATATCTCATATTTTTACAACGAATTGCTATATATTTTATGTCGCAAAGATGAATAAGTTTATAGTACCTGTAGTTGTCAGTAGAATCCGAACTTTTTCCACATAGAAAGCCAAGACTCCTCATTACGTAGTGTGAAAAACAACATCCGTTTCTACTTGCATGCATTAAGATACAGACAATTTCTGCGCGTAAAAATACGTTATTCCACTGCACCGCTGAATATAATGGTTTCCTACGTAGACATATAAACTAACATATTGCAACCATGCTGAAACCAGACGTTCCAAACCATGGAATAAAATGAAGAGAGGTAAGCAGCGTATTTATAAAAGATAAGAAAGACACAATGCGGAAAACACAATAATATACACATTGAAGGAATATTATTTATAGCTAAACACGTTTGTCCATGCCTTAATCTTGAATATGATCGTAAGTCTATAGTATATCGTTTTGAGAGAAAACACGATAATTTATTGTACATCTTATCAAATTGTTAGCATAGATAATCCAGTATGAACTTGTCCGAATATTTAAACTTTTGCAGAAACCAAGTAATTGTAATTATGTAAATTCATTTGCTCGGGCCCAGCGGCAGAACATTGGAGTGATTTCAGGTGAATTCAGATATAAACGACCTGCATCTTCACGACATGTCCCAATGGTGCCCTGTAGTACTTAGATTCTGCGAGTGTAACGAATTTCGAAGTGAATTAACTGGTTGACCGGAGATAGTTAACTTTGGATCTTCCGTTGAAGCGTAAAATTTCTCGCTCACTGTGATTTGTGAGCAGAAAGATTCTGCCGTCAGAAATCAATTCGTTCAAGATATTTTGAATATGAAACTCTCTTGTAAGTAGCAAACCATTATCCCGATACTAAACCATGTCCATGCTTACGCCAATAAATCCATGGCGTTTGCATTTTGTCATCAATAACGAACATTCCAATGGAAATTTCTCCATTAAAATGCGCAGCAACTACATATTTGTAAACGCAAAGATAATTATTGCAAGCTCAAAAAAAAACTATTTTTTTTCTTCTAGAAAACATACGCTATTCAATTGTGGGCCTTCCAATGGCATTATATCCGATTTATTTTCATTTGCGTCATGACCATTAGCTTTGAGATTTAGAAGAAGCATTATGGTATTAAGAATGACTGTGTACTACTCCATCTAAAGAATTCTAAGCAGTTTGAACCGAAGTCATTTTCTCTCTTTGGTCGTTGGACGTTAGAGTACTAAACAATGCATACTGACGGAAACCGTGCATGGACCTTAAAAAATAAATATAAGAAATTTGTAGCAAATAAAACATTTGTGGTATTGAAATTGTATTTTAAATAGAAAAAGTGAGTGGAGAAATTTTTTAATATGTATAAAATTACATATATGTACGTTAAATTTAAAAACATATATAGTAAAGCGAGACAAAAGTGTAAGACAACACTTCAAAATGGGTAGAGAAACTCTTAAATGGCAATATACCAAAGGAAATATCTTTTACCCGTCGGCATTGAGCTAGTTACAAAAGGCATCTAAATGAATCAATCAACGGAAGAAGAATATTATCAGAAAGCTTGAGAACATCATAACTTATCAAAAGTCCAGAACTAAAAGATATCGATGGACGAAAACCTGCTGGCATGGAATGTTAGAACTATTGTTTTTTCAGGAAACCACCATAATGGCGAATAGCATCTGAAGAAGGTGAAAATTGAAATCAATTCACCATTTTCGTCTTCGTATTGTGTTTCACACCTGCGATTAAATCTCATGTGGTTTTATAGATTATGGATACACTGAATGAAGCGTCACATAATCAGCAGCAGCTTCTCTTATGCTATCAGAATCATTGCCTTTGAAAGACGAAACGCACAAGAAGATGTTAAAAGCAAAATTAAAGCAACTGAATATTCAGTCTTTAGAGTGAAATAGTTAAAATTATTATAATGTATGTTTGATGAGTATTTAATGGATTATAAGGGCATTATTTGGTCTTACTTTGTTCCACAATTCTGTCCACATTCTGAAAACCTTGTACCTAAATTTTCCAACTCCGCGAATTTTTGCTTTTGTTTTTGCGTACAAAACCTTTAACATTGCCTATCGTGAAAATGTTTTATTTTCATGCACAGCTATTGACAGTCCTTCTCAATCTAAATATTGTAAACAGAGTATAACATATGAATATGATTCTATCACATATAAAGTATGGGATGAGAAACGGGGAAGTAATTAAAGGTAGTAAGTAAAAAATATCCATAATATAACATTCATTAATTTTTAATAAATTATGAAAATAAAATAAAAAAATAATAAATATATATATATGTAAAAATACTGGGTCCGCAGGTTTTAATTTTCTTAAATTTTGCTTAATTTTTATAAGTTCAAATTTATTTAATTGATCGGCAGTTTGGAAGTTTTTATTTAAAGTTTTTATGATCTGACTAACTTCGATAAATCTGCTTTTATGTTTAATAAAATTATTTTTCATTTAGATTTAAAAGCAAAGACCAATTTTGGACCTGTGTATTACGTTTCTAGATAAGGCATTCACAAAAATTGCGAAATTCGCAAAATTTCCCACACTTGACGTCGAACAAACACATCACAGTCAAAAACTGTAACCCTTGCCTTAGCCACCAGTTTAACAGAAGTCTTGTTTCGGTAAAAAATAGCCAAGATAAGAAGTCTTTTAGAAGTAAAGAATTTTTTATCGCATTTGCTTCCTGAAAGTCGCGTACACTTTACCGATCGTGAAGGACATTACATCTTACTCAAGCTTAGCATTTTTAAAGCTAAAGAAAAGAAAGAATAAATACATCATTAAGGTGGAGAAAAACGGAAATTTCTAGAGAGGTGACAAAGGAAAAATAAGAGTGGTGAAACTGTTCTGTGTTTTAAATAAAACTCCGCCGACGATATTTCTTCTCTGGAACAGACGGCTATTATAGCTCTTTTTCCCTTTCCCGGCTTCAGTTTAAAGTTATTTTTCCCCATCAGCTCATAAAATGGAGAAGCATGGGCCCTTTCCTGTCGGCAAAAGAAACGACAACGGACACTAGGACCGTGCTTAATAATATTTTGGACATCCTTCGTATAGAATTCAAATATAAACCAAACGTTACGATGATTTTCAACAAAGAAATCCCTTTAGATTTGCGCCCGTCTTAGATATGTCCTGTTGAAAGTCAACGTTTTCAAGAAACACCTATAAAGTTTATAGAAGATAAAAGTCGGCTTTGTTTAGTCCAAAATACAAGTCGAGGGAAGAAAAGTGACTTGATGTAACATGAAAAAATGGAATGGATAGTAAGGAAAATGTTTTGGGGCGTTCTTCTCTGTGGAAAGGCTTTTATTATCGGTGCATCGAGTGCAAGATGAACAATGTCTGGACAACGCGTCTAAAAATAAAGAAGTTCTTCCATCCCTGTTTTTCGTTTTTTATTTCCTCTTATTTTTCATAACTTCAGTATATTTTTTTCATAGACCAGCATTTTTAGGTGCATTTGGGTGAGAGTTCTCGAATAGGAGACGCCAAATACGTGAAAAATTCCACGTTGTTTTTAATATATGCCGGAACCTTGAATTATGCAACATAGAAACCAGACATTTACTTTAATTATCGGATTTATTTGAAGCTGCGATCAGAAATCAATGCCGTCCATCTCAATTAATCCATTATCTAACGATACGCTCAATAAAGACGTATCTGTAATTGCAGTTGTGTTTAGATAAAAATACGTGAATTGTTCTTCAGAATCATATTTTAACGTAATTGTCTGCTGGAGGCAAATCAAATTATATATTTTGACTATGACCCTATCTCAACATAATTTCTGCAAGAATTACTGCAAATGAATGTTAAGAAATTCGAGACTTTACAAATACTCCATCTTCTTTTGTTCGCTTGCCTTGATCCTAAATACGCTACTAAACTTTCTTAGAAAATTATCTTTGTCTTTAGGACTTTAAGTAATCTTAAGGTTCCAATTATCTACCTTCTTTTTTGAATTGATTGATGCCATATGGAGACCACAGCACCATTTCATGAATTATAACATGGCTTCTTTTCTCTTGTTCCGAGCTTCCATAATCATAGACCTTTGCAGATTGGCACGATTTGTGCTTGCACTTTTGCAAAGTTGGGGACAATTGTGGAAAATGAGAAACTTCAGCAAATAGAATTAATGTTCGCCCGCTAATAAGTTTTCTTATTGGTAGTCAAGGAGAAGCCCTTCCGCCAATAGCTTTGGAATTAAATTTCTGATTGCACTTTAAACTTCTATGACATAAAGGATAGATTCCCGCTGTCATCTGCAATTTATCGGATGCAAATTAATTATACCATTAGCGACCCTTAATATTTACTAATTACAAGCAGGACCAACTTGCAGACAAGCGATTTGAGCAGGAATTATTTCTTGTATGTTACACAAGGGAAATCTTTGAAATGTTTTTCTTTACATTATTTACTTTGTAAGATATTATTACCCTTCTCAAAGCTAATACAGTTTACAAATAAGGGTCAAACACAAGCCACCGGGACGAGTAGATTTTTGTGGTTTTTCGTAAGGAATTTATTATGCATAATAATGTCGACACTCATTTTTCTTCTATACCTAAAATTGCAAGATTAAACTCGAAGTTGGGTGTCGAAATTATAAAAAAGTACATGCAAATTATTATTCACTTTCGTTTTATCGTACAATGATTTTTTGTGTAACTTCTTTTGAAAATCTCTCTGTTTTTCATTTGAGTCATATCTCTTGTAATGTGGTTTGCTGCTTATATTAACATGTTTTTAATACTCTATAATATTTATGAATATTTAATGGGACATTAACGTCCTCTTTTTTCTTTACCGGTGTCTTTCTTTAATCAGTGGATATTAAGAAAGAAGATAAAAAAGAAAAATGCCAACATTTTATGTAAGGAAGCTTTTTTTAAATTAAATTTCTGATTCATTTTATATTTTTATATTAGTGAACGTTGCTATTTAAAAATATTTAAAAAATTTACGTTGTCTTTTTATTTTCTAAAACAAATACAACCAAGCATTGAAAGTTTTGCATGTACATTTTTATGTTTTAAAACAATAGCACATTTATTTGACTATTTTGCTGAATTTGACTGCAAAATTAAATTTTTTCAGTAAACATTATTTGCAAATTTTCACAAAAAAAAATACTTATTTGACTACTTTGCTAAAATTGGCTGCAAAATTGATGTTTTTCATTAAAGGCGTTTGAAAATTTTATGATGAAAATTGTTATTGTCTGCTTTGCTGAATTCGATTATAAAGCAAGAAGCAACATATACAGCTGTATTAAAAATTAACGAAGTATACAGTTTATTACATTTTTTGTTTTATACAAATCAGTTTAATCTTTCGTATATATGGAGTACGGTGTACAGGACAAAGTACATTCGAACCTCGTTAATGCAAATTCTCACGGGGATAAACAATTGTTCATGTTCAATGACGTTCGCATAATCCGAAAAAGACGGAATCATGTTATTATGTCTATACAATTATGACACATATTCAGGAAAGTATTCATTCGTGTTAAAAGTAATTCGCATTAACAGGTTCGACTGGTACTTCTCGGCGTACTTATGTTCTTACAAGGGTACACAAAAATTTAAAAGTGGAATTGTCTTTTTTGAAAGTGATTAGAAATTTGGCATTGTCAATTTTGGTCTCTGATAATCATTATTTTTGTACACTGTAAACTATTCTTTTCGATTTACTTCTTGTAAACGATTTTCATTATAGCTTATATCTATCGCCCTCTGCATTGAAATTTTTGTAGCTTATTTTGTTTTCATCACCTTTAACTTTTATAGATTTTGTAGATAATGACATTTCATTTTATGTGAATTTAAAGAGTAAATTGTTTATACATTAAAGCATTTTTTTTACATCTTGATGTTGATTCTTCTGATTTCTTATTAATTCGATGATTTTAATTTTTTTTTATATATGAACACTTCCGTAATTAAAAGCCTCGCATTGCTATTTCCTATTCTCTTTTATTAGATAGGTTCTAAATATTTTATCCATTTTTTTATGAAGTTTTCAATGCTTTTCATTACATGGGATATTACATATGAGATAGTCTCTGTCGTTCGTAGCCTGCCACGGTAGGACCAGGACTATGATCCGTTGACATAGGCGTAGAGTTATATGGGCCTGTGGGGCCCAAGCCCTCCAATAATTTGAAATAAATTGCAATTTTACATATATTGTAATGTATAAATGTACAAAATATATGCTTTGGACCCCCAATAAATTTGAAAACTCTACGCTGATTTTAGTTCATGAACTGACCTGATATATATGTAAAAATTGAACTATTCCTTGAAAAAGGATGGCAAATTTAAGATGGCAGTATAATGAATTTTATTAATTTATTTTAAAGTTATATAATTGTTTCTTAAACAAAAAAACACACTTTTTTTTTAAATCCAACGCTGAATCTTAATTTTATGATTATTTGGCGCCGCGCATATCAAAACAAAGTATTTCTACCAGAAACAGTGTCAATTCTAATTGGGCCATGTGGTGATGGACGGAAAATTGATAGTTTAGTGATATCCAGAAGCAAAAATGTGGGGATTGATTGTCTTGACCTCCGCTTATTTTTTTTGTAAAAATTTGTATTAAAGTAGTTAATACAAATAGGCGTCAAAACGCTTTTACACAATTTTGAGGTAAAAGAAACAAGCTTATACGGAGATATTTAATTAAATCCAATACTCCGTCAAGACCAAGTTTAATGCATGATAATCATTGTGAAAAAATATTTAAAATTTTATTTCAATTTATCGGATTTCAAGATGCAGCACACAAAATCCAAAATTGGTGATGAAGTTAGAGATATTTCCTTACTTTTTCAAACAATATGCACAGCATAATGGTAGTTTTTATATATTGACAGATTCGTATACATTGCCCCGAATCATGGGGGAATCGGGAAATATTGGAACGGGGTGCAAAGCTTGAAAATCTATGTAAAACCAATGACAAATTAAATAGAATAAAGCATAAATGCGTTGTTGTAATGGAGAATTAGCCCTCCAGGTATCTGTCCTTGTGCAGAAGAGATGCTCATAGTGTTGGATGTCAATTCCTGCATCTGAAAAATATTTAACTAAAAACTAGCCATCGTATAATACGGCAAAAGGAAAAGAAAACCAATCTGAATAGTAAAAAAAGAGAGAGTTTTTTCGCCGTTTATTTTATAAAAGTAAATTGCATTTTATCCACAGTTAGGAATGTTGAAATGTTACGCTGAGTTCAGTATTTGCTTTCTGAAAGACAACCATGGAAAAAAAGGATAAATACGTCATTAGGTTGAAAGATACGAAAAATTTTAGAAAGGCATCGAAAGAAGTACAAAATTTGGTAAAAAAAGTTCTTTCATTTTGGGTAAAAACATTTCCTCCTTTTTTTTGTTTTTACGAACGATAATATAAACCTTCTTCGAGAATATTTTGCGTTCGTACAAATTCTTATTAGAGTTCTTTTCTTTTTTTTTTGGCTTCAGTTTAAGAATATTTTGCTCGGTAGTTCATAAAATAGAGTAATCTACTTCCTATTTTACCAGAAATACTGCAAAATGAAGCTACATCAGTCGTCGAAAGTGTCGTGAGAGATGTTTTACGCGTCGTTAGTATGACATCCAAATAGAAGCTGGGCATTCTACTGCGTTTGATAGAGACATTCCTTCAGATCAAAGTGCGTCCTGAGCTATATCCCATCGGCGGGCAACGTTTCCAAAAAAATCTACGAAGTTTATAAAGGCAAAAACCTCTATCGCTTGTATGGGAAACAAAGGTGAGAAAAGAAAAACGACTAAAGAAGGAAGGGAAAAATGTGGAATGGAGAGAGAGATAGAAAAATGAGTTTCGGGGCGTTCTTCCTCGAAGCTGATATTACCGCTACATTGGGCTCATGATGAGCCATGTCTGAACAAAATGAGCCCGCCAGGACAATAGAGTTTTTTTCCATGCTCTCTTTTCTCTCCCACTTCCTTTTCCCCATTTTTTCGCAACGGCCGTAAATTTTGCCTCAGGCCTGACTTTTGTTTGTGCCTGGTTTTGAAGTCGAAAATGGAAATAATAAATTGCTGAAAGTGAAAATTTAAACGTTTCGAAAATATAAGATCAAATTACCTGCATAACGATGTATTAACAATTTTCTGAAGTTTAAATTAAGATACAACGATATACTTTGTATTAATCACAAGCGAGAGAATGAAGTGCACAATCGTGAACGAATGGCATGATGGGTGAAAATTCGGAAATATCTCATCACTTTTAGGGCTTTCACCAATATTTGCAATGCCTTAGCCGCATGCGAAAAGTATTTATCTTTACTGGACATTAAATACAATATTAAAGTCACTTGATAAATTATCTCTTTTTGTTTTTAGATCTTTAAGTAATCCTTCAAGTTTGGAATTTAAAGTTTCTTCTGTTCAGAAGAAAATAACATTTTAGTGCATTTAAAACGATTTCCTGAAATACAAAAATGTTTTCTCCTCATCTGAAGTATCCTTAATTATGGGCTTTTGTGATTTTATCCCACCTCAGTAGGAATTATCAAAGGGGTTAAAGTTATGGAAAGTGCGAAGCAGGCAAATGGAATTAATTCTTGTTCACTAATGACTCATTCATGTTGACAGTTAAGGGTTCTCCTTATGCCCTTGGCCAATGCATTAAGTTTCCTGCTGGCGCTTCAAAATTATATGCTACATAGAATACAATTGCATAGTCATCCATTATTTATCGGTTGCAAATTAATGTTATAATTAAGGACTCCTAATTATTTAACAAATGTTGCGGAATAAATATATGAGTAAGTGTTTTAACAATGATTATATTTCGGATGAATAACCATAAAACTCCTATGCCTTCTCCCTGAAAGGTTTTTCACATTTTTATTTATACTATATATCAATATTTTGTTTAAATTTTTAAAAATATTTTTCTGCATTTGTATTTCTGTCGTGTATATCCTCCAGAACATAATTTCTTATTTATATAAGCAAATTCACGTAGATATTGGCTAATTGCGTGAGGAGTTAGTTCTAAGGGGTTTTCCTTTCTCCTAGCAATTTTTTTATCAATTTGTATTTTGAAAGTGAAAGTATAAAAAAGAGTAGGGGCCAAAATTTTCATAATGCATAACGCATATTGATGAGGGGTTCCGAAGCATTTTTTCTTCCTTTTCCAAATATAGTGACAATCTGCTGTCTCAAAAGTTTCTAAACATCGAAAATTATCTATTCCTATACATTTCTATGGGTATTTATATTATATGAATATGTATACTATTTAGAATTTATTTCTCATTCCTGAAAGACCTGTGATAAATGCAGGTACTATTATAATATATTTAGAGTATAATCCCATTTCTTGATTAATTTTGAGTACAATTCTGAATGTTTTCACGGACAAGCAGCGTCTCGTATTGCATTTGCAATGAGTTATATAAAAAGACTAGTAATGTAAAAGGCAGCAAAACAAAGCATTCTTTTTGATAGTGAGAAAAGAAGATTATTAGCAACTATTTTTTTTAATTTAGCAAATATTTTAGTGATTGTTAGGGGCGTTAACTTTAGTAGATATTTAGTGAGTGTTACGTCCAATTCGGCTCTACTTTCTGCATGTGAACAGAATTTAAAATTGACTAAAATAGAAGAAGCGGAAAAGTTAGGAAAGATCTCAAAGAAAGGACGAAACTTGAATATATTAGTTTTCATATACACATATTTTCTATACTTCTGTACTGTAATAACCACTTATTGAGGATCTTTTGTACTCCGTCAGACAAATATTGGAGCCATTTCTTCTCCTCTTCGCCTTCAGTTTAAAAGTATTTTTCCCTACAGCTCATGCATACAAATATTTTGTGTCTTTTTGTGCCATAAATACCAGAAAAAACATAACAGTATTTTTGAACACTGTTCAGAATGTTTTATATATTGTTAGTAAAGAATTCGAATAGCAACAAAGCGTTCCACTCATATTTAACAGAAAGCTCCCTTTATATCGGATCGCGTCTTGAAATACATCCCCTCTGTGGGCAAGGTTTGCAAGAAACTCCCAGAAAGTTTATATAAGTGAAAATCTCTTTCTGTTGTGTCTCGAAAAAAAGGCGAGAAAGAAGCTAAAACGATATAACACAAAAAATGAAAGGAATATTAAGAAAAATGAGTTTTAGGGTGCTGAAGCTCTGTAGGGAAGCTGATATTACCGGTACATCGAGTGCAAGATGAACCATGTCGGAACAAAACGATCGAACCAAGAAAATGAAGTTTTTCATTCTTCATACTTTTCCTCTTTTCCCCTTCATTTCTGCAAAGTTCACGGGTTTTTTCATAGGCCATGCGAGGAAGATTGTGATACCAGGTAACAAGACAAAAAATGGAAATAATCAAATGTTAAGATTAAAAAGCATCGCTACATTTTTTTCCCAATTTTTTCTATGAGTTTTAATCAAGCAAATGAATAACACATTAATGATTTTAAATCCAGGATTTAGTTGCAACTGTAAGCTAAAGTCCGTACTACCAATTGTAATATATTATATATACCAATAATACCAATAATTATACTGATAATATATTATATAATTAATAATTAAGTATATGATTAATAATTAATAATTAAGTATATGATTAATAATTAATAATT
>QLNU02015003.1:118306953-118317544 GCA_006491805.2 Dysdera silvatica | reverse complement strand
CAGAATTATTGATCAGGCCTGGCTGAGTGTTACAACAAGGACCTTAACTCTGAATGGAAGAAGCTGTGGCCTGAGTCTGTAGCTGAAAGGACCTTCGAAGGATTCGAACCCGAAGTGCCAGTGGAGGAGGAGATTGTGTCTTTGGGAAAATCCATGGGTCTGGTGATGGATGAGAGAGACGTGAACGAGCTCGTCGGGGAGCACTCTCAGGAACTGACGACCGAGGAATTACAAGAGTTACAGTCGCAGCAGCATTCGGGGTTCTGCAAGAAATTGGTTTTGAGGAAGAGCCAGAGGTGGAGAAGGTTATCTCTACAAGTGAGATAAAAGAGATCTTGGGAATGTGGGAGAGAGTTTCACAGTTCGTGGAAAAGAAACACCCCGAAAAAGTTGCAACGGGTCGTGCATCGGAGCTATTTAATGACACTTGCCTAACTCATTTCCGCAGCATTCTGAAAGGGAGGAAGAAACAAACCTCCTTGGACAATTTTTTTTTTAATCCGGCGAAAAAAGGCAAAGACCAGTGAAGAGAAAAGCAGTGACTAAAATTAAGCATACAGTAGCATTTAAGTTGTGTGTAAGTTGCATTTAAGTGACCAAAATACAAATATGTATGTACACTTTATAAAACCATTTTGTTTTGCTTTACATTCTCTTTTATTATATTTTTATACTATATTTGTCATTTATAAATACATTTTTCTTATTCAAAAACACGTAACAAAAACAATTGGGGGTAGCATTTTTGGGGCTGGAACGGATTAATGGCATTTCAATTAATTTCAATGGGGAAAATTGCTTTGAGATACGAGCAAATTGACATACGAGCAAGGTTACGGAACGAATTAAACTCGTATCTCGAGGTATCACTGTACTATAATTTTTGCCACCCACGTATTAATTACAGCTCAAACTAGAGCTTATGTAATTTTGGAGAAAAAAGAAAAAGAAGAAAGGAAAGCGTCTTTTTCTCCAAAGTACATAAGCTCTAGTTACAATAATGCTCGTGGAGTGGCATAAATATCAATATAATAAATTCCCCCACGAAAACTCACAAAATTCTCGCCCCGGAGGCTTTCTTGTGTTGACCATATTTGGCAATTGTGTTATCCCTGCGGAGGGTAATAATACCTTAACAGGATCATTATATTCGGTAAATGATAGCCGTTTTTGTGCCAATGATTATGTTGTAAAGCTTATGAAATTTTTAATAGACTTGCACATGAATATACATTCATTATGTCCCAGAGGAAATAATTATTCATGGACTATTCATATGAATATATTCTATGCAATCTGCGAGTTTGATGGACTCGCGAAGATTTCAAGGCATTCACAAAATTTCTATTCTTGAATTCTTTAAGAAATTTTTGAAAGACACCAAAACTCGTTTTTCTGAGTGTTTTTAATTGTTCGTTTTGTGGCTTACAGTTCAAAGACAACTACCTTGATTCTGAGCCGTGATGCACAGTTTTCAGCGTAATCGAACTCACTGTTGCCAAAAATAAATTATCATACTTAATAGTTTTAACACTTCGTTTCGAGATTAATCAAAACCGAAAAATGTTGATACCCACATCTGCAAGCAGTTGAAGAACACACTGGTTTTTATTAAAAATCTTAAAGAAAAATACTTTTTCTGATGGTAAGAAAAGCGTCTATTGTTATTAGCGTCTATTTTCTGAAAGTAAAGGAATATTTTACCGGTCATTACGGGCGTTTTTCAGAGCCCCACTTTTGCTTTCGGGAAGAAAGAAGGAAAAGCGGAACAGATACGTCATTATTGTGGAAAAACGGAAAATTTTAGAAAGGTGTCGAATGGAAAACTGGAAATAGGTCTGCAGTTTCAGTAAACAATTTTTCTAAACTACTGTACTCTTACAAATAATACTATAAATATTCTTCGAAGCTAGTCTGCACTGACAAACGGTTCTTTTTCTTTTTTTTAGTTCAAAAATATTCGTCGTAAAGCATATAAAATTCGACGTTGTATACCTTTTGTGTTTGAAATATTGGGGAAAAAAGGGAGCCAATTCCTATATTGCCCGAAATGATATTTCGCGCATCGTTAGTAGAGGAGTCAAATAATGGGAAACAGGCGTTCTGACATTTAATATATGGCCCCCTTTAGACCAGGCGCGTGTTGAAATATGCCCCATCGCTGGGAAACGTTTCCAGAAACGTCTATGAAGTTTATGGAAGCGAATACCTCGGTCTGCTTTGTCCAAAATAAAAGGCAAGGAAAGAAAAACGACTTGATGTAACGGAGGAAAAATGGAAGGTGTGAAAAAAATGAGTTTTTGGGCGTTTTTCTCCAGCAAAGAAGTTGATATTATTGGTACATCGAGTGCAAGGTGAACCACATCTAAACAAAACGCGTCCGCCAGGAAAATAAAGTCCGTCCATGAATTTTTCTTCACTCTTATACTTTTCCGCAACGAACGTGGATTTTTTCGTGGATATAGACTCTTACTTAAACTCGACTTTGTTTAAAATGGAGACAAATGTTAAAGTGACAAAGTTTACAACGAAGACCAAAAGATATTGAAAGCAAGAAAAGATTGTCTAGTTTTTAAAATACATGCTCGAATGTTTTACGTACGTCTTTAAATTATAACGATTTTGTATCATAACAAGAAGATTTTGTTTTACAATAACAAGAAGATTTTGTTTCACAATAACAAGAAGATTTTGTTTCACAATAACAAGATTATGCGTTAATATGACAAAATTTTACATCCTAGTAACAGGTAGTAAATTTTCAGTAATCACCATATGTCTATACGGTTAATGATTGTGCAGAACCCCATGGCAAGGGCAAGAGAAAGAATTTAATGGCCCCTTAACCATATTTGTTTTTGTATTGTAGGAATTCCACCCTGGACCCATCAGGTTCCTGGGCATTTGCCCCCTCTTTCCCCCAACCTGTTTTCGGACCTAGTCATGGTATGTTAGCACATAGTGGTGCATAGCAGTCTTATTTTATAAGAGATATAACCTAATCATCTTGTGTCGCTCAGGCATTATAAAATTGCGTTTATTTATTTGAATATAGGTATGTTGAATATGTAAAACGAGAATCAATTTTATTTGAAGTGAAGCGGATCTTGTACTATGTCAACAGAAAATGCATGCTAAGATATTCGATAATAAAGCCATCATTATTTACGTTTGTTTTGTGCAGTCATTTTCTGATATTCGGTATGTAGTTCTGATATCTATAATTCTGAAATAATTTAATTGCATCTGTTTACAACTAAGTAGCGCTTTCTAGGGTATTTATAATCACATTATAGTATTAATCCCCTTGGGTACAGATATATTTGAAAAAATTCTTGCGTTTGGGACGGATTTAATTTGCTGATTCGCCCTGGAAGAAAAGTGTTTCTGACATTCATGCTGGCGTTTTGGTAATAAAAGTTCGGAAAACCAGCAGTAGATCGAGGGCTTTAATGATTGGGTTCACCTAAGCAGAGGAGTTGAACGACACAAGTCACCCTTTCATCATTTACAGGCATGTAAAGTCCACCAGCAGTGGGTGCATAAGAAAACGATAGATGAGGAACTTGAGAAAAGCATTTTGGAAGAAATAGATTTATGGCAAAAGGTTTTAGATCGTGTTTTAAATGTCTCTCTAATGCTTGCAATGCAAAATATAATTTTAGAGGTCACAGAGAACATGTCGAAGGCAGTAACAATAAGAAAAATTTCGTAGCAATTATAACTTTACTCGGTAAATATGATCCAGTACTTCTTGAAATATTAACAAAGCCGAAGAACTCTGTTACTTACTTGAGCCCTACAATTCAGAATGAAGTTATTTCCATACTTGGTAATAAAAAACTTTCAGACATAATGAACGATGTAGTCCGTGCTCCATTCCTTTCTGTCATAACTGACACCACACAAGATGTTTCGAAGATTGATCAATTGAGTTATGACTTGCAGTATGTTTCTATTGAAAGAAATGAAAAGAATGTGCCGACAAATATGATAATTAGGGAAGACTTCACTGGTTTTAAAGTTGTTGAAGGACAAACGGGTGCAGAATTAGAAAAGCAATTGTTACTTTTTATGGAAACGAACAACCTGAAACTTTCGAAATTACGAGGAATGGGATTTGATGGAGCAGCAAATAAGAGCAAAATATGCAAGGGTGTGCAATCAAGACTGGAAAAAAACAAAAACTGGCAAGATATGTACATTGTGCTTCTCAGAACCTCAATTTAGTTTTAAATGACTCTGTGAAGAATGCCAAGGAAGTACGCACTTTTCATGACATGGTGGAATGGTTGTATATTTATTTTGCTGTTAGTATTTCACGTTGGGCGCAACTAAAGGGACAGGGTATTGTAAATCGGTGTATGAAAAGATTATGCACCACTCGATGGTTTTCCCGGATTAAATGTCTAACTGCAATTCGTTTTATGTACAAGGCCATTATGAAAGTTCTCGCGCACATAATAATAACTGGAAAAAAAATGATGAAAGAACGGAAGCAACTACATTTAAAAATTACTCTGAAAAGTATGAAACGATAATTATGATTGTTATGGTTGCAGAAATTTTAAGCAGCATTAATACCGTATCAAGGCTTTTGCAATCCTCTGAAGAAGATCTGAGCAGCGCTGCAATGTTGCTGTGAAAGATGCAAAACTCATGCGAAGCAAGTTCAAAGACTTAGTCCAGTAGGTATACATTGTCGCGAGATGATGAGGGAACAAATCCAGTGTTTGCGAACAAAAGACAGGGTCAAATGAAGAGACATTTTGATGAACTGTGCAGTGATGAACGCTTGTCGAACTCTGAACGCTATTTTGAGGCCCAGGTATATAATAGAAATTTGGATATAATAATCACCCAACTGGAAGCCCGTTTTGTCTCACTGAACAAAGTAACTGGTTTATTTCACGTGTTAACTCCTCAGTCGTTAGTGTTACTCAGTGATGTCGCATTGCACGCTGCAGCCATGACACTTGTTGATGAATATGACGTAGATATTACCTTCACATTTGCTTCACAGATCATTTCTTTCCGATCGATCTTCAAAGAACATATTTCACATTTGAAAACTGTTCTGTATGTTGCAAAATTCTTGATCATTGAAAACTATCTTTTCGCTTCCAGTTTTTCTGAAATATGTACAGCATTGATTTTATTTTTAACAATTCCTGTTACGGTTGCTTCTGCTGAACGCTCATTTTCAAAATTGAAACTCATAAAGACATATCTCAGAAGTTCAATGTCGCAGAATCGCTTGTCGGATCTGTCTGTTATTTCGATTGAAGTGGAATGAGCTAAAGTACTAAACACATCGGATATTATTTAAACAGTTGCCAAATCCAAAGCTAGGAAAAAGAAATTTTAATATTTGTGTTAATATTAAAAGTTACACAATTTTACATTAAGGGTACCCGGAACAAAAATTTTAAAAAAATTGTTAGTTTTATTTTTTTTTTACAGTAGTAGATGTTTGCAAAATATTTTTTTTTAAATTTATCTCATGTTCGGCAGCCGCCTTTTAAACTGCAATTCATAATTCATGTTTACATTCGGAATTTGATGAAATAACCACCAAATTGGGTGAAGGGAGAACTACCCGGAAACCCTTAACATTATTGTTGTTCGTTTTGGCTTCATTTATTATTTTGCTGTTGTTTATTTGTACTTGTACCGTATGTTAAATATTATTTATATAAAAGTTATATATTAGTTATATAAATATTAGTTAGCACTAAAATATACCAAAATACACTACAATTTTTATTCGTAGAGGGACTGCCCCCTGTACCCCCGACTACGCCCATAGGGGCCCCAAATAAACATCTGCTCCCGGGCCCTAAGAATCATAGCTACATTACTGTGTCTCTACTGAAGGTACTTATACAGCCCGCACTCAAAAAAAATAATAATAATAAATTGATTTTTCCTTGTCATTTGCACAAAACCACTGGGGCACATAATAAACACATTTTTTCCTTTGCTAAATGCATTTATCAGAATGTTGCGCTAAAAGAATATAATATCTATTTTATCTGAGTATTAATACTATATTTAATAAATATAAGATAATTTATATTAAAATCATAATCTCATTATACAACAAAGAATGGTGTATTTATGCAAACTTTATAATCGATTATCGATCAGTCGTTTCAAATGTTGTTTTATCTTTAAGATTTTTAGTCTAAAAGATTTCCCTTTTTTGCAGGGTAGGCGGATTATGGGAATCCAACAATTATTTGAGGGGCTGCGTTCATTTTGGATATTGAAAATATTTTAAAAGGATTTTTGTCAAAACACTCCTTTATTGAGTTCGTTTT
Source organism: Dysdera silvatica (assembly GCA_006491805.2). Classification (NCBI taxonomy): domain Eukaryota; kingdom Metazoa; phylum Arthropoda; class Arachnida; order Araneae; family Dysderidae; genus Dysdera; species Dysdera silvatica. Next base: position 118,311,221 of record QLNU02015003.1, on the reverse strand, counting down.
TCTTGAAAGCAACTCCTTACATAACATAGCCATTTATTCCTGACACTAGTCCTATATTTGTATTTGTTAAGCTCTTCGCTCTTGCATTTTGTCTGTGATCTATATATAAAATTTTCCATACGTACAGAGCATTTCAGGGAAAGGAAGCGTCCTGGATGGAGTAGATCGAAGTAGAAATAAGATATTAAGTTTCTGACCATGCTGTCCCCTACGTTTATTAGCAGACAACTTGTTGTTTGGCTTCAAATTAAAAATTATTAACCATTTTCAGATCATACATATCCTCTTAAATGCACGTGCACAGACATATACATTAGACATCCGCGTATGTCTAATAGTTCTATTTCACCTGCCTAGAAAGTTCTCTTATTTCACGGCTAGAGACGATACCATCAATGAGATAAATTTCTAATTAATCCAGATAAGTTTCTGATCAGTACAATGGGAACTCCTACCAGCATTACAGACATAAGCAGAATTCACCCATGATGATAGCCATATGTTATTAAAATGGCAATTAGCGGTGCTTTCATTTCAGCGTCTTACAGATTACCGCCACCAATTAATTTTGTTTGACTTTTACTTCCAAAATCCTAAGTAATTACTGAAGTCAATGAATGAATGGGAGTTATGAAGAAAACATGCACATTTCTGATGTCAAATCCGTGCATAATTTTGTTATCGCCCTTAGAGATATGGAATAAAATACCCCTGGTTCAAAAAAAATTCTATGGGATTTGAACTAGAGACATAATGCGCTGAATACAAAAAGTTAGTAAATAACCGCAATACAGTATTATAGAAGTACAATGAAATTAGTAAAAATGTTCATGTAGTGCATAATAAAATGCACACAAGTAATATGCACATTTTGAAATTACTCGTTATGTTTTGAGCTGCAATGAACTTTCAAAATGTCTTCACCCCACTCTCAAATCCAACTTAGTTTTCAGAAAATCATTTATATCTGCCGTATATTAAATACTGTATTAAATTTAGTTAGCAAGTTTTCTATATCTCCAAAACTTCAAGCTCTCTTCCAGGTCCAAATTATTACCTCTGTGGAAGAAACCGCTGTCTTAGACTTTTCATTATATCTTCTTGAAATATGAAGCTGCTTCTTCTCTGACCGAAGCATCCTTAATTCTAGGCCTTCGAGGATTTGTCCTTCCTCAGCGAGCACTTTTACAAAGAGGGAGATAATTATTAGGGATATAGTCGAGGTCTAGCGCAGCCTATCGGCGCTAGGGTACTTCTTTTGGAGACCTAGCGGCACTAGGACAAAATTTTAGGAAATCATACATTTTAAAAACAAAATTCTATTCAAGTTGTAAATAAAAAATATGTGGCTCTACAATTTTATTAAGAAAATTGCTTTAGAGCAATGACCCTAAAATTTTGAATAAATCAACTAAGAATCGTGGGAATTTAAACCAAAAAATACACAGCTTGAAACACGTATCATAAACTATGTTCCGAAAATATAAAAAACCACAATGCTGTTTGACACAATGAAGGCGACAAGGGCGAAAAGGAGGACTTTTGGCTATTTTTTCAATTGTTTTCTTTATTTTATTAGCTCACTTCAGAGGTCATTCCTGGTTTAGTTCGGCTTAGACTCATACTTTTGTATCACATTAATATTATTTCACGCTTATATATCACGAAGTTATATGCTGTAAGCAGTGGGAGTGGGGGTCTTGCAATGCTGGCTCAACAACCCATGCATCATAGGCGTACGCATAAAGTTCGTAAGGGGGTTATAGGCTCAATGGGGGGTTACAGAGCTACAACTCGCATATTTCTATGTTAAATATACAAATTTTTACTGCAATGGGGGGGTACAACTCCCATCAACACCCCCTGCGTACGCCAATACCATACATAATAATAATTTCTGTCCCTATCAGATTAATGGGCTGTTGACTGGTTAGGGGGTTCCCTGTTCTCCCCCCCTCCGTAGATCCACTCCTGATTCAGAAGAGCGCTAGGCTACTTTTTGTTTTAGGACTACACCACTGATAATTATGGAAAATATGGAGTAAGTGAATAGAATTAATTCTCGCCCGAGAGTATAGTTCTTCTTGACAGCGAAGGCTTGACATTGGTCTTTGTGTTAAGCTTTCTGCTTGAGCTTTAAAATTATATGCTGTATAGGACTGAGCTATATTGTCTCATAATATTTACCAGAGATAATTTAGTGATACAATTAATATCTCTTAATTATTTACTAATTGAAAGTATAAATCTGTGTACAAGCTCATCAGTACTGAATTCTAAATTTGCTTCATGGGATTATAAAATTTATTTGTCCCTCCAATTATAAAGATAGTTTTAATTTCGGTAAATTTTTGAAAGTTTTGGAAAAAAGTATTTTTCTGTTAGGAACTTTTTTTTCGTGCCTTCACTTTTTCTATTATCCGTTGAGTTTTAATGAGCACTGCATTGGAAAAATCGAGTCATTTACGTGACATTGAGCGTAAAAGCTTCGTTTTACCGATCAGATACCGACCGGAAAAAATTGGCATTTTTATGACTAGCCTAGCCACTTATTTACGCAGACAGGACGCGGGAAGTCATCGGGTATGGTGGGGGTGGGGGGGTGAAGTGTTTCAGGATCAATAAAGATAACTTCAGACATTTTATTTTATGGCTAGGCATCTTTTTTACACATGCCCGATAAAAATCCCCGTTTGTCTTAAATTCAGAAGCTGTTCTTTTGGCGCGAATCTTTCCCGCGGATTTTAAGGTGGCAGAAGAAGAAGAAGATTCACCAAACAGCCATATTTCGTCCAATCAGATTAAGGATAGTCTCGGAGAATTGCCCGCACCTAGAGGAAAGAACAGATGTGACCCAAGAGTGGATAACGCCGTATTTATGTGGGGAAAGCGTACTTTATTACGGAGGCCCTTAACCCCGTTCCTGGTAATAGCTGTTCCATCTATCACTCTAGAAATGGAAGACGGGCTCTGCGAAATATCATCAGATAATTCTGGTTATGAGTTTTGCTTCGCGAAATTACGAGATTTCTGTACGTTTCATTCACGGTATTTATTCCGAGAAAGATTCCGTGGATATCGGCGAGGTGTTGAATATGATTGTGAAAGATGTGCATGGATAGGAAGAAACGAATTTTACTTTAGTTGCTACAAAGGACATTTAACATGGAAAATGTTACTAATAAATTTAACACCCACCTGTAATTAGCTCAAACTAGAGCTATTTTCTGTTTAGGGGAAAAAGAGACGCCGTCCTCATCCTGGATTCGAACCAGGGTCCCCACGTTGAGCCCGCGGTGTCTTGACCTACTAGACGAATGAGGACAAGAACAAACGCATTTTTCTCCGTATATTAGGATGTAAGATATTATTACCCTTCACAGGGATAACACAATTGCCAAATAATGGTCAACACACAAAGCCTCTGGGGCGACAATTTTGTGAGTTTTTTTGAAAAACTCACAAAACTCTCGCCCCGGTGGCTTTGTGTGTTGACCAATATTTGGCAATTGTGTTATCCCTGTGAAGGGTAATAATATCTCACATAGAAAATTTTCTCCTGATTTTTGCTAAAAAACAAAAGTAAATTTTATCAAAGTACAAATTTTTAAAAAATTAAAAATTCACCTCAGTAGCCTTTACTAATATTAAATATTTCCTATAGTTGGAGATTATATAAAAAGATTGGAGGATTTTTACTGGAATTTTGAAAAATTAAATGTATGTAGCTTTGTTGCAGAAAAAACTGTATAGCGACTGATGTAAAACCTTAATGAAAAGGCAGCTGAGTCTTTTTTTTTTTGGAAGGGATGTGTTTGTAAAATCGTTTTTTGGTAAAAAAAAAAGAAATAAGAAGCGGAAAAAAATTTAATGATAATACAGTCAAACCTCGTTAAGATGAACACGCTTAAGACGAATTACTTTTAATACGAACCGTTTTCTGAAGTTCCGTCAGATTGTAAAATACTACAAATATACCATCAATTTCATTTTTATATTTAATTTTAATATTTAATAAATAATTTTTATAAGCGTTTTTATTAATTATTATTTCTTTTTAAATAATGACCCGTCTCGCGGACCATTTGGGACTCTTTGGCGGACCACCAGTGGTCCACGGACCATCAGTTGGGAACCACTGCTTTACAGGTTGAGTTGAAGTTCTTGTAGGAAAGAAACCATGGTCTCAGTACCATAAAAACTTCAAATCAACTTTTAAAACACCAGAAAGCATTAACTGAAAGTGATACATTGAATCTTTCGAAACA
>QLNU02015003.1:118287210-118306853 GCA_006491805.2 Dysdera silvatica | reverse complement strand
ATCCTCCTACCTCTATTTTCTTATCCTGTCCTTATATCTCTTTAGCTATCAATATATAGTAGGGATAATACATAGTAGTATAGTGATAATATATATATATATATATATATTGTGAGATGATTATGGGGTCTCTGACCTCTTCAGTGGCGTAGTTAGCCACATGATTCTGGCAGCTCTGGCCCTCATCCCAGTGCTTCGCACATACAATTCTATTGAATTTTCTATTGAATTCTTTTCTATTGAACTTTCTATTGAATTTTTTCTATTAAATTTTCTATTGAATTTCCTATTGAATTTTCTATTGTCTTTGTTTTGGGATCAATTTTCTTTGTTTTGGGAGACTTAATTTTATCTAGAAAGACCTTAGCCCTACGCCAAGTAATTTACCATTTAGTTACGATAGTAGGCCTCGTAGAATTACGTTCGATTCCCGATAAACGATTCCGAAGCTATAGTGGACATTGCCAATAGGGGTAACAGTATTATACAAGACAGAGTTTCTAATTTCAGGAAATGCAAATTCTAGATTCCTTGAAACCATTATCAATTGTTAGGTCCATTCATCAAATAAAAACGGATGTAAAAATAAACAAATTTCTTTGAAACATGCTTCGCAGCGTATTTCGAAAGTGAAAAATGGCATTTACAATTACTTTCTGTCTATTCTCCAAAGATGATTATTTTAACATTCAATTACATTGTCCATAAAGTCAATAGTTTGACTTTCTGGAGAGAAAAATTGCTCGGAGCGCATCCAGGGCCCGAAGACTTAGAAGAAGTCGTTGCCAAATTGGCGCCTCTAAAATTTATGACTATCCTTTTAGACATAAAGATCTTCTCTGTTCGGTACCATTGGAGCATGCTGGGGATGGCACCATCGCCAGATTCATTTCAATTCCCGACAAGCACGATCGCACATGCCCGAAAAACGCCTAGAAACAATGCCCGTGCCAGTCGGAATAGATTAATCATTAGGTTAATACTATCGGCGTTATGCAAATTCTTATCCGTTGGAGTCGTGCCTTTTCTCGCATGAGTGAAGATGAAGAATCGGCCTTAAAGGAAATATTAAGTCCCGAAGAAAAAAGCGCAAAATGATGGAAAGTGGCCCGACAGAGTGCGCCTTTTAAGGCGCCTCGTACGCTTTACTTTCACGCTCTGGCGCTCAGGGCGCCATTTGCCCTCTTACTCCTTTTCCAACCCCTCTTTCTCACGATTGAATACCCTCGGAATTGGGTCTCGAAAAACGAAAAGTCTCAAAAGGAGTGTCGCCAACCGGCGATCGAAAAGAACATTTCTTTTTCAAATGAGAGTATTTCTATTGTCCTCATTATCTTCAGTTGCTTGTGGTGCTTTAGGGAGATATTTACGAAAGATGCGTTTGTTTTGAATGATAGCATAGGGCTTAGGGCCAGAGGAAAATAATTCAGAATAAAACTGTGGAGAAGGAAATGGAATTCAATTTGAATTTGAAATGAGCGACTTGTGAGCAAGTACAAATGGAGATTTTATTTTTCTAAACCTAAGACAATTGGGGCCTCATGGTTGAAAGATACACAATAATGGGTCATGCAATCTGATTCATTTCTATAGATAAACTCATTATGATTAAAATTATTATTATCTATTATGAAACTACAATTAGACTAATATTATATACTACTAATAGAACCATGTAATCATCTCACATTAAATAAATTTTACTTCTGAGCATTTTGAAATGAATATACAGAATTCAATTTTTTATTTCATCAAATTTAGTTTCATTATCTTACATTATATTTCTGTTTATTCATAGCCATAAAATTTATATGCCCTTAGTAGAGCAGTTTTTAAATAGAAGTCTAAATATAATAATAAAATAATACTTTTACTTTTTTTTTATATTTTCAATTTTGAAAAAAAAAGGTCAGAATCACAGTTCATTGGGTACCTTAACTTACGGTTTATAATTCTGCACATTTTAGGTCCGTTTTTTAACAGTTATTTCCACAAAATTACCACATTATAAACCGGAAGACTGCTAATGTATGTTCTCTTTATTAGTTCATGTTTTATCTCTGTGGAATAACAAGAATGCAATTAAATTATATATATATATATATGAGTTCCTATATTTGTTTTGCTGCTGCATTTTAGTTACCTCCTAAGATGGAACAATGGGTCTCCTGGGAGAAAAGCGAAGGCCTACAATGACCTTCGAATCACATTGAGACTGCTCTTGCGCAAAAGGAAGCTTACTGTGCATAGAAATCAGCCTGGAGAATTTTAAAGGATCAACCTCGTCCAAACTACTTCTTTTCAATTCACATCTTTGTATTTTAGAATCGGAACCTTTATAGTGGTGCTTCCTACGACAAAAGAGAATTGCTGGCTTCTTTGCAATGGAGTGTGTTCAGAGTCTAAAGTGTGTTCAGAGATTTAGGGGAACTGGACAACTAAAGCCGATCTCTTCGACACGACTGTTTGCCTATAACAACGTTATTGTTCTAAAGTTCTTAACAATTTCACCCTATTTTGTACTGCTACTATGCATTGTTACCCTATTTACATTGTTAGGGTATCTCTTTTAGGGACGAACTGGGTCCTTTCAAAGGGTGAATACCTCGGATTATTGGAGAGCGTAAATCCTTGTCCAATTAGAGACGCGTGTCCTATTGCTCATGGGGGCGCGGCGATCCAGGGGCCGGTTAGCCGGTGGCACAGTCCACCACTGATCTCTTTTGTATGCCTCTGCAATAGTGAACTTCGCCTACATTATTTTAATTAAAATTTATGCTGTGCAAATTTTATACACATATTAACTATTTTGGTGTGAAAATTAAATTTATACCATTGAGTTCCTTCTAACTCTTTCGCAATGATTTAGCAAATGAAGTTACTTCTGCTGATAGACTGACAGCTTGTTTTCAAAGCCCACTTTTTTCGAAATCAAGGGATCAAATTTGTGGATCGCGTATTATTTGTATACATGGACATTAAAAAATGGATATAAAATCTATGTAAGTTGTTTACTTTTATTTTTACGGAGCAAAGACACAAAATATCATAATTTGCCAGCACCCACAGTCTGCTGAGGAATCCGAACCTCTTTTGACAAGGAATCCCCGGACTACGATTGGTGGAAAATGCGACTTGCACACATATTCTCCTGCACCGCTAGGGGTCGCACCCAAGTTGATGACACCATAATTGAAACATTTGTAAGTACCAATCTGATAGTGTAATATTATATAATTAGACTAAAGTGTTCTGAATAAATATTGTAATTAATTCCTTCGTACTTTTATAAAGACAATCGGATTTCTAGATTAACGAAAACTAAGCCTGCCCCTTTAATGTCGAATAATCGGGTTTCTCCTTCGGTTCGAATTTAATTTCAGAATATGTGCAATTTAAAAAAAGTAGCTTCGAAGAAATTATACAGCTATTGCATTAAAGGTGTTGACTGCAGACCAATGCTTTTGTTTAGAAATGCAATAAAATTTAATAGCCCTGTAAAATCGCCACCCGTAAGTGACGCCCTCTTGAAAAGTGGTACTAGCATTCTTGGATACATTTGGAAGCAAACTTACATAAAAAAACCCTATTATTTCTACTACGTAGGGTACAGAAATATTGGCAATATCTCCCGCTTTTTGACGCCGGTGGTGGAAACAGTTTTTATTTGGGTAATAAATCAGCAACAATTTATAGATTTTCCTCGCGTCTTCCTAGCGCACACAAAGCTTCGTTTCGCTATTTTTTTCACTCTTTACAGCCTCTTATTTCGTCGCCATATCCGATCTTTGCTCGATGGCCCATCTGGGAAAGGGCAGAGCATAAAATTCTATTTTCCGGGCGTCGTTGTCGATGGAATGGTTCTTAAAGGTTTCCAACGAACCTCGTTCAAACTACTTCTTTTCAATTCAGATCTTTCTATTTTAGAATCGGAACCTTTATAATGGTGCTTCCTATGACAAAACAGAATTGCTGGCTTCTTTGCAATGGAGGATATTTGACTTGTCTTTCCAAACATTTGTCCACAGGGAATCAGCGTCTACAGTTTAAAGCCAGCCATATTTATAAAAGTTTAAGATAAACTGAAAAACTCCATAGGACTAAAGGAGATGCGATGGAACACCAAAACATATAAATGAAGAAATTTTGCCTGTACTTGTCGTTAGCAATCCCTTGCCGTGGTATAATGTCTTAAAATTGAAGTGGGTCTGCATATTAAACTTCAATGCCCAATAGTCATATTATGGCTTTTCCTATAGCACAGTATTTAAATATGAAAAAGTTATATGTATTTCATTAAGCTTGATTACTTTATGTATGTGTCGCCATGTTTGACGGAATGTAGATACATATACGCATATATACTTGATTGCCATATGTGTATGTCTCCAAGTTCGACGGCATATAGAGACACACATGTGCTCGATTGCCATATACGTATGTCTCCACATGCAGTTGAACTTCATTAATTTCAAGTTCATGTACAGTGATCTTAGTTCAAATTATCCCAGAATTCAAATTCAAAATTTTATATAATTAATGTAAGATTCGTCAGACTGCGTATAAGTTCGAATTATTCATAAATTCGAACTAAACTTGTTTGAATTATCCAAGTTGAACTCTATGTTTTCAACACTTCTGAAACCCCTTTACGCACAAGAGCGTGGTACTAATTTTCAACTCTAATAAATTTGTTTTAATAAAAAGAGTACTACGAAAGTAAGCAGCGTAGAGTCACTGAGTTATTTGTTAGTGCCAAGTCACTGGGCTTATAGTTAATGAAATTTTTTTTTCAGTTCTACCGCAAGAGACGCCACCCCTAACGTACAACCTCTTAATTCGCTGTTTTTCTGATCACGGCGTTGGCAACGCCTCACGCCCACAGTGTGTAAACAGAGTCATAACTGTTCTGAGGATGGTGGCGGATTAGCCACCGAAACAACTATCAACAGTGTAACTAACCATTTTTAACTGCGATTATTTGTTGTTGTTTACTCGCTCTTTCATAACTTTACGCAGTGTGTGGCAACGACTCAAGTAATTTTTACGTGTTTCAGTTAGCGTTGATATTAAATTTTACTATAGTGTGTTAAAGCTCTTTAACCAGTCGCTGTATAATTATGAAAATCTGGTATGCTTCTAAAAGGAGAAAATGACAACAATATATTTCTCTCTCACTCTCTGGTTTCTCTGTGATCACTTCATTCACATAATAAAATCCGATAAAAATTTGTTTTCCGCGGAAACTATTCTTAATTTTATTAAATTTCCTTGCTATACATAAGTTCTGAAATGCATATTTGTATCATTAGTTTACAAGCTTTCGAAATGACACTGTATCAAACAACAATATAAATCAACGTTTATTGGCGTAGTGTTCGATTTATATAAATACCCCTATATTCTCTACTTGCTACTGCACGGAATGAATGATATGAACCTATATATATTGAGTGTAGAGTTATACGTACTATCCGCATGGGAGGAGATACATTTGGACATTTAATCCTTATTTCATTGCACTTCTGACTGTCGTCATTACACGCCTTTGTCATATCGCCATATAGTCGACAACGGCTGCAACAATTACCATTATTAGGCGTTCATGCTGTCAACGTTCAAATTCTGCTCTGAATTTGATGCCCACAACTCTTGCATATTGATTTATGTCAACATCAATTTTAGCAGGATAAGTTTATTGGGTTGAATTACTCAGAAATATATCACAGTAATTATACAGTTAAGGCGAATATAGCAACTATTTGTCATAATGTGTGTGTGTGTATGATTTACTTGTCCACTCTCCACAACATATTCAGATTAAAACCAATCGTCTCCGCCAGTTTACCCGAAACTCCCAACAAATCAAAGATTGCTACTAGAAATCTGCGGACAAACTACAGAGTAACCCACAATAAACTCTATTGAAGTAAAAATTTATATATCTGGAGAACTAATGGAGATCGTAAGCTCATATTTTGCGGTTAATTGCCATAATTATTTGGAATTTTCTTTGCGTATAATTACATCCTTCATTTTTCGTCCATTAAAAGGATGTCTCTACTTTCCCTGAATATGGTCCAAAGTCGCCCTTACGTGCTACTACCCCTGTATTCATGTTGGACCTAATTCTCCTACAACTATTAGGATGGCAATTTCCTTTTTTTGCCACAACTTTTCGATTTCAGTCTGAAGACCTTTTTATTTGGTAATTTTGTCAACTTCCTTATCATCAATTCTTGAGTCATCAGGAATATCCATCTGTTTCCATACTTGCTGCCTTTCCACTATTATGAAGTCTGTCGTAGTATGCATAAGATACTTGTCAGTTTAGATTCGGAAATCACACGTAACTTTTACTTGGCCGTTTTCAATAATCTTATCAGCTTTGTGGTACCACGTAAGATTTTGTTGATTGTCATATTTTTTGCCACAGATTCCTATAGATTACCGAAACTACTTTACTCTGCCTTCCCAAGTAGTCTGTGTGCGCAATCATTCCACATCCATAGATTAGGTGATCCACCATTTCATTTGCTTCTTTGCACAGATGGCTTTTGTTATTAAGGAATAATGATTCAATTTTCGATTTAATCACATTCGCCTTCAATACCTATTTTCTTATGCGCCATTAATAATCCTATTTCCTTCTACAATGTACCTTTTCTGTTTTCTTAGGCACTGGCAAGTTTGTTTACTATTGACTTTTGTCCTTAAAATGTTTTGCATTATTATTATTATAAATACTGAGAATTACCATGGCCCTCTATTTAATAAAACAATGATGGATCTCCACACAGATACTACATTTTACGTAAATAGATGCAATGACTGCAGAAAAGCTTGCTGGAACCTAGCTTTTACAGCAACATCCATCACAACACCAGCTTTTCATTTCGTAATGCTATTCCCAAGAGTTCAAATTTTTCTTCCTCTTGACAGCAAAAAGAAATTGTGACCGAGCCTGCTATGTTCTGAAAGTCGTTTTTTTTTCGACGATCGCATTCTTAAGAATGCCTTTTTTTGTTTACTTTTTTCGATATTCCGGGTCTCCAACAAAAATATCAATCTCATTATGCGCCCGTTGCGCTCCAATTGAACCAAGGTGAAATTGACGAAGTAAGAAGAAGAAACTGTCACCTATTTTCTTTTCCCTCTTTGTATAAAAACACTCTGAATTCCAAACTCTAAAAATATTATATTTCTTTCGAGATAGCAATCTAAGCTGATCAAATTTTCTTCTTTTTTCCTTTATTTTTTTACTTCAGATCCTACTTCAGTAGAGAGAAAACGAAGTTTCCGAATATATTTTACGTACGAAGACAACATATTTTGTTTTCTTTTTCGGCATCTTATACATATTCTAGCATATAGAAAAGTATGCCTAAAAGCATATGTTGTGCTGTGAAACGATAACAGTTTATATGTAGTAAAGTTTTATACATATCGAAGTCGACATTTCTATAAATAAATGTAGAAATATAAAAATGATATATTTTTGTAGATATGTATTATGCAGGATATTTTATTCAGCCATGTTTTTTTCCAATCAATGCAGTTTTTTTACACATAGATCAATACAAATCATCTTATGTAGAACTAAAATTAATTTGGATAATTAAAAACCATAATTAAGAGGAAAGATATAGTATCTTGAATTGAAAAGCATCCGATTTATATTATATTAATTATACATTTATATATTTTTATCTTTTAATGTATTGATGGACAGTACATTTTAATAATTATTCAATGTAAAATTATTCACATTTATTATAAGCCCGTGAAATAGACCTTCGGGAATACTTTTGACAAGTTGAAAGCTACAACCGTTTAGAACATTTCCTTTCCAGTGTTGTATGAAAAAAACTTTTTATGCCGAGTTCCTGATTTTTTCTATATGTGGCAACACTGTATTTTGTTGCAAGCCGTTAGATATATAGAAATAATCTTTTCTATGAAATGACCACGTGGTTCCACAAAATCTTTGAACCGTGACGACACTGCGGGTGTTCCACAAGTAACTTGCTAAACATCTTCAAGGGAATCTGTAAATTTTGTAATTTTCCCCCTCTCCCATTACAACCACTTAGATTGAATAATCTATAATAAATAGCAGGTTACTACTTAATAAACAAGAGACAACTAATTAAGAGATATTTTTAAAGAAACATATCTAATTAATAAATAACAAATAGCTACTTAATAGATAACAGATTGCTACTTAATAAATAACAGATTCTAATTAATAAAGAACACATAGCAATTTAATACCAGATTGCTACTTAATAAAGAACGCATAACTATTTAATAAAGAACGCATAGCTTATCAATAAATAACAGATAGGCTTAACGAATAACCAATCTATTCAGTAACAGTTATCAAGTATTGCGCACTTTTTATTTGCTTATTTTTATGTTTATATTTAATAAATGATAAATAGTAGCTTTTTTTAGGGCTTCCTTATATATTTGTTGCAAGATTCCGTGACTACACATGTGATAAGGAAAGGGTAATATAGATATGCGTGTGATAAGAGAAGGGTCCTATGGATATGCGTGTGATAAGAAAAAGGTCCTATAGATATGCGTGTGATAAGAAAAGCGTGTTAGAAACTTAGTATTTGTTTCAAGCAGTGAGTTTTTTATTGCCTAATGTCTCATTTATTTTAATGTTGACCAATTTTTTTGCAAGAAACAGCGATATAAAAATAAGTATAGTATATTTGTAAATAATATCAATGCAAATTAGATATTGAAAATTAGTATATGAAAACATATCCGCAAATCACATGAGAGATTATATAAAAAGGACTGGGCCCTGCGGTGGCGCAGTGTGGTAACGCGTTCGCCTAGTACGCCGTTAATCCGGGTTCGACTCCCAACAGTGTACAAAGAACGCTTACTCAGAGATCTCATAAAAAGATCGCACTGCTCACTATAGTCCGGGGTTTGGTTCCCTAGGCCATAAGAGGTTCCTCGAAAAATCGTAGGTTCGGATTCCTCGGAAAACAGTAGATTCTGGCGCAGCATGACCATTTTGGTCCTTTAACCGTAAAACTACAAACAAAATAAAAGGACTCATGTTATACTTCATGTCAAAATAATTTATTCGATGTATTTTCAACCGTGACCGGTTAGCAAGGTATTTAAGTTCCAACGAATAGGCTGCTGGTTCAATTCCTGTCTGAAACAAGACTTTTTTTCCCGACCCTAACCATAAAAATGTCCCTTGAGGCTCCGTATAGTGAATCATTTATAATTAAATTCTAACTACTTTTGTAATAATTGTGCTGTCACTGGGCAGGCCAAAAATGTCATAATTTGTATCATACCATTCAAGAAAATTTAATTTAAGTCAAAAAGCTTGGGCGTTGAAATTTTATTCCAGTGCTGAATATGATTCTATGGAACACAAGTCACAAGAAATCGTTACGTCGTGATAAACGTCAGACAACAACACGCCGGTGACGTCTTTCTATCTTTTATATATAAAAATATTAATATCTAATGCTGCAGCCATATGCTTTATATAATCACTTCTTTACGTGACGTATATTTTTATATCTTTTGTATACGTCTCAGGTGTTTTGTATATTGGTTCTATTCCTTTTAAAAGAAGCCGACTACACTCGAATCACTTCCATTTTTAAGAGCATTATTAACATTTTCGTAGAATGTACTGTCCCCAAATAATATAAAAATAAATTTGTAATATATGTATATTTGTAATTCCTAAGAATCGTATATAGTTTTTAATAAGTATTATATATATTTGATTAGAGTATATAGATTAGATATATATGCACGAAAAGTCTAATGTAAGAAGAAAATATATAGGAAATATTGAAAATGTTATACGAATAACGTGCATAAAGCTGAAGATATAGATAACATATATATATATTTTATTTCATTATATTTTGTTTAGTGTTTCGTTCATACTAAAATTCGTATACTGTACATCATTCATATGTGCTGTTATGAAACTACAAACGCCTTTCAATTCAATAATCTCCTTCGGATTTTTATTTAAAAATGCATAAAATATTTATGCATGATTTGTACATGAATTTATTGTTGTATACGAATTCTGAGGGCGATTTATATTGTTGTTGTATAACGTAAAAAGCTTAGTGACACTAATAACTATTTTATATAAAATTGTTTGATATAATTTAAAACTAAATTCTATTAATACGGAGCTTATGAACTTGCACTTTTATGCTCATTAACTGCCATTAATATTTACATATAAAGTCGTTTCTATATACAAAAAGAATCGAAAATATAATATATAATAGGACGAACCAATCTTCCTTCTTATATATTTCCTTCTTTATTTATGATTTAAAATCATCCTTACCTAAAAAGAAAAAAATATATATATAGGGTGTTAATTACAAACCCATAATTACTAATTACCACATGCAATTACATCAAACAATTAATGATATAAAATCATTTTCTTCTGTGTCTGGACTGACCAGTACATTGATGTCGTTTTCCAAAACTTCTTTCCGTAGGTGAATGTACACTGAGCTCAGGGTTTCAGTTATTGCGTGTTTGGTATTTGGTAAAGGGGCAAATAGTTTTTTAAATTCTTTATTGTTAGCTTTTTATTTATATTCAGAATTAAATTGTCTGCCCATAATTCTGCAAATTTCTTTATTGAAACTTACAAAACAACTATTATATAGCCGACTCTCCATGGCAACTACATAACTGGAACTTATTCTGCAAGTTTCTTTATTGAAACTTACAAAGCAACTATTATATAGCCGACTCTCCATGGCAACTACATAACTGGAACTTATTCAGCAAGTTTCTTTATTGAAACTTACAAAACAACTATTATATAGCCGACTCTCCATGGCAACTACATAACTGGAACTTAACAGTAAGCCAAGTAGTCTTTTAGATCCTTTATTGTTAGCTCTTCATTAATATTCAGAATTCAATTGTTCGCACACAATGCCGCAGGATTCTGCACTGAAACAAACAATACAATCATACTTATATACATATTTTACAACCATGCTATAGTCAAATCTCCATGGCAACAATATTACTGGAACTTAGCAATAAGCCAAGTAGTCTTTTAAATTCTTTATTGTTGGCTTTATATTTTATACAGAATTCCATTTTTTGCACACAGTTCCGCAGGTTTCTTTATTGAAACAAATAATACAATCGTGCTCTAGTCGAATCTCCATAGCAACAATATAAATGAAACTTAACAATAAGCCAATACGTCACTGAACGTTAGTACAGGCCTGCACAAAAGTTTAGACACAGAGGCAAATTATAAATAAAAGCGAGAATTTGCATTGAACTTCGCCGATATTGTATCTAAATAATCCTAGAACCAATAATAAATTGTGCAACTTAAAAGATTACCAAAAGTACTGAAACAAAATATCCCAACACCGTAATATTGGAATCTGCATGCCACAAATGTTTAGGCACATATGTCAGATTTATGCAAATTAACGGCGCGAAGTTCCCAAGTGATCGAAGGGGCGTTTCCCAGAGTTGTTATATAAGGCCTGAAATAATTTAGAATGCTTAGAACGATGCCGAAGTCAAAGCAATTTACGAATGACGAGATTTTGAAGATTTGGAGGCTGAAAACTAAAGGTAAATCTGTTACTCAAATTTCTGTTGCATTGAACCGTTCAAAGCGAGGCATTTATCGAGTGTTATCCCGGGGTGATCAGTATCAACCAAAATCACGATCTGGGAGGCCTCGAGTGACCAGCATTCGGGATGATAGACAAATACGAAGATTGGCTTCAAATGAAAGCCTGTCTGCAAATCAAATAAAAAACACGTTAGCAATGCGAGTGTCAAGAGAAACCATACGTAGAAGGATTGTAGAATGCAGGCATTTGAGATATGCAAAAATGCGCCGCAAGCCCTGCTTGCAATTACATCATAAACAAGCACGACTACAATGGGCAAGGCAGCACATATCATACAGTGACGAATGGCTGCAGGTGTTATTTAGTGATGAAAAAAAGTGGAACTTAGATGGTCCCGATGGCCTTTCGCACTACTGGCACGATCTTCGAAAACGCCCCTTAAGTCGGTTCAGCAGACGTCAAGGAGGAGGTTCAGTCATGGTTTGGGGAGCCTTTAGCTTCAATGGACAGACTTCTTTGGCGTTTTTGAATGGAAAACAAGATTCCAAGGCATACCAGGCAACTCTTGAAAGTCACCTATTACCTTTTGGCGAACTTTTATGTGGACGAAACTGGGTTTTCCAACAAGATAATGCGTCCATCCACACATCCAGGTCAACAAAAGAATGGATGAGCGCTAAAAATATTACAGTTCTCGATTGGCCTGCTCTTAGTCCTGACTGTAATCCCATCGAAAATGTATGGGGCATACTAACGAATGTTGTGTATGCCAATGGAAAGCAATATCCGTCCGTTTTAGAACTTAAAAAGGCTATAGAAGAAGCGTGGTTTAATTTTGAACCAGAAACCTTTCAAAATCTTGTGCTTTCAATGAACGACCGCGTATTTAATCTAATACGAAGTAATGGTGGCTACATTGATTATTAAAATTGTTCATTTCCTTATGCAAGTGCTAAAATTTATGTTTGTGCCTAAACTTTTGTGCCACATATTTTACTTATTTTAAGTTATATATTGCAGCAAGTTCGCTACTGATGTGATTTCTGTTCTCAAATTTTTAATTTGCATATTACATGTGTTCATACTTCGTAATATTAAAGTTCCTACTTCTTCAGTTTTAATAGTATTTTGTTATACTCAAATTTGTGTTGTGTCTAAACTTTTGTGCAGGCCTGTAACAATGATACTTATTTCAAATTTATAATGTTACCCTTGCCAGAATTTGAAACAAAATGCAAGAAAGCAATAACAGTATAATGCCCATTAAAATGTGGTTATCGATGCGTAATTACGAGTTACCAGTTCCTAATAACCAATTAAAAATAGTAGAATAGTATATGTATATAGTTGGATCCTCTTACATTCATTCGTGAAGCAGGAGTGAAACCTCATCACTATGGCTTTGCCATACTTATTATGAAAATACTGGCTGCAGACGTGGCCAAATTTTCTAGTCACTTTTGCAGGCAAAAGAAGAAGATGCGTAATTACATTTTTTACATTTTAGTTTGCTCGACACATTGTCGTAGCCAGGACGGGGGTACAAGGTTGACACAAATCCCTTGAAAAAATTTACCCATATTCCTAGAAAAATGAAAATTGCAAATAAGTGCTATTTGTGGAGTATTGAGAAGCGAAGTAATGGCCCCCAGAATTCAAGAATAGCTGTGTGCCAAGGGTCCCTTATACACCTTATTTTCTATTTATATTATATTACAAAAACATTAGTAAATATTGATAAAATTATAAAGCAGTACACGACTAAAAGAAAAGAATTTGTAATATAAAGGTAGCCGTATAATCCACTGGCGTATCCAAAGTGGAGGGCGATCACCCCCACCCCTTTGAGCCGGGATTATATCGTGGAAAATTAAATGGAAAGTACCGGACATTTAGCTAAAAATAGGATTGGAAACAAATCCTTCTCCCCATCTTGAAAGGTTTGTGGATCCGCCCTTGGTATAATCTGAAATGAAAATCGCTACATTGTCTTCTCAGGCTTGCGCTAAAAACGATGATACAATAGCAAGTAATAACTGCAATACTCCTGGCCAACCCGGTATAACATAACACTTCAATAATGAGACAACAGAAATGGTAAATACTGCCCCACTATAGCATAGCACTTCAATAATGAGAAAACAGAAATGAAAAATACTGCCCCACTATAGCATAGCACTTCCATAATGAGACAACAGAAATGATAAATACTGTCACACTATAGTATAGCACTTCAATAATGAGACAGCAGAAATGATAAATACAGCATCACTTAACTCACATGGAAGCATGTGAGAATGCGACAATTTTCTAATACTTCTAACAACGGGGTGTACATGTGAAATAATAAAGCATGATAGCTTCTAATTACAGGAAACTAGGAGTATTCAATCCCTGGAGACTTCGTTCCAAGACAGAATTCCATTCCTCCTCCGTCTCTAAAGGTCCAGTCTAATTACGCCCATGAATTCCATCTGGACCTCGAGTGCGAATTTACCTCGAAATCCTTCTGCGATCGTTTCACTCGCATCTCGTTATACAAATTAATGCCATTTTGCTTGAGTGGGTCGCGACTTCGATCTGCACTTTGTTGAAATTGAATCGAGTAGGATCCCTGATTTGTTACGATCATTTTATACATCTGCAATTCAATCCTAGTTTTTATCTAGGAGAATAAACACGTATAACTACACTCATTTGAACCGGGCATGAAAGTGCAGTTACAGGAACCAGTGCCGTATTTGTAAATAGACACTTTTGGGCCCTTGCCTAGGGCGCAAAATTTCTAGGGGTGTAAGAGGCAGCGATTTTTTTTTAGTTGCAATTTATTTACCGTAAAATTCTGTCGATCAGCTCTCCCCGAGAAGACACCTTTCCCCTTTAATTGAAAATCTGAAATTCAGAAAAATCGCACAAAACAATCCCTGAACCCCAAGGTCGGTGCAGGCATCCAGTGTGCCCCTCTCGGAGAATAATAAATTTACATTGAAAGTGATTATTTTCAAGTAAAAAATATTTAAATTAAACTTAGAATGAAATTTTCAAGATTTGAGCCTTACCTGAAATTTTATTCGGATCCCCCCTTACCCCTCCCCCAATATACAAAAATATCCAGAAAATCGTCGTCAAATAAGTTAATTTTTTTATAAATGTATTATCATTATGGCTTATAATGATGCACATAAGGTAGGCTAATCATAAATGTCGCCCCTTTACGATCCTCCGAGATTTTTCGTTGCATTTGAGGGGGCGGAACGACAAAATTTTATTTATTTCTGCTAGCAGCCGGGAGCATGGGCGTAACTAGCTTCGAAGTCTAGGCGGCTAACTTTTTTTTTAGGGGCTGACCCATTTTCTAGTGGGGGGGGAGCTAAACCTTATACCTCAATTCCTAAAAGACATTTTCTAGGGGGCTAGCCCTCCTAGTTACGCCAGTGAACTGGGCGCCAAAATCGTTATGTCCAGTGGCGCCCCTTACCATAAATCCGGCCCTGACAAGAACACACATAACTTTACTTATATGTTTAAATTCAAAATTGACAGATGACGTATGAAAGTGAACACATTTAAGGGACTGCTAAGGGAACAACATATGATTTTGAGTTAAAATAGTTTATTTTTACATGATTTCAGAAAATCCACTTGGCATGTAGCAGTTAATAAATATAATTTGCACAAATAAGGGAAGTGGAAAGATAGAGAAAACAATGTAGAAGTTGTTTGTGAGAATTCGCAAACCATTATTACCATGGCTCAACAAATCTGGACGCTCGGTCACCTCTGACATCTAGATTTTTTCCGTTGGCAGGCAGAAATGGTGTTTTCTTTCTAGGGTCCTAATGTTTTATATTAAAGTTGAAAGCGTGTCGTTCTTGTCTAAAGAGTACGACTTGACGCGGTTTGTTGAGTCCTCGTAATTACGGTGCATTTACTACCCACAGAAACTCTTCATCTGGCACGACCATTCTCTCTTGCTGTTCACAAGATCCGAAAGAGGATATCGTAACAAGCTTCGGCTTTATATTCTCTTTCAATCCTAACCCAAATCTTAAACATAAAATCTAAAAAACTTCTTCAATATTTTCTCAAATCGCTTATAATATATACCTTTCGAAAATGTACAAAAAATTGGGTTGAATAAACAATTATTATTATTATTATTAAGATAGTAAAATTAATGACTAAATAGTCAAAAACTTTGCATTTGTAATAAATAAATTATTAAGATAGTTAACAAGTTATTATGGATGCTGGATGGTTGAATGTTAACAAAATTTATCTAAATTCATTTATATACTACTATAGACTATGTACCTTTTCTTACATTATTCATGAATTTTGAATACCTGAATATACGTGCCTGAATACTTTGAATATACGTGCTTAAAGCTATTTATGAAAATTTTAACAAAAAATAATTTATCTTTTGACATACGTGGCGACAGCAACTAATATGTAAACATAAATATAAATAGCAGTGTTTACACATACAAAAATTCAGGTATATATGGATAAATAAATAGGCTCAAAACACTGGTGCTGCAGCTACATACTTGAAAATAACTTTGACTGCGAAAATAATTTTTTTTTCAATTCATAGCTATCAAAGGAATTATTTTTCGGCTCAAGGACAACAACGAGCGTGTTATGCCGGGACCTCAAATTTTCTGAATGGTCCGAAGCTCTACTGCTAAGGGAGGGAAACCCCTGGCTACGATGGGCAGAAAAAAATTTAATCGCATTCCACGATGCGAAGGAAGTCGAAGCCAGGTAAATGGCACTGTAATAGCCGAATACGTAACAGGTAGGCTACCTCAGAGTAAGGCTACCTTTTCTTTCCAAAAAATCAAAAACTTTAAGTCCTAGGAAACCAACCTAAGAACTTAATAAGTAATTAGTAGGCAGGTGCTCTTTTTGTTTAATTTGGCGCTGATGGGAATCAAATTTGTGTTAACAGCAAGTTAGATACACACGCTTCCACCACTTCACAATAGGGACGATTTAATTATGTTTTAATAACTAATAAAGGAAGTCATATATAATTGACGAATAAATAATTTCAAAATTTCATAATTAGAACTACTTATTACGAAGTTTAATTCGTTTGATGTAGCTTTGGTATTTAGTCCAAAAGGCTTTAGTCAAAATCTTTTGAAATTTATATTTTACACACGCTCTATGGCAGTGGTTTCAGACGTTTTTAGGCCGCGACCCACTTTTATAGTAGCCAAGTAATTTGGGACTTCGTTTTATAGAAACCAAAAGGTCTACGACCCCCCCCACCTCTGTCCGTTGCCGCCACATTTGCATAATAAAGGCATTTTTAACAGAGTAAAGAAAACACATTGTATATATATATTTACTATTACTAACGGCTTTTGTTTATGTGACGACACATAAACACAAGCCGCTATTGCTCTGACGATGATAGCCGTCTAGAACTACCGAAATAACTATAAGCAACATCGTTATTATAACGTTTTATAAAATAGCTGCATCATAAAAATTTGTATATTTTTGTGCTTCCATTAGTAGAATATTGCAATGAAGCCATGTTGAAATGTAAATGCATTGTTTACATTTGGTTTGAAATTTTTTACGCAAGCAACTGCAACAAAATAGTTACCGCGATCTCTCAGGACATTCACCATGCTGGTTAGACGGGTTGCAGCTAATATTAATTTGCTTTACAAATGGAAAGCCCGGCCCGCGCCACTAGAAGGCGAGGTAGGACACTAGGTTACTGGCCCGGCCGATTGCATACAACCTCACATGCGTTCAGCGTGTGGTCCTTCCGCTAGATAAATTGCGGAACCCTCAGGCCATATATATATATATATATATATATATATACACATACATATACATGCGCAAGAAAACAAAAGCGAAAACTCAACACCGCATACATAGACTACAAGAAGGCTTTCGACTCTGTTCCGCACTCGTGGCTCCTTGAAATACTCAGCATATACAAAGTGCATCCCTCAATCATCCGATTCCTACAGAGCAGCATGAAACAATGGAGAACCCGGTTACAGCTAAACACGCCAGACAGTAAAATAGAAACGGCCGAGATCCCCATCCGCCGCGGAATCTTTCAAGGAGACGCACTAAGCCCCCAGTGGTTCTGCTTGGCGTTAAACCCCTTGTCAAGGATGCTGAACACAAGTAAATACGGATACATGCTGAAGAAAGACAAGAGAAACCTACATAAAGTCTCCCACCTCATGTACGTAGATGACATCAAGCTATACGCGCCAACAATCACCCAACTCCGACAACTCATCAGTATAACAGAGACATTCTCCAAGGACATAGGAATGGAATTCGGCCTCGATAAGTGCAAAATACAGAAGAATAGCAAAGAAGATTTACCAGGCATCGAACTCGAAGACGGGAGACTACTGAAGACCTTGGACGAGGGCGAAACCTACAAATACCTAGGGATAATGCAAAAACGGCAGCAGGAGCACAAGAAAGTCAAAGTCCAGCTCACGCAAGCATTCCAAGAAAGACTTAGAAGCATTGTGAAGACGAAACTGAGCGGGAAGAACACCACGCAAGCAATTAACGCATATGCGGTACCAGTGCTCACCTACTCCTTCGGGATCATCAAATGGTCCAACACTGAACTAGAACAACTCCAGCGGAAAATGAGAACCATCCAGAGAAGAGCCGGACAACTACACCCTGCAACGGCAATTGAACGGCAAACACTACCCCGGGAAGAAGGAGGACGCGGACAAGCGGACCTCAAAGACTTACATGACAAGCAGATCCAGAGCATGAGGCAATACTTCCAGTTGAAGAGTCCCCGATCGCCACTCATCCAAGCCATAATACAAGCAGATGCAAATTACACGCCACTAAACCTGTGTAGTACCGAAGAGCGTGTCCTGGAAACAGCCAACGAACAGAAACTGAGAACTTGGGCCGGAAAACCATTACATGGCAGGCACTACAATGACCTGCAACAACCACACGTTGACAAAAAGGCATCAAATTCTTGGCTGGCCAAAGGCACTCTCCAGCCAGAGACAGAAGGATTCATGCTAGCCATCCAAGACCAAGTGATCGCAACAAGGAACAATCAGAAATTCATCCAGAGAAAAGACATAGAAAGCGACAAATGCAGACACTGTCATGCGGCATCGGAGACAATCCAACACGTGATGGCAGGATGCAAGATCCTTGCGCAGTCAGACTACAAACATAGACACGATCAAGTAGCGAAAATAGTCCACCAGAAATTGGCAGCGAATGCTGGCTTTCTGACAGAAAAATGCCCGTACTACAAATATGAGCCAGAGACCGTGCATGAGAACGAAACACACAAGCTTTACTGGGATAGAGCAATCATAACAGACAAGACAGTCCCACATAACCGTCCTGACATAACCCTCGTCGATAAATCGAATAAGACCACGTACTTAATCGACATAGCAGTACCCAACACCAATAACATACAGACAACCTACACAACGAAAATCACCAAGTACCAAGATCTCAGACATGAAGTACGAGATATATGGGGTATGGAAAAGATCCTCATCATCCCGTTAGTCATCTCAGCAACAGGGATAGTACCAAAAACGCTTGCGACGAATTTGGAGATACTCAACATTGACCCAAACACCTACATTGAAATACAAAAAGCCACAATCCTAAACACGTGTCACATTGTCAGGAAGTTTCTAGACATGGCACATTAAGAAGTGATGTAAAAAGAGGCTTGGGAACATGGCGCTCTGCCCGTCCCAAAGCCTGTTTCCGCCAAGAATGGGCGAGGAAAACTTTTATATATATATATGAGCAACTATGCTCATATAGGAGGAAGTTATTCACAGAAGCATTGCAGATAAAGGGATAATGTGGATAGAAGTATTTGTGAACAACATATGGCAGAATAAAAGCAAGAAGAAATGATCACAGTGAAGTCCTACTTAATAATAACTATGCCGATATCCAGAGAATTTAATGAAATTTATAAGGGAATAG
>QLNU02015003.1:118269565-118282735 GCA_006491805.2 Dysdera silvatica | reverse complement strand
ATACCTTGCACGTCTACTCTCTCCTATAATCGGTAATAACGACTACACTGTTTCTACTAGCCAATCCTTCTGCACCTCTTTAAATAACCTACAACTTGACGACGACGACCTCATGGTCTCATTCGATGTAATTTCTCTCTTCACTTGCATTCCCACATCACTTGCAATCGACACCGCACTTACACGCCTCCAAAATGACACAACACTACATGAACGCACTTCACTAACACCTCACGACATCTGCACATTGTTGAAATTTTGTCTGGACTCTGCTGTGTTCTCCTCAAATGGTTCTATCTATAGACAAGTTTTTGGCACTGCCATGGGATCTCCGGTCTCAAGTGTTGTAGCTAACTTGGTTATGGAGTCATTTGAGGAAACTGCTTTATCTTCACTGAATTTTAACATTAAATTCTGGAAAAGATACGTCGACGACACGTTTGTTGTACTTAAAACTAATACACTCCAAAGCTTCTTCCATTACCTTAATAACTTAAACTCACATATAAAATTCACATACGAAACAGAACAGAACAATAAACTCCCTTTCCTAGACGTTCTTGTACACAGATCTCACGATAACTCAATCTTCACCTCAGTTTACCGTAAACCCACACATACAGACAGATATCTCGATTTTAAATCGCATCATCCAACATGCCACAAAGCTTCCGTTGTTAAAACATTAAGTCTTAGAGCGAATTCTCACTGCAGTAATGAAACACTTTCAAACACAGAAACAAAACACATACACACGGCACTTAAAAATAATGGATACCCTAAACGATTCATTCTCAGAAACTGTAGACCCAATAGTACATCTTTAAACAATACATCTCACACCCGCATATCTATTCCATATATTCACGGCATTTCCGAAACAATCTCTCGCATCCTTAAAGAGGCAAATATCAAAACATTCTATTCCCCTGTCACAACACTTCGCAAACAACTTACAAAAGTTAAAGACCCAGTTCCACCAGAAGATCTCACAGGCGCCATATACCAAATACCATGCAAAGACTGCAACAAACATTACATAGGACAAACAAAAAGAATGATCAAAACAAGAAAAAAAGAACACAAACAAGCACTCGCGAAAGGAGACATAGCCTCACGTCTGGCAGAACACGCTTTACAACACGGACACGAACCCGACTGGGACTCAACAAAAATACTACACCGTCACATCACAAACAAGAATAGTAGACTCTTCTTAGAATCTTGGGAAACTTACAAACTACACGGGAAAGCCATTAATACATCACAACCACTTCCAGAAACTTATAAACAACTCTTACTCTGAAATGTATGAGACATCCCCAAATTAGGTAACCCGCAGTGTGGGTTTCTCATTGGTCCCTATTGGGGTTCTTCCATGATTCTATTGGAGGCCTCCCATTGGTTCTCATTGGGTTTTCCCATTCTGCGGGACTACTCTGATGAAGGGTTTTCCAGAAATTTCAAGTATAAAAAAGAGACAGAAACATAACATCGTCATTACTCCACAGGCCGAGACTGCGCGATGCGAAAGCAGGTACTGTTTTCCAGTGTTTAACAACACATAGCAATTAAGAGTATGTACTATTCTGCTTAGATGTTTAATAGAATTAAATGTATTAATAAAATACATCAACTATTGATGAATCCTAAGCCTCCTCCCATAAATTTCAGAGTCCCCCTGTAACTTTCAAAGTGCCACTGTATAAAGCGTCTAGCTTCGGCCTCGATGTATCTAGTTTATATAACAATTATCTACCTGTTTAAATGGTAGTTATTTGCCAGCTTACATAACAATTACCTGGAAGTTTACATGACAATTATTTGGTAGTTTACATGACAATTACTAGCCAGTTTAAAAATTTCAAGCATCAAAATACTTATAAAAAGCAAAATGGTAGGAATTCCTAAAAACAAACTTCTATAAGAACTCGTAAATAATATTGCTCGATATAAGTATCTAAATATATGAGAGAAATATGAGCGATACACTGCGCAAAAATAATATTTAAAACAAATTACACACAAACGCAGTTTAATTTGAGCAGAAGAAATATTTTACAATTGTTTCGGTGGAAAAACAAGCGTCCACCATCGTCAGAAAATTCGTCCAAACTGATTTGTTGCCACTAAATCAAAAACGAAAAAGTGAAAAAGGTGAAAAAAAAAGGTAACATAACAAAAAGCCTGATTTGTGTCGCCATCTATTGTGCAGAATGCTAAGTAAAAGGAAAGGAAACAATTGTTGTTGGAAGAAGAAATTATGTTGATTGAAAGAGAGGTTTGTAACAAGAGGGGAAAAATTGTTCTCAGATGGCTCGTTGACTATTGTACAGGAATTACTGAAGATATGAAAGGCCTCGAAAAAATTGAGATCTCAGGATGAACGGACTTTTCAATTATTTTTGCATCGGCAAAACAGAAACGATGGCCATGTTTCCATGAGTGTTTTGCAATGGCCGATTTTTCAAAATCTTGTTTGTGAACGTACGATTGGTGCTCTTTGAGTCTGAAAAACAAAAAGGGCTCTACGTGTTTGGCCAATGTTGGACAATCCGCATTCACAATCTATTTTATAAATGCCAAAATTATTGTGGTCAGGAATCTGGTCTTTTAGTTGGGTAACACCAAGTTTGTTACCTGGCTTGAAAATAACGCGGAAATTAAATTTACGGAGGATGGAGGAGATTCTAGGTGAGAGATTCGGCACAAACAGAATGCAGATTGTTTCTTTGGTGGGAGCCGTTTCTTGGCACAAAGTGGATGTGAACATGGGAACGCTGGAAAGTTTCTTTACTGCGAGGTCTATCACCGACGGATGATATTCCCGGTTTGAGGCGTTGTTGCGTAAATGTGCAAGTTCTTTAGAGAGCGCTTGTTCGGAAGGCTAAACTAAAAGACCAGATTCCTGACCATCACAATTTTGGCATTTATAAAATAGATTGTAAATGCGGATTGTCCTACGTTGGCCAAACACGTAGAGCCCTGCGTTTCAGGCTCAAAGAGCACCAATCGTACGTTCACAAACAAGATTTTGAAAAATCGGCCATTGTAAAACACTCATGGAAACATAGCCATCGTTTCTGTTTTGCCGATGCAAAAATAATTGAAAAAGTCCGTTCACCCTCAGATCTCAATTTTTTCGAGGCCTTTCATATCTTCAGTAATTCCTGTACAATAGTCAACGAATCCATCTGAGAACAATTTTTCCCCCCTCTTATTACAAACCTCTCTTTCAATCAACATAATTTCTTCTTCCAACAATAATTGTTCCTTTTCCTTTTACTTAGCATTCTGCACAATAGATGGCGACACAAATCAGGCTTTTTTTTATGTTACCTTTTTTCGCCTTTTTCACTTTTTCGTTTTTGATTTAGTGGCAACAAATCAGTTTGGACGAATTTTCTGACGATGGTGGACGCTTGATTTTCCACCGAAACAATTGTAAAATGTTTCTCCTGCTCAAATTAAACTGCGTTTGTGTGTAATTTGTTTTAAATATTATTTTTGCGCAGTGTATCGCTCATATTTCTCATGAACATAATGTTATTGATATGATTTTTACGTAATTAAGTTATTCAAAAATTTACACGATGTGCCTAAAAGCTTCCAAAATTCAGATGATTAAATTTGTAATTCCCGTGTGGGTTAAAATTTTTAACAACTCGTATTTCTAATTTCATGTTTAATTTGCATTTTTAAAGTTTCAGTTTAATTTTTGTTTGTAACTATTCTGTTCACGTTGTAATTCTATCTCTTTGCCATGCAACTGCTAGTTTTTCTGGAACTAGCTTTAAAACGCAAATTAATACTTCCTTTAAAGGAAAGAACTGTACAGATATGAATAAATAAAATTCGTGAAAATGTTATTTTGATCGAAGTATCCATAATAAAAATACAGCAAGTCATTATGCACACAATGGCGTACGCAGGGGGGTGTTGATGGGGGTTGTAACCCCCATTGCAATGAAATTTTGTATATTTAACATAGGAGTATCTGTAACTCCCCATTGAGCCTATAACCCCCCTTATGAACTTTCTGCGTACACCTATGTCTGCACAAGTTTTGGGAAAGCTGACTCTACTTATGGACAATCTATATTATATAATTATTCATATTTTGGACTATTCGTATTTTTTTTTGGACTATTCATATTGCGGAATAAACTTTTGTTTAGTGAACATGAGGTTGTAAGTCCAAAGTGAATTACAGTAATTGATAACATGACGCGATGAAAATGCATTATCTTAAATGTGGCTTTATTGGAGATGTGCGTTAAATAGGAATTGGAGAGTGAAAGGGAATGCCTTAAACTGAATGAGAATAACTGATGCACATTCTTCGTTCTGTGAATAAGTAAACAGCCCGAGGGTTGCATGGAGGTAACGGGTTGACATAGCATGTGTCTAACCCAGGTTTGATACCAACGGTAATGGAGGATATGGGCCATTTCTTTTTCTGCCCAATGCGGTCTAAAGTTCGGTTATTTCGGTGACAGAGGTTAAGATTATCATTCTCTTCACCGTTTTCATTTATTGAATTATTGGTTGACTTAGAGAACGGTAGTTTGTCCAAAAATACATTTTTAAAAACTTTTTACTGAGCTTGAAACCATGAAATTTGTAATTATTTGGCGCCATTCTTCCGTCGGGCATCGACGCAAAATTTTTTCTAAATCGCCAAATTTTAACACTCTCTTATGTAACTAAAGATACATTTGACTAATCTTAGGTGACCTGGAGAGAAGGCAGACTTTATTTACATAAGGTGCTTAATATTTTAATTGTGGTATTTAATTAAATTGGAAAAAATTTAAAACAAAATTTTAAAGTTATAACAAAATTTTCAATATTAATTTACTTTTAGTTTAATCAAACATACATTTTTTTTATAACGATAAGAATTCATTCTCCATAAAAATGAATTTAGCTACATCCGGGACTAATGCTGCAGTGAAATTTCGCTAATTGGCGTGTAATACCTGTGATGGTAACCATCTATAATTGAATCGCAGTAGACCGAAATATAAAAGCACTTACATTAATTAATGCCATTTAATCGTACAATTAGATCGTGAAAGACATTAATATAACAGTGCTTCAATGCTGTTAATGGGATTTGTTGACGTAGTTAGTTCATCGAATTAGACGAGCCGGCAACATCGCCTCAAACCGGGGATATCATCCGTCAGTGATCAACCTTGCAGTAAAGAAACTATCCAGAGTTCCCAAGTTCACATCCACTTTGTGCCAAGAAACGGCTCCCACCAAAGAAACAATCTGCATTCCGTTTGTGCCAAATCTTTCATCTAGAATCTCCTCCATCCTCCGCAAATTTAATTTCCGCGTTATTTTCAAGCCAGGTAACAAACTTGGTGTTACCCAACTAAAAGACCAGATTCCTGACCACAATAATTTTGGCATTTATAAAATAGACTGTGAATGCGGATTGTCCTACGTTGGCCAAACACGTAGAGCCCTGAGTTTCAGACTCAAAGAGCACCAATCGTACGTTCACAAACAAGATTTTGAAAAATCGGCCATTGCAAAACACTCATGGAAACATGGCCATCGTTTCTGTTTTGCCGATGCTAAAATAATTGAAAAAGTCCGTTCACCCTCAGATCTCAATTTTTTCGAGGCCTTTCATATCTTCAGTAATTCCGGTACAATAGTCAACGAGCCGGTTGAGAACGATTTTTCCCCCACTTGTTACAAACCTCTCTTTCAATCAACATAATTTCTTCTTCCAACAATAATTGTTCCTTTTCCTTTTACTTAGCATTCTGCACAATAGATGGCGACACAAATCAGGCTTTTTGTTATGTTACCTTTTTCGTTTTTGATTTAGTGGCAACAAATCAGTTTGGAAGAATTTTCTGACGATGGTGGAAGCTTGATTTTCCACCGAAACAATTGTAAAAATGTATCTCCAGCTCAAATTAAACTGTGTTTGTGTGTAATTGGTTTTAAACATTATGTTCATTGACTTATTAGAGTGTCCCCCAGGAAATCACGATTTAACTTGCTAGAAAATGGAACATTTGCTAGTGGTTCTATAATGATTATCAGCTAACGAGTATGAGTTTCAACATCAGGTAAAAAAGAACCTCGTAATATATTTGTGAATAAACTAGAACTTTCTTTTTCTCCCATTTATTTTTTATAAGCAACCTCTATTTTATTTCGTTAAAGTTTTCTGAAATGAACTTTCGCTACTGTTCTGTTTCACTACTGTATTATTACATGATCCATTGTTTACTGGGGAATTCAGGACTCGTCAAGGTGGTAAATATGAGAACATATTTCTCGGCCTTTTTTCAGGTCACTTGATTTTATGATCCACCTCTCTCGTTCTATTTGTCATTTGAAAATCATACTGTGCATTCTTACAAAATGAATGAATTAATCAATCAAACAATCAAACAATTAATGAACGAATTAATGAATGAATGATCTATTACGCCCACTAAGATTTAAAAACGATAATTATTATTCGTACAGTTTTTATATGTGAAGAAACAAAAGTTTGGAAATTTCAAAATTCGAACGTGGCTTACATTTTAATTTCAAAGGATGGCTCTTTAATCGATGTTGTATCTAAATAATCCATAATCGATTTAAATGTAGTAAAATCGATTAAATGGCTCTTGATGTGGAGCCGTGCTTTTTTCTAATGCAGGTGAGGGTGTTTAAATTTTTGATGCTGTAACTAATTATGTAAAATATTTTCTAAAGAAATATGAAATACAACGCAGATTCCATTTGCAGACTGATTACTAATAAATTAGTGATATTTGAAATTAAGTTTGGAATGCGTATTTGTGTTTTTGTCTCATTCAAATTCATTTGAACTATTATTTCCTATTCTACTCGGCCAGACTTGTTTTTCAGCTATAGTTTCATTAAAGAGTCCCAGTTTCATTTTCTAATTGGCTTAATTGTATTTCCGAACAGTAGTTTGCTAATATTTCTTATTTCTATAATACAGTATATATATATTAAAAATTCAAAGCTTTTCCGACTGCCCATTTAAATTCTAATTTAATTTTTCAGCCTTTCCGCACAGCAAATTAATGAATTCCCAGAATTCTTTCCAAAAATCCAAATTTCGGAAGTTTAATTAGATATTTCTTAATTCAATTAGTTTGACTGTGTGCCGCCTAATACAATATTTTTAATTTAAACAAATATATTTTATTTAATATTTAAAACAGCAAGGCAAATTTTCAATTACAGATTTAGGGGAAAAGAAAAGATTTCTGAATCTGGTAACAATGGCCGCTAAAAAATATCTGCGCCATTTTTTCTATTTTCCCCTCAAAGAGGGAAAAATGTTCGATGATAAATGGGAAAACCCTTTTTCTCTCTCTCTTTATATCCTACTCATAATGCCAGAGACGATATATCTATAGACTAAAACAGCACCTCGTCTTTTCCCTTTTTCCAGCGAAAATGTTCGTTCTTCGAACGGAAATTCGTCTCATCTCTGTGCCAGCCTAAACAGCTATAGAAGATCCCATTTTCACGAGAGGCCTTTACGATGTGTATGTAACAACAAAAAGCGTACGTATTTCCTCATCCAAAACGATAAAAGAGGTAAAAGGAATTTTCTGATACAAAGCTATTTCAAAAACAATATCAAATATTTTCCGGTCTCAACGTTTTATATGGAACAGAGTGAAAATATGCCACTATAAAAATGCTGTAAATTGTAAATTAATGTTTCTAATTTCTAATTGTAACATATGGAAAGATATATTTAAACACAGAGCTCGGCATATCCTGGCACCATTGGCGACAGAATTTTGAACTTGGCGAATAATAAACATAAATTTCTTTTCATACTAGGTTGCTAGTGAACGTGATTTTCTTTTAATTCTAGGTGAATAAGGTTCCTTTCTGAAGTGGGCGTGTATACCTTTTTGTCTCGCAAGCGCGATTTTGTTTCTTTTCATACTATGTTGCTAGTGGAAGTGATTTTCTTTTCATACTAGGTGAATAGGTTTCCTTTCTGAAGTGGGCGTTTATGCTCTCTTGTCTCGCAAGCGCTGTTCCCCGCAATTTTGTTTCTTTTCATATTAAGTTGCTAGTGAACGTGATTTTCTTTTAATTCTAGGTGAATAGGTTTCCTTTCTGAAGTGGGCTTATATACTTTTTTGTCTTGCAAGAGCGGTTTCCAAAAGATTTTTCGAACCTTGTCAAGACCCTGTGCTAAACTCCCTGCGTATGTGTATAAAAAGTACATAAAAGAAATTTATAAGCTAACAGGGCAATAAATCGGCAACACAGAAGTTCAAAATATCTTTGAGAATATTGCAAATGTAAGTATGTTCAAGTTATAAATTCAGTCAAGGCATAGTAACAATTAACTTAAGCTATGGCTCTTCTTCAAATACTTGTCTTGGTATATGTAAATTCAGGCAATTGAAAAATATCACTTGTAATGTTACAACTCGTAAAAACATGTACGAAATCCCTTCAGTTGAAGTAGATAAGTTAACTAACTCTATTGTGCGTAGAAAAGCCAAGGCAAGACAGTACCTGATTTACGCAGGGCATGGGCAGCTGTCCTAGGCTCCTGATTCGGAGGGACCCCTAAATCCTAAATTTAATCCACAGTACATTCGTAAAAATTTTAATATTTATTTCATGGACAGTCCAGAGGCTTTTCAGGATTTTTAAAAAATTTTTTACAGGTTCCTTTCCCTTAAGACCAGGAAAGTGTACTTAGATAATGTGTTATATCTACCCTGTATAAATAAAATTCATTCACTCATAAGTATAATGATAATAAACATAGTAATCAGAAATCTGTCGTGGTTACAGGAGGGGTGGGGACCACTTCTTCATGACTGTCTGCCCCAGTTCCCAGAATTTCTAAATCGGGCCCTGGCTACAGATAATATTACCCATAAGAAAATAATTGATAAATTTGCTGGAAAGAGGCAAAGGAAGGGAGTCTTTAATATAAGTTTTAAAATTTGTACATTATAAATAAAAGTTTCATATTATTGATTTATTTTAGTTTTTGGAAGTACATACGCTTATTTTGCTTGAAGTAAATTTCAAGTCAATGCAGTGATTATATAGTACAACTATTTCTCCTTTACTTATCTCCTAAAAAGAAATAATTTGAATGGCTCGATTTCTGTTACCAGGGATCTAGAAAATGTGTTCCTTGTATCCTACGTGACTTCAAACCGACCATGAATCGCACTGTGGAACATCATCTGATATAAATCTGATCTTAAAAGTTTATGGTGGCTATAATTATTAGAGTTAAAATAGATGCCATGTAAGAAATCTTCCTGAAATACTGTATTGAGCTTGACAGTGGTGATGGTGCTTGCATGCTCTGAAGGTCCCCAATAGCCGAGGCGGAAATAACATAGTTAATGGTAAGGATAATCAAGTAGGGAGGATTCTTGGGTGTTATGAGTCCGAGTACGAAAGATACTTAGGAGAATGTGACTCCGATCCAAATCCCTGGCAGGGAACGATGGCAACTGCCCATACAGATATGATGCGGAAGATCAGAGCCCGCAAAAAAACGTAAACAAATAATTACGTGTTGGTAAAGCTGTGTTGTAGAAAGCAAAGAAAAAATTACTGCAATACTTTCTAAGAACACTAAGATAAATCACTGTCAACTTAAAATGGTGCCTATAATTTCCACACAGCCGAGAAGGTCTAAACGTCCACAAAAAGATCAAAATTGGGATTTGGAAAATCGAAGATTCTACCGAGAAGGAAAATTACATTCTCTAATAAAGGAAATGAAAGAAACCTATTGATTATTTTAGGATTGAGTGAAGAGAGAGATAAAGAGATTCTGAGCAATTACAAATCAACTGTTACACAGGGTGTTACTCAGGCGGTAATACCAACAACCAAAATGCATCGGCCATTATATAAAAGAAAAGAAATTCTCTGAAACGCTAAAGACTAACATGTTACAAAGTTCAAAGAAAAATAATTAGCAAATAAAAAAAAAGAAAATTATCGACGTAAAGTTTAACAGGGTGTTCCTGAATATCAATGAACGTATGTTAATGACAAAAAGCTATTTAATATTGTCGGTACTGAATAATATTAGATTTGCAAATAAGATCTGGAAAATCTCTCGGCAGCTTCTGGTGCCGCTTCTTTATGAAAAAAATTAGTTTAAATTCACCAGAGTATAAAAAACCAATTCTTTCAAAGAATTCGACAGAAAAAATGTCCCAACTCAAATAATGGCAAGCCGATTTTTTATGAATGATTGCAAATAAAAGAATATTCTGCAATATGACTGAATTTATCGCAAATGGCTATTGGTTATTATCTGTTCTTAGCTTGGGAGAGACAGCAACATCTGGTCCTGTTTAATCTTGCTTCCGTGGAAACGAACAAAAAGCATAAGACGGAAAGTACGTGAGCGATGCTCCCTAATGGTAGATTTGTTCTTGTAGGATCCGATGGTCAACGAGTCCTCTCCAGAGAGCGGAGGAGAGGAACTGATGGAGAGTCCTCTCACACATCTGTTCTTCTTCCCGCCAGAATAGACGATTGCAAAAGATCTCTCTTCTGACTCTGTTTCTTCGATTTCTTTGTTTAGGTGCGAAGTGGGCCAATACTTATTTCACACTTCGATGGTCTATATATCGTACCTAACTATTCAACATAATGTCAACTTCTAGTCGTTAATGGGTTCGTTTATATAAATTTAAGCAAAAAATGTACAAGATGCAAACATTATTCAGGCAGATTAATGTTTCCAGTTACGTTGGTATATAAATTTACATGATTAGCTTTGGATTTAAAATTCGACTATGAGTGGAAAATTCGAATTGTTTTGTAATCGGTCGGAATTATAGTGTGACGGTCCGCCCCTGCGGATATCTTAATTGATAATAGTTGTACATCCTGTGGTCATTGGAGCGGCATCCGTTCGACCGAAACAAACTCATTAATCCAACATGAATGACCAATAAATTGTCCCGTCTTTCTCTCTCCCTCTCTATAATATAAGTTTCTAGAATTTTCTTTTAAGCTAAGCCTCTGATTGGCTAAACTAAGTTATTGCGTAGGAACTAAAAGCCAATCAACGAAATGGCGGGAAAAAGGAACTTATTTCCCACCACGCTACTTCTAAGAATTAGACACGTTAACGACTTCAGGGGGGTTTTAATCTTGCATATGGGTGACAGACAGCTGCTGTGTCTGTGATAACTAAACACGTCTTTTGCCCTATATCTGTACTCAACGAAATGAAGTTTACAATAGTTATACGATAAGCGATCTCCGCCGAAGAGAAATATTTCCTTTTACCAATGAAAACTTAAGTGTAAACTACCCAATTGTTGAATGATTGTCTCGGTCGAACAGGAACCACTCCAACGACCACAATATGTACAACAGTTATCAATTAAGATGTCAGCAGGGGCGGACCGTCACAATAGTATATATATTATAATATATTATAACCTGCAATACAAATAAGTTCTATGTTTTTTTTTTAAATAATATTGTTTCTGAATTTCCCCTTTCCTTATATCTCTGTTCTACAGGAAATAGAAAAAGCAATCATCATGTTTTTATACTTAAGGGCTTTTACAAAAATGGCCAGGGACTCTTGCCTTTTTGATCCATGTTTTAAACCGATGGTGAGCAGGTGGAAAGTGTAATAGTGTAAAAGAAGAACAAGTGAACATATATTTTCAACGTATTATAATTCTTGTTGTTTTAACTTATGTACAATAATTTCAAATACGTTGTATTTAACAGTATTTTAAAATATATATATGAGAGATTTTGTAGAGAAGCGATCGCAAAATTCATCCCGAAGGTATAACTTTTGAAAGAAAATAAGGGATTGTTTTTATTGGAAACCAATGAGGGCGGAGGGATGAAATTCCTGGGTACAAGGATTCTAATTTTATTGCAGAAGAGTTTCGAATTTAATGAATTCCCATTGCACTCACGCTAAACAACGAAGCTTTACGAAGCAAAGGAAGATAAAATCTATTAGAATACAAATACTTCGAGCGTATGGCACGCTTTGAAGAAGGAAATAAATTAAAATAAGAAAATTCGGAAATGAAATAAGTAATGGAAAATATATAATGGAGTTAGAGAATCCTTAGTGGTTTCCGAGCCGTTGTTTATATCTGGGAAATTTTGCGGAAGAAATTCAATAGCAACGAATATTTAACGAAAAAAAAAACCGCTATTGTATTTAGAGAAACTCGACATTACCCAAAAGACAATAACGGGAAATTTGTGTGGACTAAAAAAGGAAAGATTTTTATGAGAAAAAATAAGGAAACGGAAAAGATTGAAATTCGAGATATAAATGACCTAAATGATTTCCGAAAAGAAATAAATGAAAATCATAAAGCCAGATCAATCGAAGTTAATATTAAAAAGAAAAGAAAGATCACGAAAACCAATAAAATTCAAAAAAGTCATCGCAATCGACGAAAATACTATATTTGAACGCCAATATTCTACAAAATAAAATGGACTTATTAAATGATATTATTCAAGAACTAAAAGAAACGGAAATAATCGCTATAGTTGAAACATGGAAAAATGATGCCTCTGATAACTCCACAGAAAATTATAATGAATTTGCATTATTCAGAAAAAGACTAAAGGAGGTGGTATAACCATATACTCAAAAAAAAAACTTGAAACTGAACACATAGAATTGGATTCATTTATAGAAAGAGACCTTGAACTACTATCGATAAATACGAAAATATTTACGCTATTAGTATTATATAGGCCGCCATCAATGAATATAGATAAATTTTAACGATTACTAGAAAATAAATTAAAAATTACTTTCAAAATAATGTACTGATATTGGGAGATTTTAATATTGATATCGATGAGAAAGTCTGATTCAATAAAACTGCTAAATTTAATAGAATCAAATGGAATTATAAACATAGTAAATGAACAAACTAGAATTAATAAAAGTAGTGCAAGTTAAATTGATCTTGTGTTCACTAGTATAATAAATACTGAAACAATACACCCGGACTTACATATCAGTGATCACAGATTGATACTTATTGATATAAGTAAAAAAACTCAATATAAAGAAAAAGAAATAAAAATGCAGAACTTTAAAAATGAAAACATAAATAATTTTCATAATGGATTACAAAAAATGAATTG
>QLNU02015003.1:118224875-118269465 GCA_006491805.2 Dysdera silvatica | reverse complement strand
TAGGAAGTAAAAAATTAAACAAGAAACAAGCATAAAAATACTTAAAAAATGAAATATTTGGTGACCCAAGAAAAATAGCTAATGAATTTAATAAATTCTATATTCACATATCAAGAAATTTAAATTTATCAAGTTCACTAAACAGCAAGTTCAAAAAATATCTTCAGCCAAGCTTAACAAATAGTATTTTCTAACATGAGGTTTCTGAAATCGAAATTGTAAAAGAATTAAATAAAATAAATCCAAATAAAGGACCAGGAATTAACGACCTAGCGACAAAAATTATTCAACGATGTACTCAATATTTAAAAGAACCATTAACGATAGTTATAAATGATATCTTTGAAACAAGTATAATTCCTAATGAACTAAAGATTGCTGTAATTAAACCGATTTTTAAAAAAGGACAAAAGATAATTATTGAAAATTAAAGACCAATAACAATTATGAGTGTGTTTTCAAAAATATTAGAAAAAGTAGCTCATAAAAGATTAATTGACATTTTAAATAACTATAAACAAATTCACCTTAACCAATATGAATTCCAAAAAAATAAATCAACAGAGGATTTGTTATTAAAAATATTAAACAACATAAAACAAAACAATGAAGAAAAGGAATTAATATTTGGCTTTTTTCTAGACCTCAGTAAAGCTTTTGACTTAATAAACAGAGATATTCCAAAAGATAAACTACTTAATTTAGGAATAAGAGGTAAAATGTTTAAACTTATAGAAAATTATTTTAAAGGTCGATACCAAATTGTTAAAATAGTGAATGAATCGTCAGAAAAAAGACTAATTTAAGATGTGTTCCAGAAGGGACTATACTAGGACCATTGATCTTTTTATTGGCAATAAATGATTTGATGTATTTAGAAGATAGTTTTCTATAATTATCTGATGATATAAATTGGTTCATAAGTGGATCAAATACAGAATTACTGGCAAACATAATAAAAGTTAAATTTGATTCAACAATGGTTCTATGATAACGATCTGATACTAAATGCTGAAAAAAAATGATTATATAATATTCCATGCTAATAAAAAAACATATAAAATTTAATGGAAAAACACTAGAAAGAATTAAGTCAATGAAATTTTTAAGTATTAAATTACACGAAAGACATTTATGAAATGATCAAATAGATGATATACATAAAAAAATCAAAAAAATAAATGGACTGTCAAGCAAGATTAAATAATAAACTAACTTTAAATGCAAAAATTGATATTTATTATTCAATAATTTACAGTATACTACTGTACTGAAAACCAACATGGGGTGGACTAAACAAGAAAAACTTAATAAAAACAAATAATTTATTAAGTGATACAATAAACAAAATAAAAATCACCATATCAATCAATTGTTCAATTTAGAGAAGAATATCAACTACTTAATATAGAAAATATACACAAATTAAAAATATCTCAATATATATACGAAAGAATAAATGAAGGAAAACACATAGACATAATAGAAATAATAAAAGAAGACCACAAATATAATACTTGTCATAAAAAAGAAATTAAAACAAAACATATTCGAACTAATTATGGAAAAGATAATATGAATTATTACGGATTAAATATTTGGAATAGCATACCAAACGAAATAAAAACTGTTATACCAATAAAAACAATATAAAAGTATCAATCAATATTTTTGAATATATTAATATAAAAATATATTCAAAAATATGTTTTATTTAAACAAACATAAATGTATCACAAAACTTGGTAAAATGACAAACACAGTTTTTGAAAAACTGTGCCCATTGTGTTATTTTACCAAGTTTTGTGATATATTCAGCACAGTGAGTCGTTTTACTTCCAAACATAAATGGCCAAAGTTCTTATTTTGCATGTGTATTAACCTATAGTTTCAACATATAATGCATCATGCATTTATATACATATATTTGGCCCTGCGGTGGCGCAGTGTGGTAACGCGTTCTCCTATTGCGCGGCTAATCCGGGTTCGACTCCCAGCAGTGCAAAAAGAACGCTTACTCAGAGATCTCATAAAGATCGCACTGCTCACTGTAGTCCGGGGTTTGGTTCCCTAGGCCTTAAGAGGTTCGGATTCCTCGGAAAACAGTAGGTCCCGGCGCAGCATGACCACTGTAGTCTTTGAGCCGTAAAACCAAAAAGCAAAGGAAAATTTATGTATATGTAATCTATACACATATGTATGAAAATAAAATTCATTTGTATTTGTATAGCATTGACTTTTGATGAAAAGAAGATAACACAATTCTTCTCAATTAAATTAACATATGAAGGGGCAAGCTAAGAAAAAAAAGTAGACGGGAAAGCGGGAGAAATAGAATATGTAGAATAGAGAAAGAGAAGAGTGGAATAGAATCTGTAGAATAAAGAAAGAGAAGAAATAAATAAAATATGTAGAGTGGAGAATGAGAAGAGAGAACTAGAATTTGTAGAATTGAGAAAGAGAGTGAGAAATAGAATTCGTAGAATGGAGAAAAGAAAAAAAGAAGGCGGAGAGAAAAAAATATAAAGGAGGATAAGGTTATGAAGGAAGAAGAAAAAAAAAGAGAATCTTGTGAGAAAATAAGGACCAGAAAGGAAATAAATGAGAGCATAAGAAATTAAAAAGAAAAACGATAGAGAAAGAAGGGAAAATGGAAAGAGAATGGTGTGAAAAAAAGGAGCAAGAAAGAAATGTGACGGAATAAGGAATAAAAAGGAGAAATGATACAGAAAGAAAGGAAAACGAAAACGAACAAGAATAGGAGGGAATATGAATCGAGAATAAAACGAAAATTGAGGGAAAAGGGAATGAAATGGAGAAATTAATAAATAAAGAGTGAGAAGAAACGACATTCTGCTACAGCATTATGTACGGTTGGAGAAACGGTTTGTTCTACTACTGCAAGGGAATAAGACTTCACATATTTAATACAAACATTTCACATTAACTCGTACTCACACTCACTCACTCACTCGTACTCATATAACTCGTACAAACATTTCACATTTAGCTCATAGAAAGGAATTGTACTGAACGAAGTTAACTGCGTAAGAATCAAATCAACGTGCACAAAACAAAAAGAATATTTGCATATGGAAATGTTATACCCTTGGGTCTGCGAAAACAAGGGACCGATAGACACGTTAAAAGAGATGTTGAAGGAAGAACGCAATGTAAATTAAATAACATGAGATTACCTACAAGATATAAACTAAACTTAGACATAATGTAACGTTGAACTGAGTTTTCAGATTAAATGTTGTCCAATCAGTGGACCATGGTGGGGTCCACTGATTGGACCAACATGGTTGGTTCAACCATGGTGGGGATATGGCTTAACCAAATGCGGACAATGGTAAGTTTACAAACGCCGAACTTTTTGGGGAATCAAACATGAAAAAATATGGTATTTACCCATGCTTTTATCATCGAAAAGCATAGTATTTTAATATAAAATAGCTGTAAATAATATCAAATAGAAAGAAAGAAATGGTAGATAGTTTGAATAAAGGTGTCTGCGAAAGATCATCGTTTGAATAAAGGTTAATTTAGGTGTTCTTACCAATTTAGTTACAGGAAACGAACACTCAATCCTTTAAGAACGTATTTAAAGCTTATTTTTCGAAACCGATTGTTTCGCGGAACGAGGCAGTACATGGACTGTTTTCAAACCAAATTGCGGTTTGGTTTAAAAAGCAGTCCATGTACTGCCCCATTCCGCGAAATAACCGGTTTCGAAAAGTACGCTTTAAATACGTTCGCAGGGGATTGAGAATTGTCGTCTGTAGCTTAGTTTGTAACAGCACCTGCCCGATAGTAGAAGGTCGTGGGATCGTACCCCCACCAGGTGCAGAAAAAATATTTCTTTTCTTTACGAACGTTTCACCATCTAACCATGCCATAACATCGGCGTTACTATTACTACGCCTAAAAAACGTTGATAAAAATTGTTTCTTAATTTAATCTGCGTAGTGGTATAAATAAACCATTTTGATGTTTTACTCGAGCGTGGAACAGTATGAATTAATTTCGATGAGCTCTTTTTAATTTCTGAGCTTCTGTTTATGATAAAATTGAATTAATATAAACGCATAATATATCTTCAGAAACAGATTTCTCGTTAATGGCAGGATCGTTATGGACAGATTTCCCTGTAGAATAAAAAAACCTTTTACATCACGGGTTTAAAAAAAATACAATTCCATATTAAAGAAACCTGAAGATATTTGCGTTTTCCTCTGCACACTGTCGCTTTGTCTTTAAATTAGTTTGTAGGATCGAGGAAATAGTGTATTCGCCTAACAAGGACACCTATTCCTGATGCCTTGCCAAGCTGTCAAGGGAGTGAAAGCTTCATGGTGATGATCTGAGGATATTTGCTTAACTTTGTAAGTGAGAGGGTTTAAAATATCGTCAGAAATGATGACGGATAATTTCCGCTGACAGCCTACGGATTTGATCTACAACTGTTGACATTGGTCGCTGTCAGAGATTTGGTGAAGCGAGACGGAGGTGGCATAACTCATGTCCAATTAGCAT
The DNA here is from genome assembly GCA_006491805.2 of Dysdera silvatica. Taxonomy (NCBI): domain Eukaryota; kingdom Metazoa; phylum Arthropoda; class Arachnida; order Araneae; family Dysderidae; genus Dysdera; species Dysdera silvatica. The sequence goes on along the minus strand of QLNU02015003.1, from coordinate 118,264,926 downwards.
CTGCCTAAGATCTGCCATAAAGTTAAGGTTATGGCAGCATGGTAATTAGGTTTTGGCTTCTGAAATCTAGACGCAATTTACTGTCTGCAGAATAATTGCTTACAAATCCGTGATTAATTTAATAAAGACGAACTCATATAGCGATTAATACTGTTCGTTCTGAATAAGAAACAAGAAACATTTGGTACTTTCAATAAAGTACTCGATTTAAAATAAACAGTAGAATCTGTTTATAGACATATTCTAGGGACCGGGAAAAGGAATCGTTATGGGGAAGGTTTATCCCGAAAATTTCTATAATTTTCGGGACTCCTGAAAATATGATTATAGATAGATTTATCGCTATAGACAGTATCCTTAAAAACATATTTCTCTTTATAGGCTCGTTGTAAACAAATTTTATCGTTATAGGCAGCGTCGTTGCAAACTGATTTCTCATTATAGGCAGTATCGTTATAGACAGATTTGATATTATGGGCCGTATCCTTAGCAACAGATTTCACGTTATAGACAATATTTTTAAAAATATATTTCTCGTTATAGGCAATATCGTTATGAAGAGATTTCTCATTATAGGCAGTATCGTTATAGGCAGATTTAATATTATATGCGTATTCTTAGAAACATATTTCGCATTATAGACGATATCTTTAGGATAAGTTTTATCTTTATAGAGGCATTATCTTTAGGAAAAGTTTTCTCTTTATAGAGGCAGTATCTTTAGAAAAAGTTTTCTCTTTATAGAGGCAGTATCTTTAGAAACAGATTTCTCGTTAATGGCAGTATCGTTATAACCAGGTTTCTCATTATAGGCAGTATCGTTATAGACAGATTTGATGTCATAAGCAATATCATTTGAAACAGATTTCACGTTATAGACAATATCTTTAGAAAAGGTTTCTCGTTATAGTTAATATCTGTAGAAACAAATTTCTCGTTAATGGCAATATCGTTATAAACAGATTTCTCATTATAGGCAGTATCGCTATAGAGAGATTTGATGTTATGGTTAGGCCGTATACTTGGAAACAGCCGTATACTTGGAAACAGATTTCACGTTATAGACAATATCTTTAGAAAGAAGTTTCCCGTTATAAGCAGTATCTTCAGAAACAGATTTCTCGTTAATGGCAGTATCGTTATGGACAGATTTCCCTGTAGAATAAAAAATCCTTTTACATCACGTGCATATTTGTGAAGATATTTCATTGATAATTCGTAGTTAAGTGCAAAAAGTTGATTTAATTATGTGATTGCTGAATTTCTGGTTCAACATATAACATCATTAAATTTTCTGTTTAATAAGGTAGTTAATGTTCCTAAAATTGAAAACGTTTTCACTTATCATTGTACTTAAATTTTATTTAAAAAAATTAAAAATTTTTAAAGTTCTTTATATAAATTTGGTAAATGGCAAGGTTTCCTAAAATCAATCGGTCAATTTTATTATTATGATATGCTTATACACAGTCCATCTTGAGTTCGGCGACCGGATATATTCATAAATATCGGGCCCTTCCCAAGGACCAGTGATATCTAAGGTATTTCCTTAGGATGTAGTCAGTTTCAAGTAAAGCTTCCTTTTGGAGTTGGTGCATTACCATTTTGTCAATTCCTATTGCATTACTATGATTTTCAAGATTTGATAGAATTGCCCCCATTGATCCTATTCCTATGGGCATGACAACAGTGTTCTCCATAATCTTTCGACTTCGATTTGTAAGTTTTTGTATTTGGTAATTTTGTCAAATTCTTTCTTTATTATTATTATTATCATCATCACCAATATAGATACAGCTAATAAGTAATTAATTCCATAGATGGTTAATGAATAATACAGAGTTTCACCAGGAGATTTAACTGTTATTTTGACACGGGCGTAAGGTTTAATTACAGCATTTCAGGAGCCCGTTATTCCATTTCCAGGTGAAGGCAGAATTCAGCCTTTTAAGCAATTCTACTCATTGATGAATGGCATGAATGGTTCTTTCATTAAATAAATCGATGACTAATTTTGTCCATCACTAAACGGTATGTAGAATTGTTGAAGTCATTAAACATTTCTACTTATCATCACATGATATGTGGGATTCTTCAGGAAGTTACTCAATGACAAATTTTGAACTTATATATTTTATTCCTGAAACTGAGCGAAAAGTCATGCGTTGTTGTTGTCAGAGAAAATGATTTTAATTGATATCATTTATTCGAGATTAGAATACGTTTTAGTAAGAAAAACATTTCTACTATAAACTAACTGTAAGAACTGATAAATGTATACATATAACTCCCATTATGTGTAATTATAATACTTATAACCACTGAAAAGATAGTCAATCACACTACTAGCAACCATGTAGGTCTGGTGTTCGACATGTAGTCCATATGCTGGACAGCAAGATAATAGAAATTACGCCTTTTTTGCATCGCACCTTCTGCGCGCAAATAAACTTAACGCAAAGCAAATTCGAGAGCATAGCAAGTATATTAAGTGGTTTATGAAATTAAAATTATTATAATTAAATTTGCGCTAAGCTCTTCTAGCACCTGTTTGGGCCTCCGGTAAGCCTCAAAATTTAGGACGCTGCAAAATTATGTCGATTTTGTCTCAACAATTCGTTGGAAAATCCTTAGATTCAAAGCTTTGCCTAATGCACATAATATAATTACGCATCCGAATTGGAAAAATCCAATCATAAGCTGCATGATTCATGACGTCATTCATCATCACCATGAGTATTTAACGTTGTAAAGACTAAATAACACGTAAAATATATTGGTATAGAAGATGAACATTTCAGTGTGTGTAAGTTAATAAAATGCTAGATTTAGTATCACTGATAATATTGTATAAACTTATGTTAATGAATACAAAATTCAAGTAGCACTACAAAGAATACAATATCTAATAACGCACAAAGTTATAGAACGTAGTCTATTTCGTGTGGGGCTTTATTATTACCAAAGTGTTACCATAGTTAGAAATACTAAATCCGTTAAGGGCAAAATTATTACAGTTTTGAACATACTCTAAACTTTTCGGTAAAATATTAAAATCTATTAGAATAGTTTTCAAATTTAAAGCTCCAAACAAATATCATAAAGTCTAAACTTATAGTGAATTCTCTGAACATATATTTATTGTAATCAGACAGTTTCTACAAAAAAGTTTACAAAAAATAATAAAAGTAGGGCCTTTTCATTTTGAACATCAGCTACGTAAATAGTTTTTCTTAACGATGAAGTCACGATGAAGTTACGATGAAGTCTGATTTTTTAATATTTTATTTCCCAATAGATTCTCTTCATTGGCTGATAATAGCCTTTGGAAATTCAATTTGGCAGGTACAGGGTCAACCAAAAGTCTGTGTAAATTTTAAAATTTCATAAAAAAAGGGGAGAAATCATTGCATTGAAGTGTAGTTGGCGCGGTAAATAATATCTAGATATGTTCTTTTCTAATACAATAAAAAATTTAGCTCAAAAGGCATCGATAGATAACGCTGACACTAACCATTCCGCAAGAAGTATGCAAATCAAGCTGTTACGCAAATATTAAGTGCTCGGTGGGTTCTCCATTCAATTTATTAATAAACTTGTATAAAGAATAGTTTTATAGACAGCTAACGTTGCGAAAACAAGTTTTCTTAATAAAACTGTACGTCATAGTACCCCTTTCATTGTTTCCAAAAGTTTAAAGCGCCACTTATTGGAGATCTTTAAATTAAAAATTTTTATAGTGTTAAAAATCACATCCACATAATGTTTATGGTGCAAACAACATTGGAATGTGATGAGTTTTCGTTTGTTTATGAATTTTTAAAGTTTATACAAACTTTTCGTTGACTCCTCACCCAGACTGTATTTAAACCAGCGATCTCTGAATAACCGTTCTATTGTTTTAATAGCTGCGTATAACATTACCTGGATCTTATTTTGTGAATAGAGATTTATCGAAGGAATGTTCTCAATTAATTAAAAGAGAATTGATGCATTTTTATGATAATGCAGAGACTGAAGGTTTCAGTTCCAACTGAATGCATGAAAAATCAATTTTCCGGCCAATTTTAACCAAAAATAATTTCTGGTAAAATGTATTTTGAACTTCGGTAATTCATGAACCCAAAGGCGGATCCAGGGTTTTATAAGGGTGGGGGCAGTTACGGGGTCCTACAATAAAAACTTTTTAGTTTTGGACTATTAAATAGTTTAGGTAAATGTTGTTATATTACTAGCCTTCCTTTATCTTCACCAAAATATTTAATTTAAGACAATGAATTAAAGATGGGCTTTTCTTTAATTAAACTATATGGTTTAGGGTAGATTATAGTCAAGTATGACAGAAGGATAACCTAGTAAAGGAGACATATACAATAACAAAAATGATAATTTACAATGTAATTAATAGAACAAGTTAAAATTTAAACTGCAAAAATCTTGTAATTATTTTACTTTTTTTTTATAAGAAGCAATTTTTTTTTAAAAACTTCAAGTTTAGGATTCAAAGTTAAGTCATCTTGGTTTCTTTGAAAATTTGTCAATCACTTTTTTTACATCAATATGAATATCTCTGTGAGTGTGTATTAAAAGTCTCTTCTGTCATCCGCGTTCGAAGCCAAGTTTAACGGCGCTTCAAGGATAAAAAACTACGTTCTGCTGAAGCAAGACTTACTGAAAACCTCGTTTGAAGAGTGAGAATCTCGTAGATTCGTAGAAAAAGGTCTAGATCGCATTTCTCCAAGACTTTGACACTTCCGACACCAGTGTAAGATTCCTTTTTTATTACGATCGGAACGAGTAACACATAACATATTCTTCATCGTCTTTATTTTTTTTTTCATTAAACCCTAACGGGGGGCGATTATCCTCTCCGCCCCTCGCTGGATCTGCCCTTACATGAACCTCTTGAAGCGTTATTTTATTTATTGCAGGCGACTGTAAGCATTCATCTATTAATCGATTAATGGCAGACAATCGAATGAAGGGAAGAGGACTTTCTTTTGAAAAAATTAAAAAAATATGCTATCTAAAACTAAGGCCACTAACCCTAGTTAATAATATTAGCATCTACTGATCACTATCAGTCGAAAGCTACTTAATTGTATTTTGTATGTCATCATTTAATCTCCAAAAGAAGAAACCAATTTTTTTATCGTATCACTAACCACGGATTATTGAAATTATGCTACAATCATTTCTATTACTTCGTATGTTATCCTTTCGACTGTCGCTGATTTAAAAATATTTGTGCACAGCTGATGTTTTAATCACAGTCAATGAACTGAATATGTTCAGAAAATCACCGGTTTATATTGAAAAAGCTTTAAATACACTCACAGGGAGAGAGAAATGCCAGCTCACCTGTTGCTTATGGTTAGAGCACTTGGTCGGCCAGCAAGAGATGTTGGATCGTGACCCAACAGGTTTCCGAGAATTCACTTTTCCTGCGAGCTGTTGTACCGCAGTTTCAATATCCCACGGTTAAGAATGGAATAAAAAAATCGTTTCTGTAGTTTATTTCGTCTATGCTTTATGGCACAAAGGTAGTTTTTGTCATGCTGTGCGGAATTACAGGTTTTCGAGGGATTGAACCCACAGATGTCGACAGAATCAAACCTCGGGGAATGGGTCAGCATAAAAAAGCTACTAGGTAGCAGCTGTAGTGAAACAGGGTTTGTGAGTGCGATAGGTAAAAAATTCTGAGACGAGATACAGCAGCATGCTACAATAACTTTATATCATGTGATTATTTCAAATATGTTAACTTCATACAGATTTAAATGTAGTGCAAAATGTATTTTTATTTTTGAAAATCATGGCATTTCCTGGGAGATTTTGGTCAAGTACCCAGAAATAAGAAAACTTGTATTTATTCTCAAACAAACACATTAATTGCTTTTTTTAACGTATAGCTTCTTTTTTGTAAATGATATAACTTTGTATGAAACTGAAAAATATATTCAAAAATACTTTTTTGTACACACATGAAGAAAATTACTAAAATCCGATACATTTGACAACACTTTTTTCGCTTCGGTCTCACTCTACAAACAAATTTCGTAGTCACGCTTTGTGACGTCACAAAACGTTGGGGATGACACCGAGAAGAGGAAATTAAAATGAAATTCTCCAGTGCTTCAAAAAATCATGCGCTCTGCGTCACGAATACGAAAAATTTTTTCAATAGATGTAGGGATGTTTTGAAACCAAGAAGCAGATAAGTGAGAATTCTACGGTTACAGATGAAGATAAACCAACGATTTAATATCTAAAGGCAATATGAAAAGCATAGAGTATCTAACGTATATCTAGATACCCCCTTGATCCATCATATGACGCGTTCTACGTCACGCACACAAATTATTTTATATGTAGGGATTATCATAGATACCAAGATGAAAACGAAGAACGGTACTGTTGTAAAAAAAGATAAACAAAAATATCTGTAACTTCTAAAGATAATACAAATAGCATGGAATATCTAATTCATATCAAAATCCATCAGTGCTCCATAAAACGATGCGTTTTGCATTACACAAACAAATCATTTTCAAGGTAGCCGTTATCACAGAAAAAAAAGGAAGAAGAAAAGGAAGGATGTTACGACTGTAGATAAAGATAAATCAAAGATAACCTGAAAACATCTGAAGCTAAGATGAAGAGCAAGGATAATCTATTGAGTATCTAAATCTTTCATTGCCCCAGCAAATCACACATTGTGAGTCATGCACACGATATCTTTTCATTGTAGACATTATCGTGGAAATCGAAAAGAACAAAAGGAATGAGGTTGCGACTAAAGATGAAGATAAACCAAAGACATGATATCTAAAAGCAAGATGAAAGAACATTGTGCATCGAATGCAAAAAATTATAGCTGTCACTAAATAGTGTGCACCCGAAGTACTAATGATGCATAGGCAAAAAATTGGATGAAAATTCGGTACACATATAATCAAAATGTGGATTTAATGGGGGCGGATATTTCCTTGTACGCTTTACGGAAGTTTCGTGAAGGAGAAAGCCCAACCTTCCACTACACCTGTATATGGAAAAACATCGATAGCATAGATGGATTACAATTTTCCGATAACAGATTATTGAAAACAGTTGCGAAAAAGCTGTGGTGATAAAGAGAAAGCGAATGCTTAGTTGAAATTCATCTGGCACATATGGTATCGAAAATGTGACATTACTTGATGGATGAATTCAACCCAAGCGCATCAAACATTGCTTGGAAATGGAAAACCGCAATTTGTTTTATAGAACAGCGATGGTAAAAGTCCCCCTCTCGCAGAATTCCAAGACATGAAAGATATGCACCGAGAAATAAAATCAAAATGTTTCGTTGAAAGTACTTCCTACAATGTACTCAGGTACAATTCCTGCATGAATAGTTGAGGACATGGAATAAGATATCCTTTTGAAGAAAGGTAAAGTAATAGACATTGTGTTGACCATCGAACAAACTTAATTTTCCCAAATTAATTTTCCCATTATAACAATTAGAAATTATGAGGTAACTAACAAGATATGAAGAACTAATTTTGGTAATTGGAGGTAAGGCCACACTCAGAATTTAATTTCGGGGTGGGGTCAAAAATTTTTACCTCATGTATGGGTGCAATCATAGCATGCAAGGCCGTAGCCAAGTCCCATTAAAAATTTAGTTTCGGTGGGACCGGTCCCCTCTGGGTACGGGAATGACTGGAGAGGATATAGAAATTGAGCCTAGATGTCATTGAAATTGACCACGACACGTCTACTTTCCATATAGACTAATTTTCATCCTTTCTAGCGATTTCTGCGTCCGAGGTTGACGACAGGACATCGACATTTCCATTATTTCTTATCTAATACATTGTTTTAGGTACCTAGTTAAGGCCATACATACATATCCTTAGTAATCGTCTTCTTAAGCCACTCGATACAAATAGCTTTGAGATGTTGGTTAATTATTTAACGGTACAATTTTATTTCGTCACAAAAACATTAACAGTGGTTGGCAATAGATGCAAAAAAAAATATATATATATTTGATATTTTTGGATGTTTCGCATTTTTTTTCATCCAACATATAAAAACGACTATTTTGGTAAATCTAAAATTGGTTTATTAATTTCTTTTCGAACATTTATGTTATAAACAACACTTTTTATAGATTCTCTAAATTGTCTAACCATTTTGAATCTTCGTCGTTGCTTACTTAATAATTCTAAGAATACGATGCTTTCTTTTCCCAAATTCAAGAGTTTATTCTCACTGTTTATCTCACATTTTTTTCGGGCCAATCACTAACAGTCTGTACCTTCAGGGTTTCAGAACTATCTGCCCAACTACTATGAGGGTTTCGACAATACTTTTCATTAATACAATGCTTCATATTCGTTTATCTTACCACAGTATTCTTACACATTATTTTACTTTACCATAATACTCCTACATATTATTTTACTTTGCCATAATACTCCTAGAAATTATTTTACTTTGACATAATACTCCCACACATTATATTACTTTGCCATAATACTCCTATACATTATATTACTTTGCCATAATACTCCTACACATTATTTTCTTTGCCACAATAATCCCGCGCATTATTTTACTTCGTCATAATACTCCTACACTTTATTTTACTTTACCCCGGCACTTTAACTCATTGTTTTGTACTCACTGCTTTAGCACAGAAATCGCAACAGTTTAATTAACTGACGCTTTAAATATGAGATACTTCAAATTATCAAAATCTTTATTACATTAATAATGTAATCTTAAAGCCAATATTTTGTGAATATTATTTCCAGAATTCAGTAATAAATCGCCGTTTTAATTAAAATTAGATTTCGAATATATGGTTTCCATGTCATTCATAAGCGGAGCAAAGTGGGGAGCAGGGGCCCAAAGACCTCCACTGGATATTGGGACAATTTCTTCTCTTTTACAACAAGGCACGTTATCTTTAAAGCTGCTTAAGCCCAGTTCCATAATTTTTGAATTGCTAGGCTTCTGATATCATTGAAAAGAGGCGATTAATTTGATTGAAGTGGTATTCGGTATTTCCAATTTTCGTGAATATATTTTTAATGAATACATTTTAAAGATTTATTTTAATCGTTTTGGATACGCAATAATATTAACTTTTCGGGTAGTTTAATTATATGCTGACAAGTGAATTTTTAGAAATGTCTTATTCAATTATGCAAGCTTACATTTCTGACATATAATTAATTTAAAAATGGTATATCTGATCATTCTTTGTGTCATTTAATTAAATTGAAATTTTGGACAGTGGAGTGCAATACCTCCTCCTTTCCCCAATAGAAAAAATAGTGCGCATATCGCAAATATCATATCCGCAATGTAATTTTCAGCTTCCTTAAAAAGATAAGTGATTTAAATGAAATAAATTCGAATGAGGAAATATTTGCACACTTATTAATGTTTTTATCGTGAACTAAATTTTTTACCCTTCGACGTAATTAAAGTCGAGAGGGCTGTTTTTAAGAAATTTAAACCGATAATTTGATAAACAGTAAATTCGGTCTTTTAAAATTGTGAATATTCAGAGAAATCCCAAAGAAATCCTTCTTGTCAGAAAACAATACGGTTTCATTGAGTATTGATATATATTATTGGGTAAACTTACGTTTAGAAATAAAAATTTGAAATAGATTTCGCCCGCGAATTTAAAATAAGCAAAAATATAATAGTACTTAGTATTGCTACCGTGCTTACATACTGCAAATAAGCATTGATTTCAGTAAACTTCTATTAATAAAAGAATATAACGCTTGAATAGGACACACCATAACTATTAGTAGAAGTTAGTTACAGATCCAAAGCATAAGAAAAATTTCCGCAACGTTTCGAGAACTAATGTTCCCTTTACCAAAAAAAGTCAACTTTTTTGATAGAGGGAACATTGTTGTTGATTGTGCAAGTAAACATGGAAAAGTTGGCCGAACCAGCGACGCAGTATTTCTGGGAAGGATACGATGAGGTCCAAAAGAAGCGAACAAGGGATTCGATTCCTCTAGGGAGCGAGTGGATTTCAAGATACTGTCAGAGTGAAGATTAAGATGGAGTTAAGAAATTTCCGCCATTAGAAACAGTCTATATTGCTCCCTTTTTCTCTTACAAAGAAGGGGATAGTTTTAATTAATTAAAGTTTAAGGGGGATAGTTTTAACTAATTAAAGTTTAAGGGGTAGTTTTAATTAATTAAAGTTTAAGTGGATAGTTTTAATTGATTAAAATTTAAGGGGATAGTTTTAATTAATTAAAGTTTAAGAGGATAGTTTTAATTAATTAAAGTTTAAGTGGATAGTTTTAATTGATTAAAGTTTAAGGGGATAGTTTTAATTAATTAAAGTTTAAGAGGATGGTTTTAATTAAAAATCACGTATATCTTGATTGTATCTTCTCACGAGTAAAGTCGATCTTTCAGATTAATTTATAAGAACTCATTTAATACAAGGCAAACTTATTTATACCCATCCTTAACAAAAGAGGAAGGTTTAACTTCCTTATCGACATATGAAGTCATTTTAGTTTCACGTTTGGTAATTATTGAAAATATCGCAAATTGATATCGCTTTTAATAATTTTAATTGTGTCTTTATTTTTTTCCAAAAGTATTGATAAACATTTTTAATACGTGGAAATTTCATAATAAAACAACAACAAATAAAGCAAATAATGTTTATTTTAAAATAACCTGAAGAAAATCCACTTCACATCTATACAGAAGGACCTCTGTTGGATAGAGCTTGTGGTGCTGGTGCTGGAGTTTTCTGTAATCTTTTCTCATTTTATATTTCTGTAGGATCTTTGACTCCTCATTTTGATGGTGAAGTTGATACTATATTTGTCGCACTTAATCAACTATTCTTCCGCAAGGACAACTTCACTAATGTTGTCATTATCTCCAACTCCAAAGCGGCACTTCAAGCCATTTCCAACAATAAAAAACACTTTTGCAACCGCATTTATGGCTGTAGATCCATATTGAAAGTTACAAAATGCAAGATCAGCTTACAGTGTGTCCCTGCACATATTGGTTTAGAAAGAAACGAAATGGCTGATCAGCTGACCAAGAAAGGTACATCCATCTCGCAAAGACCACAAGGGGTCATAATTTACTCATCATGACCATGTTTTACTCATCGAAACTACTTATGCATCAGTATTTTAGTAAAAGCAACGATCTGGAGATTTCAAATAAGGCTTTAAATGAACCCTAGTATGTGCTACTCCAGTCCAAATCACTTATTCCAGATACTCCAATAACTTCCAACGTGGCAAAATTTCGAATGTTAGCTGGACATGATTGTCTGTAGACATGTTTTTATTAGCTTTGGTTTGACTGAAACCTCTGATTGCAAGCTGTGAAACAGCAATCAACTAATGACATCGTATCATCTTAAAGTGTGCAGCTCATTAAAAACTTCTCAAGGTATTGTTAGCAAATATTCAAAAGTTCCAAGGTTAATGACTAAATAGTCAAATGCCTGGTATTTGTAACAATAATAATGTTTATTCAAAAATTTAGGAGGTTCTCCATTTTTACGTTGCGCAAAAAATTATTCACGGTGCATGAAGTCGGGAAATATATTCCAAACCTATTTTCGCACACGTACTAAATGAAATACGAAAATCCGTTAAAGTATGCAAGAACTCTTTTACTCCGCCCTCACGCGACGAACAAAATTTTGTAGTCACACTTTGCAGCTTCACAGTATGCTGGTTGTGCCCTGTTCCAAGCAAAGGAAAACTGAAACAAAGGCTCAGTGCCTTAGCAAATTACACGTTCTGCGCCACGCAAACGATTTTCAGAGTAGACGTCATAGGACTTAGAAAGTAAATAAGGAAGATGGTTGGGGTTTAGAAGATAAATCAAGGATTTAATATCTGAAGGCAGGATGAAGAATATTAAGTATTCATTGAGGGTTGGGTGTGGGGCATTACCGCCACTGGATACAATGGATCTGGATTACCAAAATGGTGGAGGCTAAGAAGATGGATTTATTCATTGGACAAATAAGTAAAATAGGCCTTTGGTATCTTTCTCATAATGTATACTAAGTTTGGCAGTGAGTAAAAAAACGTAACCTACCGCCAGAATTGGCGTCGAAAAATATTCACAGTATCAATCAGTGACAAATTCTGGACAACTTATTGTTGAAAGTGATTTCAGAAAGATTACACTGACACCAAAATTTAAGAACTTACCTAAACTTTCAGTTATTGGCTTATATGATTAGTGGCGCACGAAAGAGAGGGACTCGGAGTACTCAAGCCCCTCCTGTTAAATATCAAGTCATATATTTTTCTTTGAAGTTAAATCATATCTTTTTAATGCTCTTTGAGCATCCGTTTAAAATTGAATTAATACTTCCTTGTCAAATATGTAAAGTGACAGGATGGATGGATTTAATTAAAAAAATTCGAATATTTTGAGGGAAGTTAAAAATTAGAATTTTCTCGTGTGAAGAATTTAATGATTTCTAACTTTTTTCAGGAGCTTTATTAGCATGCCTTTGTCGTATTAATTAATAGTTTTATCTATTCAACTTTGTCATATACTTTTAATTTTATACAGGTGATATTTTATTCGATATCATTTAATGTTTTCAGAGATCAAACTGTGGAGTTTGAATGTTTCAATGAGACGGTTTTGTTTTATTATAGAAATATTCACGATAGTTGCTATTTTCATAATACATAAAAATTAACATTATAACTTAGTAATGAATTTTTAGTGCCTAAATCCACGGTATAATTCTACTAAATTAAATGTGCATATATACTGCATCAATTTTTCCATTGTATTTATAGATATAATTTCAAAGTGGGGTATTTCTGATGGTTAGAGTGGAACAAAATTTTTACTCAGAGGAAATTTTAGTTTACAGTTACATTGTTCCATATCTTCCACTGAAATTGGAGTTTAGTCTCTGAAGCCTCCCTCTTTGTTCGACGTTTCACCTTCCAGATGCCTCAATTTATCAAATGAGGTCCTAAACCACTATAGAAAATTAATGCTTCACAAAAGAAAAATTATTTTGTAAAATCATTATTAATATAAAACAGATTTATAGTAATTTTGAAGTGGTTAAAACATTTAACAATACATAAACATGCTTTCAACCATTCAATGTGATGCTCATCACGAAATGTTACAAAATCTTATGATTTTGTAAATTGATCTTGATTGATCGTGAAGATTTTGTAACATCTGATAATGATCGTCACTTTGAACGGTTGATTTATGTATTATTAAAATTTATGAATTATTAAAATTTTTGTTTTATATTTATGTATTATTTAAAATCTTTAACCACTTCAACGTTGCTCTCAATCTGTTTTATACTTTGTGGTGTAGTGATATGCATTTATTATTAATATATTTATCAGCATAAATTGTGTAAAATGAAACTAAATGTAGACAGACGAAGCAACTGACAAGTGCAGTCTAATATACGGAAATATATTTCATTCTAATATGCTAATTTGCTTTTTACCAAAACCCATTGCTTTCTGCTGTCCCCTACTTATAACTTAATTGTCAATTGCAATTTTATTTTAAATAATCCAATATATTTTTCTTCTTTCTGTTTCCTTTAATCTTTAAAGGGAAGTAGGCACTTGAAAGACGGTCTCCGTTTGTGTATCAGTTTTCCATAGGGCCCTTTCATCTTTTCTCATATCATTTCCATTGTTTAATCTCGTGTTCTGGAGTTCTCCTAGATGTAGTTTTTTGTCTACTTCCCTTTCTTTTCCTTCGGGGTTCAGTGTAGGTCTTTTCTGCAAATACGCTTCACTATAACAATCTAAAAGTTGCAAGCCGTATATGGCATCGAGGAAGTTTATTTAATGTTGAACAAATTTTCTTTCTCTTTCGTCCCTCCCTTCGTACGTACGTAAATACACACACACACACACACACACATACATACATACATACATACATACATACATACATACATAAGTACGTACGTACTATTTGGATTGTAATTTTTATATATATCTAAGAAATATCGAAATATTAGATATGCTTATGTTTTACCATAGTAAATACGACACTCACGGTATAAATCTATTGTAGTTGTTAGGGTGAAAATTGAAAATTCTCTTTTTAAAATAACTAATTAAATCTAAACACCCAGGAGCAGATAAATAGATAATTAAATAAAAAATACATACACTCTCTCTCTCTCTCTCTCTCTCACTATGTATAAATATATGCTTAGATGTTGTTAAGTGTTTTTGTTTTTTCGATATTCTGCCGCCTGTTATTTAATTTTTTCAGATGGAGTTGTACCTCCAATTATTTGTACACTGCGTCTATAACACTATGCCAGATTAATTAACGTTCAAGAGGAGACACCTCCATTCAAGAGAAGACACGTTCGTCCAAAGAAACCGTCATCATGGGCATAATAGGAAGTAAACAAGTTTCCTGGGCCATCCATGCATACAAACAAAATCAAATTCTTTGTAACTTCTTTTCAAGAACTTTAAATTTAGTTGTTTTTTATGTGACAAACGAAAAGACTTGTTAAAAATGCCTGTTGAATTAACAAAGGTGTAAAATTTAAATTAATTTGATTTTTACTAGTAAAAAACACTCTTAAAAAAATTCTGAATATAAATAAGGCACTTATAATTAAATTCCTTTTCTTTTTAAAAGTAGGACCCCTTAACATACAAATCCACCTTTTTGTTTTTTTCCTACCTATCATATTTAATTTTTTAAACCCATTTTTAACTTGCAAACAAAATAATTTTGGCCAATCAGTGTACCTAAAAACTGCTATTTCGCTCCCTACAATATGGCTAATATCCATCAGCAACCGAAACCTATAAAAACTTAAGTTCAGACGAAATCCCTGGTCGAAAGGAAGTAAATGAATCATCACAGCAATAAATAGCCAACTCGTTGCACGTGCATAAATAGGTCAGGCCACACACGAGGCTGGGCGTCCAGTTCCAGACCACCACAATTGGCCAACAATTGCAATTTAGGCAGGCGAAATTGCCGTCTAATACGTTAACAAAAGCCAAATTAAAAGTTGGCAATATATTGGCGAGAATAAGGATTTTAGCAGTCCTTACACAAAAAAAAAAAAAAAAAGTCTTCAAGATGGTGTTACTTTAAAAACGCTTACAAGTCTCGGTCAGCCAGAGAGAGAGAAATTTTGAAACACGAAGATGTAATTCAGACCAGGGGACCCCAACCTACTCCAAACATGGGCCATTAAGGGTGTAACATGTAAGTTAAAGTTATCTTTCTTTCTCTTCTATTAATCGATAAATTGTAAGTGCCTCCTCCTTCATTAAACTTATAATAAAATGTGCAAATTTTTCCTGGTGGTTTATATACCCCAGCACAATTCTCATAAAAAAAATGAGTAACTAAAAGATAAGTGAAAAATTGATAGTATGTAGAATGGTTAATAGCTCCAAATGCTTATATAAATGGCACTGTTATATTCTAAAGGAATTAGAAAATATATTATCGTGTTTATAATATAAAATAAAAGGCAGTAATTATTGAATAATTGTTTCATGTCTGTTTTAAAGAACCTGGTGTTTTTTTATTTTGTTTATGTTTAACACACAACGCGTTTAGAAAAATAACCCTAGTTATTCACTTAATTTTTACGGTCTTGCATTTGAAATTTTAGGCAGAAGTCAACCAATGTTTACTAACCACTATCAACGGCCAATTTACAAATTTATTCTGGATAAACAAATTTAATATTTAATGTTATGGAAATTGTGTTTTAATGTTCTCAAATAGTAAAAATTAAATCAATAAGTAAACTAACATTAAAATTTATCTAATTATAATTAAAAAATACTAATACTTCATTTTCATTTCATTTTCAATACTTTATTCTATAATATACTATCATTTCATATTCTAAATCATTTCAAATGTTAAACCATAAATGATATAACTAAATTATAAAAATAAATAAATAAAAATCTATTCAAAAACCCCATAACACAGTAATTTAATTAATTTATCTTTATTATTAAATACATTATGACTTAATATAATATGCATTTCCTCTTTCTATAGACACAGAAAAGTTAATTGCTTATATGCACAAATTAATTAATTAATTAATTCTACATATATTACGGTTTTGTTCAAGTTTTATAGCGAGTACGTAATTTCTAAAATGCAACACAGGAATAATTAATTCGTTTGAGGTAATAGTCGATATTTCGAAGTTGTACGGATGCATGTGTAAATTAATATATTGTATATATTTCGATTCGGTTTCATATTACTTTAATTAATATATGCTCGTCTAGTCATTCAGTTATCCAAACAGTGGAAAAACTTCCTTTGTGAAAGGAATTAATTGAAAACTCATGCCCAATCGCCTTTTGAATTACTTAATTGAGCAGAATTTTTGAATTGGAAAAGTCAGTCCCTCCACAGCAAAACAAACCCTTCTAATTACCTTTGCCTCAAAATTACAATTCTTCGATAACGTTTCTAGTTATTTGAAGACATTCGTAATTTGAATGAAAAAGAAGAAGCTTTACTCGGAGAAGCATTTGCATACTTATTACGTTCCACAATTGCCCCTGAAACAGCTATTCTTTGACGTAATGGAATCAATGGCATTTCTTTAAAAATCCCAAGCTTATTAAATCGTAACTTCAATCAACTGAAGTGGTAAATTTTTAAATGCGGGGAAAGGAAAAATTGACATCAAATAATGTAAATTTTATTTTGTTTTATGGGCACATTTATGCATTAAGCAACAGTTTTTAACGTTTATTATGCATATTAATATTAACGCCGATATTATGGCGTGGTTAGATGGTGAAACGTTCGTAAAGAAAAGAAATGTTTTTTGTGTTCGGTGGGGCACGATCCCACGAGGGATCGTGCCGCACTGAACGCAAAAAAAAATTACTTTTCTTTGCGGACGTTTCACCATCTAACCACGCCATGACATCGGTGTTAATATTACTATGCCTAAAAAACGTTGATAAAAATTGTTGCTTTATTTAATCTGCGTAGTGTTTGATTTGTATACATTTTTATATATGTAGTGAAGTTCTTTCCCATTTATTCAAAAATTAAATTTTTAATCAATCTATTGTATGAAATTTCGAATGCATAAGACGTTTTCTGAGTTTCTTTTTCATCAATATGATATACAGGATGCGCCAAAAGATCATAATTCATTCTTTAAAAAATCATAAAAATTAATAAATAATAATAAAGAAGTGATGTTTATACGGAAATTGTTCTAGAAAACTCGGTTTTTTTAGTAGTAGAAAAGTTTAATTTAAAAACTCACGTACAAACGGCGTTTATTGCTGCAACAGTTGCTCAATATAACCTCAAAAATTATATGACAGAACTTAACTTAAGTTCTGTCATTATATGGCAGAAATTAAGCGAACAACACATGACATATACCGGGTGCGTCATAAAAATGTATACACACTTGAAACTGTCATAGAAAATTTATTTCCTGTTCTACAAGGATAAATTTCTGGGAGAAAGTAAGGTTATATTTCTACAACAGGTGGCAGCAGAATCGTCGCTCTAGCTGCTCAACCCAGTTAGTGGCAAGGAAGTAACTCCAATATGGCGGACGTACGTTTGAGCTTTGAAGCGCGGAAGCAGGTAATTAAATGGTACTGGAAGTTTGAAAATATTGCTGCGGTTCGAAGACAGTGGTGAAGTGAGTATGGCACAGAACCACCTTCAAGTTTAACAATTACACGTATGCGAGGCAAATTCGAAGTTCATGGAACAGTGTGTGTGATGTGCATGAAGGCCAATCAGAGCGACCTCGTATAGCTACAAGTGATGAATCCTCAACTGCGGTATTATAACCTTACTTTTCTCAGAAATGTAACCTTGTAGAACGGAAAATAAATTTTCTATGACACTTCAAATGGTGTAAACATTTTTTTGATGCACCCTGTATATGGATATTTTTCGTCATAAGTTGTTTCGCCGTGCCAAATTTTCGCAGTGGCTTCTAATTCAACATTCAGGTAGAAGAACTTCATAAGCAACGATTGGCCTGGCAGCGATAACATTCTCCAATTTTGTTGCCTTGCGAATCGACGGCCTCTACAAATGACTTTTAAACTAAAATTTTTTGCCACTAAAAATTCCTATTTTTCCAGAAAACCTTTCTGCAAACCGCAATTCTTTATCATTATTTGTTCCACTTTTTTTTTGAATGTTTTTTGATGACATGATTACATGATTTTTGAGGTTTTTACGAACTTGTGATGCATCTCCTACTTCTCGGATTGTATATAATAAATCTGTGAATTGGAACCAAAAGGGTTAATACTCAATTTGCAAGCTTTTGTGATAGCCCAAAATTTAAATTTTTTAGTTTCGCTAATTTGGAATATGTATAAAATATTCAAGGAATTATTTTCTGAGTTTTAGTTCTTTCCTTGGAAATACATTTATTGAATATTATTTATATATATATGAATATTATTTATATATATATATGAATATTATTTATATATATATGTATATATTTATATATATATATATATATATATATATATATATATATCATCATCATCATATTCAACCATTATCTATCCACTGCTGGATGAAGGTCTCTCCAAATGCTTTCCACACAAGTCTATCCTGAGCAATTCGCTTCCACGTCACCCCAACCTGTTTTCTTATTTCATCCACCCATCTAGTTTGAGGACGTTTTCTAGGTCTTCGGTGGTCTCTTGGAATCCAGTTCAGAATTTCTGTTGTCCATCGTTGATCAGTTCTTCTTGCAATATGCCCAGCCCATCGCCATTTCAGCCCTTTTACTTTAACAATGATGTCCTCTACTCTAGTTTGCTCTCTCACCCAAGTGTTTCTTTTTCGATCTCTCCTAGTTATTCCAAGCATGCACCTCTCCATGCTCCTTTGCGTTGTCTGTAACTTTCGTATTGCTCCAACTGTTAGACTCCATGTCTCTGATCCATAAGAGAGGACTGGCAATACACACTGGTTGAAGACCTTTCTTTTTAGACACAAAGGCAATTTCCCCTTCAGGATAAAACTGTTTCTTCCAAATGCACTCCAGCCAAGTTTAATACGTCTGTTGAGTTCTTTCATAATGTTGCCATCCATTGAAATCAGCTGGCCAAGGTAAATATATGAATCAGCAATTTCTAGCTCAATGTTGTCAACTTGTATTTTTGTTTCCTCTACGAAATTATTGAACATGATCTTAGTTTTTTGTAGGTTCATCTTGAGTCCAACTTCTTTACTTCTAGTTGAGAGCTCCTGTACCATGTCTTGGAGTTCTAATGGGTTCGTTGAAAAAATAACAATGTCATCAGCAAACCGCAAATGATTTAAATATTCACCATTTATTTTTATTCCCTTGTTATTCCAATTTATCTGCTGAAAAATCATCTGTAAAGCTGAAGTAAAAAGTTTTGGAGAAATGGTATCTCCCTGCCTCACCCCTTTGCCAAGTTTGATAGTTTTGGTATCTTTATGTAACCGAAATTTTGCACTTGCATTTTTATACACACGTTTCACCATGTCAATGTACACATCCTCAATGTCTGTTGATCTTAAAGAGTTGATGACTGCTGATGTTTTAATAGAGTCAAAGGCCTTCTCATAGTCAATAAATGCCACACACAATGGAAGTTCATATTCATGTGTTCTTTCAATTAATTCTCTTAATACTTGAATATGGTCCACTGTACTGAATCCACTTCGAAATCCAGCTTGTTCTCTTGGTTGAGCTGCATCTAATTTTTTCTGCAGGCGATGTGTTAGCACTTTTGTGAAGATTTTATAAATAGCAGGTAACAAGCTAATTGGTCGGTAATTTTTCAAATCCTCTTTATCACCTTTTTTATGCAAAAGAATTACTGTTGCAGAATCCCATTGGTTTGGTATGTTACCGCTGTTAAGACATTTGGTAAAGAATTTTGCAAGTATGTCTTCTACATATTCTCCAGCTTCTTTTAGGATATCTAATGTAATACCATCATCACCAGGGGCTCTTCCTTTCTTCATACTTTTTATTGCAAATGAAACTTCTTCTTTTAAGATTTTAGGAGCTGTTCCTTCGACTATTTCAATGTCTTCGTTTAATCCACTGTTACTTTCGTATAGATTTTTGTAGAATTCTTCAACTCTTCTAAGTATTTCTTCCCTATTTCTTGTTACGGTGCCATCCTCTCCTTTTAATGCAATGATGTGTTTCTTCCCAACAGATAAACTTCCTTTAACAACCCTAAGGCTCTTGTTATTTTCAATGGCTTTCCTTACTAGCTCACAGTTGAATTTTCTTATGTCTTCTTTCATGCTTTTGCGCAGAGTTTTACAAAGTTCTATGTACTCAATCCTGGAACTGGTATTTTGATTGTCCACCTTCATATCTCTTCGCCTTTTCATGAGCTGTTTCGTCTTCTCAGATAATTTGCTATTGTGCTTTTTACAGGTTACACCACCAATTTCCCCAGCAGTTTCAACTATTGTCTTAACAATGTTTTCATTTGCTTCTGAGATATCACTTTCATCAATAAGTCCTTCCAGTGCAGAAAAGCGATTTTTTAATTCCAACTTGAATGCCTCGGTATTTTCTTTTAATTTCTTTAAATCCACCCTCTTACTTACTTGTTTCCTAATGAGCTTCTGTCGTTCTAATTTAGTATTTAAGTGCACTTTACATCTCACCATTCGATGATCACTTCCAGTATTAAATCTGTTCAGTACACTGCAATCTTCAATAATTGATTTCTTGTTTGCCAGGATATAGTCAATTTCACTAGTTCCCCCATTTGGGTGTTTCCATGTCCATTTTCTTTGCGGTTTCTTCTTAAAAAATGAATTCATGATGCTAAGATTTTCAGCTTCTGCAAATTCGATGAGTTGATCGCCACGTTCATTCCTTTCCCCATATCCGTATTTACCAACCGATGTCTCTCCTTGTTCCTGTTGTCCAATTCTTGCATTGAAATCCCCCATGATGAGCTTGATATGTTGTTTCCCTTTGGTGTGTAACTCTTTGATTTCTTCATAAAATTCTTCAACCTCTTCGTCGGTATGGCTTGATGTTGGTGCATATACCTGTACTATTTGAAGTTGGTATCGCTGGGTTAGTTGAACAACGAGCCTCGCTGCTCGATCTGACGTGCTTTCGACTTCAAGAAGGTAGTCTTTAATTCTTTTGTTGATTAAGAAGCCAACACCACTTGTTCTTCCAGTTTCCGTTCCTCTATAATAAAACAAATGTCCACTTTTAAGTTCCACCAACTCTTCACCTTTTCTTCTAACTTCACTGAGTCCTACAATGTCCCATTTGATCTTGTCAAGTTCTTCTTCCAATTCCTGAAGTTTTGCTTCAGAAGCAAGGGATCGTCCATTAAACGTAGCCAAGGTCAATAACAAACGGCAGCCTGGGCCATTCCAGTGATTCTTAGCACCCCCTGCTTTCATGCCACACTGACCGCTGCCTTGATCAGGAGCACTCCAGCACCTGGAGACTAGGGGCCATGGTTTCTGGTGTGTCAACATAATGGAGGAATTAGCCATAATTTCACCACGCTGGCTAGACGGGTTGGTGAATTAGCCCTCCCCTTCCGCCTTTCTATCCGTGTAGCAAATATTAATTTGCCACATAAATAGAAAGCTCAGCCTGCACCACTTGAAGGCGGGGTAGGACACTAGGTTACTGGCCTGGCCGGTTCCACACATCGTCACATACGTTCAGCGTGTGGGTCTCCTTCCAGTTAGATACCAGCAACCCTTTTGCAGGCCATATATATATGAATATTATATACACGCCTGCCAAATTATCGCAACGGAAATGGTTTTTCCCAGGAACTTGAGAATTGGATATTGGCCCTTGTTGTTAAAAGTAAAGATAGAAAAACTAATATTTTCTCAATTAAAATTTCCCATTTGTTCAGTGATCCTTGTATGACATTCAAAATTGTCAAAAGATATACTCAATGTTCCTAAATGATTAGAAAAACGTATTTAAACATGAATACCTACGTATAAATATATAAACGTTTTGTTTGTTCTAAAATAACAATCGACCTTATAAAATAATATATTTCCATATAAATAACTAAATCTCGCCCCAATAAATTTACTATAATAAACGAAGTTTAAGAAATAATTGGTGTGAAGTTATTTTATCAAATCAGTAGGATTGAAAGGCTTTATAAAGCTAGGATTTAAAGGACGAATTAAAGCAATGCTTTCCAACTTTATCTAACTTAAGATTCCTTTTCTAGAAGCAAAGTAACCGGCGACACCTCGTAGGAAACGTAATTGCATTACCAGTGAGTTACTTAAGTTGTTTGTTCATATGTGCGTTTTATCCTCTTGCGTCGAATTATAGATGACAGGTCGTTGGTGTTGTGGTCTTTATTTATTTTCGTTAGTTATTGAATCCTCATCTATTTATTTTATCAAAAGTCAATTCCTAACTACGCACTACAGAAAAACGAAGAAAATTTTATAAGAAAGGAATTTTCTCAGATAACCATTTCTCGGAAATTTTAATTTCATAGTTAATAGTGACAAAAGGTTTTGATTGGGTAAGTATCTATGAAAAGCCTTTGTAAATATTGATTTTAATGGGTATTTAGGAAGATTTACTTTACTTAGCGATAATTATAATAGCTCAGACTTACATTATACATGCTTCTAAAAAATGTTATTTTGCTTAAAACAAATTTTTGAACGTTTCCAACACAAAGCAAAAATTGTTTTTCTTGAAAATCATTGAAAATATAAAATATCACCAAAATCAAGAATATAATTTTAGAATGATGTAAACAGGTAATGAATAATTAATATCATAAAGAAATTCCAATGGACGTTAAATATATTGGAGATTTGTTATTTAAGAACAAACATTTGAGGGTCAAAATATGAGCAACATGTTCAATATAAACGAAATTTTACGACGAGGACCATTCTCCTTCAAGACCAATACTTTTGCCATATTAATACTTCAAATGGGTCAAGATTTTTATTTGTTAACAGCGACCTTTTATCCCCCCATATAAATAACGAATAAGATTTCTGAACTAACTTTATTTTGTTTTGAAACTATTTGTTTTAAAATAATTAACAACGCTTCAAATTTTCTTTTAAAATAAGCACTAGAGATCATATTTAGTATATAAACGCCTTGAGGATTGAAATTTCAAATAACCTAAGTAAAGCGTAACAAAAACATTCAGTTTAAAGGAGCTATTGAATGGGTTTCCGGAGCTATGGAAAATTGCATCCAAATTCTGAATATTCAGCTTCAAATGTACTAAACGCATCCAAATTACTTTTATGTAGTAGGCAAATCTGTCATGGACAACGAGTGAAATTCCATTCATATACCTTGAAAATCATATGAATATTTATGGAAGATAACGGAGCCAAGCTCTTTTGTCTGCAGCATGTTCTGCGGCTGAATTAGACGTCTTAAGCAAATACGAATTTGCGTATTTTGACTCGTTTCAAGATCTTCACTCTATAGGATGCCCTACTTTGCAAACGGTGGGTTGAGGAAAGTAATAAATAAAGTCCAACCGTAGAATCTGAATAAATCCAGATCAACAGTGTAAGGAACAATGCGGAGCAAAAAATATTAGTGGATTCTAGAATTACTTGCTAAAACACTGTTTGTGCATATACTTTGAAACTGAATGAAACCATGAACAGCGAACAAAGAAATAATACGTTACGTTGCATGGTAATGGACATTTTATTACAATTTTCTAAGTTAATTGTCATCTTGGAATGTGCTTCAAATGCTTTTTCTCTTGATTTGAAGCTGTTTTCTATCATCAAAATGTATTCATAATATCATCATCCAGATGAATATTGTTAAGAAATTTTCCATACTAGTTGATTAAAATATGTTTAATAAAACGCTTCGATCTAGTTTTTCATTTCACTAAAGTCAGTGTTCGTTTTTGCGAACAAAATTTTGTAAATTATGATACAAAAGAATACAAAAAAGAATATAAATTAAACAAAATACTCATAAAGTAAAATATGCAAACGACGGACAAAAAAATATATATGTATATATTTTTGAGAATATAATATGTAAAGAGAGAAATATGTTTGTAAGTAATGAGGTTTTAAAAGCGTATGTGTCCATATTCCATCTGCCGTGAAATAGGGATAAGAATATATGCTCGTGCACTTTCTGAAAAATGCCCACCTGACGGTTACTGACCACAGCAATAAATGTTCACCTTCTCCCAGCTTTTCACAAAATTTATATTTAATTATTATAATTATTCCTCATATAAATTAGATAATACTTGTAAATTTATACAATGCATGTAGAAGGTAATCAGTTCTTGCACTGTGTGAAATTCTTAACTGTGTAACGTTCAACTTTAGAGATAATTTCAGAACGGTATGGTCATTGCCACAAGTTAAATTTCTAACAGAGAAAGATCTATCTCATTTTATGTTGAAGACCTTTTGAATGAAATATACCAATATTTGAATTTGAGAAATAAAATCGGAAGGGTTAAATGGGATTTTAATAGCAAATAATAAATATAATCTTTTCCTATATCATCGTGTGTTTTTTTATTTTTTACAACAAGCAAAAGAAAATAATCTCAAATGTAATGACATTAAAGGTATTTGAAATGCCACAAATGCGTCTTTATTTTAGCACAAAAATATTTCGAATTACATTCCCTTGCCCGACGTATATACCACTGGGACTTCGGTTTGAACACATAACTTGTTTAAAATATTACAGATATTTTATTTGATTTTCTTGTTTAAAAATATCAACGTTTTAAAAAGTAGTATTGTTAAACGAATAACATATATTCACTCTATTCTTCTTTTAATAAAAAATTAGAAAGCAATGTTCAAAATTAAAAGTAAAAAATTGTGAATAAAGTTGTGAACAAATTGTGAAAAAAGTTCAAAAAATGTTCAAAATTAAAAAAAAAAACGATATATATTCGGATAACTTCAGTGACATGAAATTTTTTAAACATATACAAAAGTGTACGTGTTTTAAGAAGGTATAAATGATTATTGACATTATGTCTCTTTTATAAATTTATGTTTTTTTAAACTATTTGTATCGTTTATAGCAGCGGTTCTTTAACTTTCCTAGACCGCGGACCCACCCCTCCCCTTCAGGGATCACTCGCCCTCACGGTGCTCTAAGCATTAACTTAAATTAAAAACCCGGAATTTGCACCACACATATTTATTTCTAATGTTTCATCACTGATTTTCACCATTTGGGGAAGGAATTTTTCGTTCCCTCGTAATTTATTTTTAGCATTAAAGAGTAAATGCTCGTGTCTTAGTATTTTTTTGAACCCTTGTGAAACACTGGGATGGTCTCTCGGACCCCCTGATAGGGTTCTGAGGACCCCTAGGTGTCCGCGGACCACAGTTGAAAAACCGCTGATTTATAGTATTTAATTCCATATAGTACTCACTAGTAGTAATTTAAAGTATTGTTCATAGAAACAATATGAGTTTACGGTAATGTGTATTTCATTCCATCAAAGCATTTCAAATGGAAAATAAGCATTTTTAATTATTTCGTGGTTTACGCAAAATTGTGGTGGACGTCCTTATCGTGTAAGGCTTTTAATTTGTTTTGCAAGTAGTTCTTGTACCAAATGTAAAGGCTTTCACGTAAAATGCTCACAGTGTCCTATATATATATAGAGATATCCAAATCAAATTGAACTTTATCTAGACGGATATACAGTTATTTAAATGAAGTGATAATGATGTACAATTTATTAGTCAAGTTGATTGTGAAGACAACGAAAGGTAAAGACTGTGGGATCTGACAGCCCCCCCATGGTCATAACTGAATATAATTAATAGAATGAATGAATGAATAAATAAATAAATAAATAAATAAATAAATAAATAAATAAATAGAATAAACGAAGTGGTGAATCACGATTCTCTGTCATATAGATTACCGCGGAAAGTTTTTAATATTGGTCAAATGAGTAAATAGATTTAAGTGCGTTCGGAAGAAGATTCTACACCCTAAGGTCAAGACAACGTAGGCGGGAACAACCAAAACAACAAGAACAATTCTATTAAGACTTCACCTTTACTAAGAGCGTCATACCTAAGCTTAATTTCACATACATCATTTACTTTATAAATACATCTGTGAAATTTTAGCCCCTTTAAAATTAGGTAATTCTGAGCTCTCTTCATTCATTTTTTAGTGTTGAGCTTCCTTCTTCACATGAAAAAGTATAATCGATACGATTAAGCATATACAAATACACACAAATTTGGTAAGAAAACTTGAATGCTATACTAAGTAAAATTTAAAATATTTATATTTTTATATCATTATCTTCCATGGGCGCCCATAAGAATACAATAGCGGATGCAGACTTTCATTTTGGGGGGGGGTCAAGGAGAGAATTTGCCATGGTATTGGAATAACACCCTTCATTTATCATGCAAGTTGGAATTTTTTACAGTGAAAAAATATATTTTGGAGAGGGTCATGACCCCTGTGACCTCCCCCTGTGTCCGCCCTTGTAAGAATACTTCTAGCGGGGATTGAGAAAAATAAACGAATATTTCTAGGGCGAGGCTGAGAAAAATTACCTCCTTCTCAAAGCTGTTGAAAATTTTAGTCAATGTACAAGATACCTAAACGCTACAAAAATAGTTGACACTATTTGGCAATTAGTAACGAGTTACCTTTCCTTATGATGATGAGTTACCTTATTATGATATGAGTTATCTATATGATGATGAGTTACCTTATTATGATATGAGTTACCTTATTATGATATGTTACCTTATTATGATATGTTACCTTATTATGATATGAGTTACCTTATTATGATATGAGTTACTATCATGATATGAGTTACCTTATTATGATATGAGTTACCTTATTATGAATGAGTTACTTATTAGCATTAGTACCTTATTTTAAAATGTGACTGTAAAACTTTCGAAAGTAAATGCATAGCAGGTTCGAACAAATCAAACTTTTAAACAGCTGGTAAGGGGGGGGGGTCGAACTCCCCTCTGCCCCTCATATGGACGTCCATATTATCTTGTATGCTAAGCTTACAGCCTTATAATCCAACAAAACGATGTTCCATGTTATAATATATTTATATATTCTAGCAAATAGTATGTACTCGTCTAAATAGTAATGCCTTCCATTGATTAATGTTGAAGATGTCAAGAAGAAGATATGATCCTCAAAGATGACGATTTGAAGATATTTTATCAGCTTCGCAAGAGGAGTGCAAACCATCTTCAGAGATCATGACGAGTAAGTTTTGCCAAAAGCCTACCTAATTGGAACATAGGTGTTGACACTGGATTTATCATCGATTCAATCAATTTGACCGAATTTTCTATAATATGTTTCATTAGTGATTTTCTGAAATCTGACATGGAATTAATATGACGACAGCATCGTAGTTAGGATTTGAATTCTGAAATGTTAACTCAGTTTAATACATCCAATATAATTGCGATATAATTAGTGATTTATTTCAAAATGTAAATGAGAAGGATTATTCAAATTTCGAATTAACATCTTGAAGCTTTTCTATTTCTCTGTAATTTTAATTCATTGAAGGAATATAGAATATATAATATACTTTATTAATAACATATAATGCATATTGTTAAATCCATGTTAAATATACACTGCTAGTTACAAGAAATGTCAATTTCATGTAATGTACTTTATGAATTCTGTATAAGTTATTTTGTTAATTCCACTTAATATGCTTCGTTAATTTTATATAATATAAATTTTTAAGTTCAAGCTTGCAATTGTTAAAATCTAGTATTAGAAATTAAACTTAATGGAAAAAAGTAATGCAAAACTAACTAGCAATTACTAAAAGCTGAAGAAACAACAATGAATCAAATTTTCGTCCTCTTACCCTTTTTAATTAAATAAAAATTTTCTTCCAGAAATGGAAAGAAATTTACTTAACCTATGGTTTTACAGGAAAAAACAACATAAACTAAGATCAGTTCCTAAAATTCAAGTATAGCCCATTAAAATCGATTATTATTAATAATAGTATTATTGGTATTCCTACATTATAACGATTATTAATAATGCGGACCTTGATAACTAATAACGTAGAATTTTTAATAAGCCTACTACAAAAGTATTAATAACCCTAATATAGAATTAATAATAACCTGTTTTGCAAAATTTCTAATATGATTATATATATATAATACAATTTTGATTATGTATGTAACAAATGGTACCACTAATGCTTAGTACAAAATTATTAATAATGCTTATAGCAAAATTATTAATAATGCTTATAGCAAAATTACTAATAATGCTTAAGGCAAAATTACTAATATTTCCAAATGGAGAATCATTAACATCTCTAAATGTAGAATTATTAATAATCTCGCATTAAGAGAGTGAAACTCTTGCTGCGTTTGAAAATTTACTCCAAAAACATTCAAAAGAAGCTTATATCACTTGATATAGATTCTAGACGGAAATTCAAACTATTTTTCCGCACTTAAACATTTTTGTTTCTTAAGCGAAAGGGTAACTCGGGTCTTGCTGCGTCAGGACTTTCAGTTCGGGAACCATTGTCGACGAACCAACCAAACCCGGAATTGTAAAACCCGGAACTAGTTAGAAGAAAAGAGTAAGCGGTTGGTACAATCCGGGTTCAAATCAAGAGGTTTCTGACGGAAGTAAACATAAAGGTCAGTAAATTCTCCATAACAAGCACTCCCGGATATCTTATTCCTCTGCATTTTTACGCTTTCTAAACCTTACGTTTCCCTATGATCTAACACTCATGAAAAGCGAACACCTTAAAACAACGTACAGATTCTTAGGTCCCCTTGTATCAGCAATTCAGAGGGATTATCGTATATCCTCTGACAAAAATATTTGAGTTTAAATCCACATTTTTAGATATGAACATGCTTCCATGAAACACAATCAAATAAGTATTGCACAATCAACAGCTATGTAAGATTCTAAATAAACACAATGATGACGCTAATTTTCATGGTTGAGCTTTTAGAAGACTGCATTCATTTTATGCATGTCGAATATGTTTTATTCGTAATAGATTGGTTAAAAAAAGGCAGAGTGATATTTTAGTTGTTCAAATTATTATTGAAATATACTAGTTGATTGAAATTTATAATAAAAAAAAAACGAAATGAGAAGAACAATATCCAGTTTTAGAACAATAATTTGAAATCTCTCCCTCGTATTGTACCAGATATATACGTCTTAACGATATACGAAGTTGAAACATATATTCCAAACCTCTTCCCGAACAGACATACTAAGAAAAATACTAAAATCCGTTAAAGTATGCAACAATTCTTTCTCTCCTCCCTCACGCGACGAGCAAAATTTTGTAGTCACGCTTTCCAACTTTAGAGTATGTTGGTTGTGGGCGACTTCGAACAGGGGGGGAAACACCAAAACTAAAGCTTCTAGCACCCCCAGAAAATCACACGTTTTACGTCACGCACGCAGACGATTTTCTCAGTAAATGCTGTCTTAGAAACCTGGCAGCACAAAAGGAAAACAGTTGCGGATTAGAAGACGACAAGAAGGGTATAATATCTTAAAGCAAGAAGAATATCTCACACAATCAATCATGGCTACCCTTGCAAATCGTGGTCGAACTATCCAAAGTGGTGGAAGCCAAAAAATAGATAAAAGTGTTGTGTGAAGAACCAAAAAATATATCTTTGATGAGAGCCCATCTTTCTTCTCGCAGTTGTTACTGAAGTTCTGCAGAAGGGAATCTTGCCTATTCCATTACACTCGCATTTCGATAGGCACTGATACGACCAATAGATAGCCATTTTCAATAGCAGAAAACAGTTACCGAAAAGATATATGGATATAAGAAAGAGTTGTCATATGAGGTATCCAAGACGTGACAGTATTTGGTGGATGGATTCAACCCCAACAAATCAACACTGAATCCACAAGAAACTATAGTCCAACAACATTATTCAATTGGAATTTTTCCTGGATGTACCCCCTTGCATATAATTCTGGGGGCGCCCCTGTCTTTGTCCCTAGCAATTAATGTCCATTTTGTGGGTACTTATAAAAACACAGGCTTTATTATTGCTTTAGTGATCGTAAATTTACACTTCTTGAAATATTTTCAGTACTTAATATTTACTGGGATGCAAAGTAACATCGACTTCGTACTGTATTCTAAAATCTACCTTTCTTTGCAGCCTATGTTTCCGGATTGCGCTTTGGCAACACTTGGACGCAATCCGCGACTCGTCGTGACCTCCGATTTAAAGTATATTTGCGCATACGCCTGCTTGTAATTGCCTTGCTTGTACACGCCTGCTTGTAATTGAAGGCCAGCGGGGCTTAGAAGCAATGTTCGCGATGACTGGGAAATTTCATTGCATTCGAAATATTAAATTTCAATAACGTTTCCTCACATAAATATCCAATAAAATTCCCATTTGTGCAACAAATCATAGTAATGTAATGTAATAAAATGTTTATTACTTTTGAAATACGATAAAGATCGCAAAATTTTCGAGTAATAATCAAACAATAAGTTTTAACAGTTAATACCAATGTTGTAGAACTGGTTTAGAGGTTTGGTAAAGCATATGGACGCATTTTAAACGGATAGACGTCGGTAGAATGAGACAAAAGGGAATTCAAATGGAACTGTAATGTAAACTGGTGTCCAAAATTAAGGTTACATTCAATGTTATTTCAATGGGAGGGGTACATATTTTGCTCTGTAACTTCCGACGTGCTTTATTTATAAAAAATCATTTTACAGAAAATTAAAGAGCTATAAACACTTAACATAATTACAAAAAAAAAAATTTTTTTTCAGGTATCCTATGCAGGAGAATTTAAGATTGAATTTGATGCAAACAATTAAAGTCAAAAACGAAAATTTGTAAATCACAGATTTAGAATGATAATTTTTCTCCCATAAACATTCAAAATTATTAAAACATTATTATTGATGCTTAGTGAAACAAATTTTTTTTCTAATTCTGTTTTTTACTGATTTTTGTTTTCTACCTTTAATTTATGTACCATTTTTGATCGTGGATTCTCCTTTATAGGATACCTGAAAAGAATCGATTTTTTTTGTATTATCGCGTTAAGTGTTTCTAGTGTTTTTATTCTCTGTAAAATGATTTTTTATAAATAAAGCACATTGAGAGTTACAGAGCAAAATATGTACCCATTGAAACAACGTTGAATGTAACTTTAATTTAGGATACCAGCATATTTTAAATTTTTTCTACGCTAATTTTTACCTTTATATTAAACCCTTATATTAAGCTATAGAAATTATACAAAATAACGTTTTTCATAGAATTTTTATGAATGTTTGCATTAGTTTGATTCTGTAATGGCGATTGACCAAGTCACTCCCCATTGCTTCACGTAATAAATACATCCCGTGTTCTTCCTTCAGGGCTCCGTATGTGGCTGCAGAAACATCAAATAGAATTTTGTAAATTTACTGGAAGGAAAACGGGCTGTTTTACCGTTAAAAACATTTTGCCAAACTCCAAATATGTAGCGCATTTACACATACTAAACCAAAACATTTTTACATATTGCTTACTTTACTAAAATGAGTAATACTTAAGAATCCTAAGCGAGTAATAAAGTTTTAGTACTGTGCAAAATACGAACGTTAGAACCTCAATTCCCCAATGCAATGGCCTCAGAATCGAAGCCATGAATAACTTAAAGGATAAAACGTGGAGAGCGCACTTAGCTTAAAGCAGCTGCTGAATAGGATTCCATCATTATCCTAGATTGTAGTCTACTGGGAATCTTCAGCTTCAGATGTTTCTAAATACATCTAAATTACTTCTATTTGGTGAGAGAATGCATCGTAGACAGGGGATGGAATTCCATCCACGCACCTTAAAAGCTATATGCATATTTATGGAGGATCCTTCCGCCTTGTCCTTTTGCCTACAGCATACTCCACAGTTGAATTAAGCGTCTAAAGCAAACGCGAATTTGCGTGTTTTAACCTATTTAGAGCTCTTCCTTCTACCGGATGCATTGCCTTGCAAAGGATATATAAACGGAGACATCGAATTCAAATATAACCATAGGATCGGCACATGGGTGATTCTAGAGAAAAAATGTGAGGAATTAGTTGTAGAAAATGTGCGCTAAATTAACCTAACAATAAGTTCTACAGTCTGGATTCTTGCAATACATAAATGCACACATTCATATATATACATTCGTGCTTCATAACTAAATGAAGGCACATACAATGGCCGTATGATGCACAGGAATGTAAAAAAAAATATTTACATATTCGAAGACTTTTACTGTACCTATTAATATACATTATAAAGTTTTGCGGGATATTCCACCGCCTTGTCTAATACATACTCTCTCTATCACCCATTTTCTGCAGAGCAACCAAGCCGAAGTCTTGCATTTTTACAGAGGGAAACTTGGTCGGCTGTTTCTTCTGAGAATGCCCCGCATAACACGGAGTGAAACGTTAAGTGTTTTTAATAAACAGACGCGGCGGAATATCACAAAAAGCTCTATAATATATAATAAATATTTTGCTATCATTGTCAAAGGTATATTCCAAAGCCTATAGTCCTCATTAGCTAAACGTGACTTCAATTTCTTCCTCCAGGCGGCGCTTCTCCAGGGTTACTCTTTCCTGGAGACATTTTGTGAGATCTAAGTTATATGCAAATAATTTACCTAGCATAAGCAAATTTTGTCTTTGGACTTTCACCATCGAGTGATAATGTACTGCAAGATCTGATTCTAATGATCTGAAATTTTTTAATAATAATACTATTTATTTGTCATGGATACAAATTGCAACCAGCCGTAAATTACAAAAAATAATACGTTATATTAGAAATTCAAATACAAGTACATAACTGTAGATGCTCATGCAAACAAATGAAGGGTCACTTGTAGAAGACAAATTTTAACCTGCTGAAGACCCAACATATATTTATATCGCAATATTGTAGCATTTGAAACTGACTGACGTGGTGAAGTTGTTCGTTCGGTCGTGCTTTTAGTTTATTAGAAATTGGCCACGCGATTTAAGACATAAGCTACAATGTCTTCACAGACTAATTCTCACATTTTTTTCTTTTTCATCACGTTACAATAACAAGCATCTCCACAGACCCCCAGATACTATTCTCTTCAAACTAATAGATTTATTACTCCCACTATGCAAATGGCATCGTAAGCAAACTCTTTTTCTTACGGTCCAGAAGAAGGCAGCACGAGCCTACTGAAACAGCTGTCAACGATGCTAATGCAATTTAACAGAGATAATATTGTGTTTACTTGTTTATTGTTTTCTTACTTAATATATTTGTGTTTCTTTTGTATTTTTCAGCCTTCATTGTATGTTATCCAAATATCTAAATTGATTTCGTAATTGCTAATAATTGGTTAGCATAATAGCTCCAGCGATATTTGTACATAATTCCATCTTTAATGCTTGTCAAAACTAAGCTGCCTTAAAGTGCAAAATCAGGATTATGATTAAAGGCCAGGAAAGCATTGTGGATCGTAGTCTTTATTCTTGGGCACCAACTCGTTTCAGACAAATGTTGCTTTCTTCCTTTCTTCAGAAACATAATCTACATAATATTAAGCACTACGCTGCATAAATGTCTTATTAATTTTTAATTTATTCTAAATATTACTACGTCGGAGGTCCTGTCAACACTATAAACGAGGTTCAGTATTTGGAAACCCATTTACTAGCTAAGATGCATTAACGTCGGCCGAAGATATGCAAATATTATGCATATGAAGTGGTCATAAATGAGGGTGGGAGGCCTCTGGGGAATTCTGCACATGGAGAGCTTAAAACGGAGTACAGGAGTGGAGGACATTTTTGAAAATAACCGCAGCTAATTTCAATTTAACAATTTTTCTTTTTTTTGGGGGTTTTGTAGTAGCAACGTTTCGCACACTAAAAGACACGTGGTGGACTTGACGTGTAATTTTAGTTCTGCGTTGTTCAGATGGGAGTTCCCTTCTGATTAGAAAATGCCATGGCATATCGGCTCGGAGTCAGTCTTGCTTCGAGCCCTCAGTTCGCTCTCATTCTTATTACCACGTTAATCACCAATGTTAAGCTAGATAGCGACATGCCATGTGTGCTCACACCATTCAGTAACGGATTAAGGACGAAGCGATAGGTGCCATGGCACTGGGCGCCAACCAAGGTTGGGAGGCAAAAACAGCTTAACGACGATTAGGAATTGTTGAATTCGGAAAGAAAAAACTGCATCAAAATGGATGAACTTATTTGACTGTTCAGAGGACATTCCGGATTATTAAAACGTATGTAAGTCTTTAGTTTTTCTATTAAAACCATTTAATATTTGGCTCATCAGAAAAAGTATTTGTGATTTAGTTAGATGTTTTTGTTGTAAGGAAATTGTAATCGTTATCATGGCTTTCCGTTTTGTAACAATAGTTAGTATTTTTCACATTAAGATTCAGTAGCTTGTTAGGAAGATGGCTAGAAATAAAAATACTGCGCCCAAAAATCATTCCGGTTCCGGTTCTCAGAGGGAGCGGACTCTCATCACATTGTGCTTCCTTTTCCTTTAATTTCAATATTATTTTTTTTTCTGCCTCCTTCTTTGTCTTGACTACAAGGTTATTGCTCTGGTTATTGCCACTGGTTTCTGCCTTGTATCCATGGATCAGATTTAATCGGTTTAGTTGCCCTTTTCTTTTCCACCACTCACCTGCTGGCCGTGTGTTTGTTTCCAAAGAATGCATCGTTCTCGGAAGTGTTTGGCTTTTCGGGGTCCGTGGCTGCACCTGCTCATCATTTCTTTCTCGTGTTCATCCTTGCCGTCTATGGTGCCTCTGCTATTTCGGCTCTGGTATCCTTCGCCTACCTTGCTGTGCCTTTCTGTTTCCTCGTCCGCCCTTTCCGCGTCCGCTCGTTTTTGCTTGCATCCTCATCACTCACTCGTTTTTGTCTGCATCCTCATCACTCACTGATTTTTGCACTTCATCAAATCTAATCAGGTTTCGTCCGGACTTTTCTGATTAATGGAACTCCGCTATGCTTCATTTCATCCCCTATACTTCATCGCTTGGAGGGTAGGAACGATGCTGCTTCACTATGGCTTCGCTATACCTTTCCTGGAAATAGAGTCCGCTTGAATAAACAATCTTTCCAAATCATCGGCACATACAAAGAAAGAAGAAAAAGCGCCACAAAAGGAATTATTTTGAATATAATTAATATTCAGCTGACGGGGGTTGCCAAATTTTTGGGCTTGCACCGGGCTCTATTTGATCTAATTCCGTTTCGGAGCCATTGTTATGCCACGTATTTACGCCATTGTTATGCCATATATTTACGCCATTGCTACGCCATACGATAGATATAAATTATATAAGCAAAATATTTTCTATCGTGTGCTTGTTAAATTTGTGCAACAAATATTTTTTTAAGTATGCAATCTTAAGTATGTATTTTTTAAGTTTGCTGCACCACAAGCAGATGCAAGTCTAAAGCATAACTCATATAGAAACAGATTTTTTACATTAAAACAATAAACGTCTTCAGTTTGCTGTAATATTGTAGTTGGACCGTTTGATATTGATAGCTGTTTAGCAACGACTATTCACCGAATATTCTGGATTTTCATACCTACGTATTTTTAATGTTTCTTGCACTATATCAAGAAAATTAACGACATTTTTTCTTATTTTGCAAATTGCATGCAGAAGATAACTTCCAGTCTTTTCACAGATATGTAAAAAAAATTTCTAACATAATTTTTTTGAAAAAAAAAACACGTAAATTTTTCCGGAAGCCGTTTTAGATGACAATAGTTTCATATTATAAGATACGGATACGAAAAAGTCGGATTTTAAGTTCAGAATTTTAATGTGATAGGCAAATAAAATTTGACCTATGTGAACGGCTATTTCGCAATCGCAAATTTATTTCCTTAGAACCAGTAGCAACAAAGAGAGGAACTTCTTTTTGATCTAATAAATAGAGCTATATGAAAAGAAAATTAAAAATACGTGGTATAAGAGGACCAATGTATAGTTTATTAATATTATTGATAGACAACAAGCAGTGAATATAGATAGCATATATTCTGACATAAAATTAAATAATCTGTGTGTTCCTCAAGGAAATATATTTGGGCCTTTGTTTATTTTGGTAACATTTAATCATTTAATACACTTAGATAAAGATTTTATTATTTTTATTTGTTTACTGATTTATTTGATTTATTATTTTTTATTTGCTTACTACATTACTTGGAAAATAAGTGGGATTAATTCAAACTTACTAATCACTAAAATTAAGGAAAAGTTGAAATTAATCGAACTATGATTCAAATATAACAATTTAATAATAAATACCAATAAAACTAAATACATGAT
Source organism: Dysdera silvatica (assembly GCA_006491805.2). Classification (NCBI taxonomy): domain Eukaryota; kingdom Metazoa; phylum Arthropoda; class Arachnida; order Araneae; family Dysderidae; genus Dysdera; species Dysdera silvatica. The sequence continues at coordinate 118,228,445 of QLNU02015003.1, read as the reverse complement.
TTTTCCATACTAAAAATAAGATTATAAATAATCAACCAAACCAAATAGCTTCTAATAATGCAATCATTGGAATAGTAAATACTATCAAATTTCTAAGGATATTCATCCCAGACCAACCAAGCTGGAATAACAAATTTGAAGCAATTAACCAAACAATAAAAAGCTCAAATGGAATATTAGCTAAATAAATTACTACCTTAGAATATAAAAATTAATCTACACAATTCAAGAATTTTTCGTTATTTATATTAATTACGGTAACATAATATGGGGAAACCTTTTGTCCTGCCGCGTCTATCAATTTTCAGCATTTCAAATATCGCCATTACGGATTGTCCTTCTTCCTCAAGTCAAGGCGCGGAAAAAAAAATATACGTTAAATGCTAAAATCTCTAATTGGCCGACAGTTCGCGCCAAATCTGTATATAACCGATGGATGTGACGTAACGAGGGTTCTCGCGGCAAAAGAGGTAAAGAAGCGTCGGAGCTTTCAGGGAGGCCAGACGTCAAAATGGCCAACCTCTAAATTAATATTCCTCTCACTATTACGTTGCCATTGTAACCAAGATTAGTATTAAGTTATCAGTACGCTAATATTGAAGCAAAGTGCTTTAAATAAACATATTAAATAAAATGAGAAGCAATTATTTCTGTACGAATAATTTCCATTAACGACATACTGGCAAGCCGCCATTCGAAGTCTTTAACTGCCTAATATAACAGCCAAGCATGCCCGTAGAGCCTTGCCGCCGTACACCTTTCATTAACTAATTCAAAAAAATTAAACAATTTGCTTAACGAAACATTTGATAAAATAACTCTATACTCAAACAAAATCACACAAGAAATAATAAAATTTTAAATTTAACCAATATTCATATCTTAAAGACACTATTTTATAATTACGAACGAATAAATGAAAATAAACACATCGAGTCTATTAAAATAAACCAATTAAATCGTAATTAGAACACAAGACAAAACTGAAACAACGAAATATAAGTACAAATATTGGAAAAAGTAACATCAATTTCTATGCTATAGTGCTTTGCGAAAATCTACCCACTGAAATTTAAGAAATTAAACCCAAACATTAATTTAAATCTAAATTAAAGTCTATTTACTAAATAATCAAGATTAACTAGTTAATCTTTGCAGACATATTAACAATTATGTTTTGGCCTGTATCCTATGTATAACATGTTATATATGGATAAATGAGTTTGATTGATTAATTGGTTGTTTGATTGATTGATATGAAAATTAATTCAATATTCTCTATTTTTAGAAAAAATTTTATTTAATCTATTTTTAGAAAAAAAATTTTCTTCTTTATCTTTGTACATAGGACAAGAATTCTAGCTCAAAACTATCCTTCTTAGGATATAGCATACATGTTTTACTCTTTACTTTACTTTATTTAGCTGAAAATAGTGACATTTTATAGGCATAAATTATTGAACTTATTTAGAAAATAAGCATTTTTGCATTTCCCTCTCAACAAAGTTTAAGTAGCAGTCTAAACAATAATAAAATTAAAGTTATTAGATTGACATAGACAAAAACAACATCATCGATTTAGCCTACTGTGATGAAACATCATAAGTAAATGGCAAAAGTCCGATGCTTTAACAACAAATCAAAATTTCTCAAAATTTAATATTTAAATAATTTTTAAGCTCAACTAGTTGCGCACTTTGACCTATTAAATAATTTTAAGTGCAAAGAGGGGTTTCTTTCTTTTATTTTTAAAAACGCTCATCAGCATCGTTATTTATTTGTCAAATAATTTATTTATTTTATGAGAAATTTATGCATGAAATATAATATCTCTCGAATTATCACAATATTATACATAATATTATACAGTGAAACCCCTCATTTAGCGGGCAGTCGCCGGATAGAAAATACTGTCCGTAAAAGGGAAGTGACTGTAATGGAGGGGGTCTTTCTGAAGTAGGTGAAATTTTACATTTTAATAATTTAAGTACTTCAATTCCAAACTTATGTATATTTGAATACATAAGACAAGTTTAAAATAACGAACATAAGCATTTGTTGAATATAACAAGAAAAATTTACAACAAAACCTTAACTATTAAAATGTATTTACATTGGAAAAAATTGATCAATAGCTGTTTGGTAGGTTTTACTCACCAGTCCTTCTCTTTCGAAAATCATTTATAATTGCAAGATTAAATCCACCAATTTTTTGTCCTTACGCTTATAGGACTTCTGCGGTAGTTGAGTAAACGATAATAAATTTGAACTGCGATAATTTTGTGTTGATAATTGTTTATTAGTTTCGCACAATGTATCACTATATCATTTATTTATTAAGGAAGTCTTTACTAAGCATTAGTCATTTTAATCAGCGAATTCAAATCAATTTCCACTCCTTATTAACGGGAGAATAAATTCTCCTTAGCTCTTTTCCTATTTATCCTTAATTTGCTCCTGTGGGAACAGCCTTTAGTGAAGGCCGAAATTCAAACGTATTTTATCCAGTCCTATGAATAAATCAAGAAAGCAGTGTTTGCGTCCAAGTTGTTATTTAAACCAATACAACGACAGCATCAAATCCAAAGAGTGAGAAGTGAGGAAGTAAGTTCTAATTTCAAGGACCAGCACAATTAAAATTAATTTTAACAATTTTGGTACGAAATTAAGGAAGCGTGTATTCCCTAATCATCCTCAAGTGATACTCAATATCATATGGAACAAGCGCAATGGGCCCCAGGTAAATAGCTTAATCTAATTATCCTAAACATTAAAATATTTATGAAATAGAAAAGGGTCCATCAAGACATCAGCTAAATTTAATAAAATTCTTGGAGAGATGTCATAAAACCCGGGAAAGTGACGACAGTTCAGAGAAAAAACAATAACAAAATTTCAGATCGATCAATATCAAAAAGAAAATTAAATTATCGAAGAGAGTTAGTTTAGTTATTCAGCAATTCGGAGTAAGAAGATGTCAGAGTATACAAAAAATCAGCAACATCCGAAGCACAGTACTCCAAATATCTGCAATAATGTAATAACAATTAGGATATTTGACGGAAACCAGTGACCGCCAAATTAAACATTGTGGAAACGTTACATCAAGAAGTATAAACGCCTCTTAATTTATCAAAAATTGACCAGGATTGTGAAGGACCAGAATTATGAAATAGGTTAAAATAGTTGTTTTTAATATACCTGGTATCCTTATTCAAATGGTTTCTGAAAACCTTAAAATTGATGAAGATCATTGGTGCTCTAGTATATCTATAACTTGTTGACATCATGTCCTTCATTCTTAAAACACTTTTCTTTGTGTTGCTTTCATGAATATGTAATTTTTTTAGGATTGCGAATTACTGAAGTAGAAAATACCCACATTTCTCAAATATATTTCGTGAAAATTTGCTAGGGCTTTCGCGACCAATCGCGAAATTGAACCAACACCATGTACTATAGATATTATAGTTTTATGCAAATGTTCTCTGAGACATGAAAATTGGCTCCTCAAGGGTTTTGCTCCTCAAAGTAAACATTTGTTGGACTCTGTATTAGATTCAAGTGTGT
>QLNU02015003.1:118185318-118224775 GCA_006491805.2 Dysdera silvatica | reverse complement strand
ACGTAATACTTGAACTTTCCGTAACCAGAAATAGTTAGTGTTATAATTAATGAAACAATTAATATTAATGTCATGTTTAAGTGATAATGCTAATAACAAAATTTTAATATTAATTATTCTGAATTGGGTTTAAAAATCGAAAAGCTGTCTTGCGGTGGGGCATCAGTAACGCGTTTTCCGAGCAAGCGGTTATCCCAGAGCCCCCATGAATTATAGGCCTACGTACCAGCCGCCATTTTGTTGTAAACTTCTCGTATCATTTCCTTGGCGATAAAAGCTTTCAGCTTTGGCACAGCATCGCTACTTTGGCATAAAAATAATTAACAATCCGCGATTATCCGACGAATGTAAATATTGGCGCAACTTTTAAAATGTCGCCAATAAATACAATTTGCAACCATATCTTAGGCATCAAAGTGGCAGATGCGCTAGCTCCCTTTCTTAGAAGCCTTAGATTAACCTGGGTTCGACTCCCAACTGCACCAAAAAAATCACTTTCCGACTAACTGCTCAGTGTAGTCTGGGAGTTAGTTCCCTAGGCTTTACGAAGTTTCGATTTCTCGGACAATGTTGGGCCCCCGTACAGTGTGACCCTTATATCCTTGCGCCATAAAACTCAAACAAATCCAAAAGTTATCCCAGCTTTATTCTGAAATGAAGCATGAGTGCAGCTTATTTACAGTTACACATACTGCTTATTCATATTTAACACTTACAGCTTTTATTATTGTGTTCCACACTTACAGCTGTTATTATTATGTTCCACACTTACAGCTTTTATTATTGTGTTCCACACTTACAGCTTTTATTATTGTGTTTCACCCTTACAGATTTTATTATTTTGCTCCACCCTTACAGCTTTTATTATTGTGTTCCACACTTACAGCTTTTATTATTGTGTTCCACACTTACAGCTTTTAGTATTGTGTTTCACCCTTACAGATTTTATTATTTTGCTCCACCCTTACAGCTTTTATTATTGTGTTCCACACTTACAGCTTTTATTAATATGTTCCACACTTACAGCTTTTATTATTGTGTTCCACTCTTACAGCTTACTAATATTCACTTATATTCCTGCACCATAGTTTGTTTTTTAGGAGTTTATAAATTGATGCAAAATTATTATACAATATTCCATTTTCCCCCTTTGAGTTCTAACGCTTTCACATAAATGGTATTAGGTGTCCAACCATCCTTTCTAAACTATCATTTTCAGAATAAATTTTCCTTGGAACAAATATATTAGCAATATATCTTTAAAGAAATGCTATTTATGTTCTGGTAACCCTTTAAAATAATGTTCAAAAGTAAACTTGCAAGACAGTAGATAAAATTTCAAAATGCTGAGCAAAGTAAAGCTCAAAAGGAAAATTATGAACTGTACTGCTATCCTTCATGGTCTGCATCGTACTTATTTTCCAGGAAATTATTCAAATACTGAATTAAATAAATAATAATAAAAAATTCAAATACTGAAACGAAACCACTACTTAATCAGACGACCAAATTGTTCGTCCTCTGGAAATAGTCAAGGGTTGGTATCGTCGATTTCTTCGTCTTTCGAAATCTAGTTTCCGAGTCCAACTTCTGCTTCAACGAATTTGACGCTAATGATGACGTTTACGGATGTGATTCAATTACAGTGTCCAAAATCGACAGAACAACAAAGTCTTGCTTCCAGACGTTGCTGAGACGGATCAAGAAAGGCAATTTATCCGAAAATTTTCTGGAGTCCAATTTCTAATGATGGAAGATTCAGTGAGGTTCGTATCTCTTCATGTTACTGGATTGATTGAAACCTAGGATTTAAGTCGCTTGTAAATTTGACTTCAGAATTGTTCAGCAAAATAAAGAACATAAGAATAATGAAACATAAGTTAAAGTAATAAAATGCAAAATAAAATAATAAATGCAAACTAAAATAGTGAAAAACAATACGAAATATTTAATAAAATAATGTAAAAGTGGTCAGGTTGGGAAACTAAAAAAATAATTAAAAGAAGCACGAATATAGTATGAGGAAACTAGTCAAAATAATAAACTATATTAAATAAGTAGAATTTCTTTGAAACATTATATTCGCGTATAATACGAAATTTAATCAAGATGTATATTTCCACCAGGCTTCGCTGGTCTTCTTCTGAAAAACTGTAAGGCCAGGTTTACAGTTTCCCTGAAGAAGACAGGCGAAGCTTGATTGAAATATACATCGTGATTAAATTTGGTTTTATATGCAAACATAACGTTGTAAAGAAGTTCTGCTTATAAAAAAACGTGTAAATACTATAAGGAAATAACGGAATGTTTTCTGTGACAAATATCGGAAGAAAGATTAAAAATCAGTTGAGTTTTTAAATGAGATTTAAAAGTTTTTAAATATATTTTTTAAACATCAAGGCTATATAACATTCCAATAGGACATTCTACAATAACTGTCATTAAATCGCTATGTAAAAATTTCATACTCATAGCACATACACTCTACAACAAAAAAAAAATTAACGCATCAATAAGGAGTTGTCCGATTGCGATAAAAATTGGTGGATGTGAAGAACATACATAGAAAAAGAAAGGATTAAAATTTCAGAACAATTGAATGATTTATTGCAGAGTTTGACCGTTACAAAGGGAGGAAGTCAATAAGGCGTTGGTCCACCTCTGGCCTGGATGCAAGCTGTCACCCGGCGTGGCATAGACTGATAAAGATCCCGGATGGTGTCCTGCGGAATTTCTTGCCAAATTGTCTCCAACTGTCGGGCTAAATCGTCAACATTCCGGGATGGTTTCCTTCTATTAGTTTATTTAGATAGGTAGATAGGTTGGCCTTCCCATAGCGTCCCAAATGTGCTCTATGGGAGAGAGATCAGGAGATCTAGCTTGCCAAGGAAGTGTTGGGCAAGCTTGAAGACAATTCATAGCAACACGTGCCGTGTGCGGCCGGGCATTGTCTTGTTGAAACGTAAGTCCAGGGTGTCGCAAAAGGAACGGTAACACAACCGGTCGTAGAATGTCGTCTACGTACCGCTGTGCTGTAAGTGTGCCAGAAATGACCACCAAAGGGGTCCGGCTATCAAAGGAGATGGCACCCCAGACCATAACGCCCTGTTGTGGGCATGTGTGGCGTGCGATAGTAAGGGCAGGATCCCCACGCTGCCCTGGACGTCTCCAGACACGTCTGCGGTTGTCGTCAGGACACAGTTGGAAACGGGACTCGTCACTAAAGACTATACGTCCCCAGTCAGCGCAGTTCCAAGTTGATCGAGCCCGGCACCACTGTAATCGGACTTGACGGTGTAAAGGCGTGAGAGGTAAGCGGCGTAACGGTCGGCGCGAGCGTAAATTCCGCTCTCTCAGTCGTCTGCAGAGGGTCATGTTGGACACATGTGTGCGGGCCACACGTTGGATAGTTGATAACGACGAATCCGGTGCTGTGACAGCTGCTCTGACAATCGCTCTGTCTTCCCGTTCTGTTGTGGCCCTAGGTCAGGGGTCTTCAACCCGCGGCCTGCGGGCCGCATGTTTTTTTCGGCTCATGAATTCGGCCACTGGCTCATGAAAAATTAGAAAGTGTTTAACATAAAAATACACTCCTTGCAAATCTTAAGTCTATGCATTTTATTTTATTCTGTTCACATTTAGTAATATCTTAAAACGCTGGAGAACTAAACTAACACGCCGTCTGCCCTAAATTGTGTTTTGCTTAAATCAGTGGCGCACCAAGAATATTTCCAAGGGGGCCCTGTGATGCAAGGAACTCTTGGTGGAAAAAATAACTAGGGGCCATATCAACTACGATTGTTTTTTTGTGCTCATTTGTCATTATTAAATTACTACTAATTCTACAGTGCAAGATACTTAAATAATTAAAAATAGTAGTAGATTTTGTTTATACAATTTTACAATGGCCAGCTTTTGTTTTCCACAAAAGATCACTGTTTTAGTAATAGGTTTAAAAATAACCCTATTGTGCAAAACTTGCTTTTGCTTGCCCTCTGTCCATTACTTGATCTACGGAAGCCTTTTTTCCTTTTGCGACCTTTAAAAACTCATCGGCTTTGTGAATTGAATTCTTATGACAGAGAAAAGTTCTATGTTGGCTGAACTTCTTCAATGGCATTTTCTTCCAATTATTAAATTCATTTGAAACAAGTTGACCTGTGGCTTGTGTTGATCTTAAACAGACTTCATGGGGTGAAAAGAGAACACACAAAATTTTCTATAGACACTGTCTTCCGCCTTTAGGTAAGCTAAACAATTATGCTTACTCAATTCAGAAGAGCAGAACTTCAGACTGTGGTGAGATTTTCCTTGACTTTATACAGCACTATTGTGACTGTCGTGAGAAAACTGAAATTTGCATATGGTTCGCAAAGACTTTTTAGCACTGTTATCCTATCTTCATCAGTGAGGTTAGATATCTTGGCATAATTAGAAATATCTGCAATCAGGATTTCCATTCCAACAGTTTTGTCTACCTTTACTTCTTTACCGTTTGAAGATAGCCACCAGCCACTATGGTTGCTTTCCTCAACAGCAGTCTCATCAATGTCACAAGAGTTTAGGAAAATGTCGTTCAGATCGTCACTAATTTCAATTTCACTACTTTTAAAAAAATAATTTCATTGTCTGTTGGCGTAATAATTTTTCACTTTGTTATCTCAATGGGGGGCCTGGGCCCCTTCGGCCCCCTACGAGGGTGCACCAATGACCTTAATTTTCTTGCGTATATGGATATTAAAAGTAGTTTTATTGATTTGCAGTGTAACAGTGATTTTAAAATAAAATTCAACTTATGACTCATTGAATTCTATTCTAAATACATCGATAAGAACATCTTCCCAACCATCGGACTGCATGCTCCGAAAACGGTATCACTATTCGTGAGAACTTACGTCTGCGAACAACTCTTTTCAAAAATGAAGTTAGTAAAATCAAAAATTAAGACCAGTATAACCGATATCCACATTAAAAACACTCTTAGGGTTGCAACGTCAAAAATAAGACCTGACAGGCTTGTTAAAAATAAACAGTGCTATAAATCTCACTAAAAGGTTTGATTTCGCTTTATATATTAACAACTAAAAGTATTGTAAATTTTTTTTTTTTGCTTCCATACGTATTTTATGCTCTTATGTATGTGTATTCAGTTCCAGCGGCGAATTCAGGAAATATTTTCCGCCGTTGGGGGCAAACCATATAGAGATCTTAAAAAAATGGCAACAAAAACGAATTCAGGGGTGTCACCCACCCCCTGGATCGGCCTTTGTTCAGTTCTAATATTAATAAATATAATAATAAAAGGTTGTAGAACCTAGCCCTAGGTCGACCGCTGCCGTCCCGACGCTGACATCTGCCGTTGTTGACCCACTCTTGCCAGCACCGTCCAATCGCCGCATCGCTTCGACCCACATGTCCAGCGATTCTTCGATTCGTCCAACCAGCCTCTTTCAATCCGATAGCACGACCTCTTTCAAACTCTGACATATGCTCGTAATGAGCACGAATCTTTCGGCGAGGCATTGTTACAGTCGACGTAAGATATCCGCAGTCAAAATGCAACAGAAATTTTGACCACATATTGAGAATCGCTCCTTATATACACCTGCTGAATGCGCAGTTCCGATGCGCTGGAGTTCCCGCTATTCATTCATTGGACACCAAATTTTAATCATTTGCATGTTCGGTCAAAATGTCTTTGCATACGAAATTTCATTACAATCGGACAACTCTTTCTTGGTGCGTCGATTTTTTTGTTATAGAGTGTATTATATAAAAAATAAACTCTAAACGTCCAGAGAAATTTTAAAATATTAAATAATCGTGAAGAACAACACAACCTGATTGATAATTGAGAAAAAAACCGACTTACAATATTATATTGTTTACAATAGGACTATCACTATTGGTTACATTTCTTAATGAACTGATAGTCACAAAATCAGTTTTCGCAATTCTCTTTTACAATCCTATGCATACAATTTTGAAGTAATGTAATTTTTGTCAAAATTCTTTTCACAAGTCTGAAGCTATTTTAAGTATTTGCAGCTTTGTGTAAAGACATGCAATAGTCATCCAGCTTTGGTAAAGACAATCAATAGTCATCCAGCTTTGAGTAAAGACATGAAATAGCTTCAATTAAAGACATGAAATAGTTCATCCAGTTTAAACAATATTTATTATTGCATTAAATGTTTAAAATAGTTAATTAAGACTCCAGAAAGATAAATAATTAAATACAACCTTAAGGAAATTTAGTACGCCATTTTGGCGGACCCTTCGATGAGCGTTTGCACATTTGATGTTAAGTCGAGGACTTATTCGATTTTAGAATTCGTAAAACAATTACACACAATCTTACCAAATATTAAAAGTAAAATTGTAATTATACAATATTTGAAAAATATGAAATAAAAGTAACAGATTTGGCATGGTGTCAATTTTAGAAATTGAACTTTTTAAGTTTATTTTCTTGCTTTTCTAAGTGGCAACAGTTAAGAAAGCCTGCGAAGCGAACATTTATATTGTCGGAGCCCAAACATTAAACAAGAGTTATAAAAATATGAAAATAATAATAGACATAAATATTTCGTCATTCAAAAAGTGTTTTATTACTAAATGGAAATTATACAACTTGCATTTAATTAAAGTACAAAAAATTGTCTAAGTTAAATATATTAATTCGTTTTTGGAATCATGCAAATAACTTCCTCTAAAAATAGTCGTATTTTAAACGTGTGAATATAAAATTAGTCGAAACCAATAAAACGTTCTTTTTGAGAATATATATTTCTGTAAACCGATATATATTCTTTAACATCGATTTGATATGTATATCTGAAATTAAATATATTATATATAAGCCGGCTATGCATTTTTGAAAGTGAATACACATTTCTGAAACGAACTGTGCACTTGAAGAGAGAAAATGCACTTTCGAAACAAATTGCTTTTCGTCTGTGAGACTAAATGCCTGATGGCAAAAGAGCTTTATTCTAGAAATGAATATAATGAATAAAATTTTAAATTTAAATCCAAAATAACACCGAAAATAAATGTACGTTCCATATGATATCTTAAATCGAAATTTATATATGCATTTGCAATTTTTATTCAGAGTTGTAAATGTTCTATGGATGTGTTAAAATGAACAAAAATTTGAGAATAGAGGATGTAAAATTTTATCTACTTGCTACGTTCTCAACGGCTCTGAATATTTTGTATTCTGTTTTCAGAAAAGCGGAAAATTTTCTCCTGGGAGAGGAATTTGCCAGCCAAAAGCTAATAAATTACAGAATAGCATTTATCCTGCCCACCAGCACGATATAAAAGTGGTTGAATAATAATTTCTCCTAAAAATTCCGAAAACAACACATTTTCAGTGGATTATTAACCTGAAGGATTTTTTCCACACGAAAGAAAGAAAGAAACGAAGACTTTTGAAAGTCGATATTTTTAACGTCGAAAATATTTTTTCGGTTGTCAATTAAAAAAAAAAGCGTCACATTTTTTCGTTATTTTTTTGCGGGACGTTTTAATAAAGGTAGGATGTTTATGCCGCTTTATTATGATTATATATGGTTCAACCCATCAAGGCGACAAAGCGACAATTGTCGCCAACTCATAACCAATGGTTGTTAAATTCATAAACATGGATGACAAATTTGTTGTCTGAAACACGTGTGGGCGTTTTCCGCTTTTTTTCATACGCAAATCGTGAATTTGGTTTTAAGGCTACTGTTCATCAAGGATAAAATTTTTCCGGCCAAAAATTTCGTGATGCAAACTATTTAATTATTTTTTTCCCCCGAAAGTCCACCTGTATGCTCAGTTTGCGCAATATTTCGGTAAGTAAGCAGTCGCAACAAATTCAGGTCTTGTAGTTCTGGAATTACAGCGCAGTCTTCGGCTGCCACCCTTTCCAATTTCCCCTGTACACAAGCAAGCAAACATGTCTTGTGGAGACACCCAACAGCCAAATTTTCAAGAAACGTTGTAGGATTGTGATCATATTAGGAAATGGTCCCCCTCACTTTAAATTCCCCTTGGTTGACCAGCGGTGAAGTGAAGCGATTTCACTGGTATTTATTATTTATGACGTTTTATTTTCTGCGTGCGCATGTTATTTTTTTAAGCATTTTTACGTCGTTTTACCGTTTTTAGTGTGTCGCATTCGCAAACAACATTAATATCCTTTTTTCCTTCGCCATCGGCCATACAAGATATGAAGTCCATGGAGTCTGCTGAATTGCTGATTCCATCGAAAACACACTCCTCCTCTTCAAACTTGGAAGCAGATACTATAGAAAGAAAATGAAAATTTCCCAAACAATAGGAAGTTGAATTTCCGTGGATGTATTACCAATTATTAATCGGCAATACATGTTGTAGAAGGATACATATGGCAATTTTAACTCGTGTCTACCAGGTTGTTTTTTCGACCACCAATTGGTGACCAGGTGGCCTTTTTAGACCACCAAATTTCCTTCGCTGGCTCGGACCCTAATTATGATAATATTAATAATACAATCATTTGCGTTGAAACCAATGAAAAATGTTTGTTGTCACTATATTCTGGTGGAATCAATAATAGCTACATAAAGAAATGTCAATTGTGATTAATTCTTTACTTTTTAATTTTGGTTGTCATGGTAACCCGAAAGGCACGAAACGCGAGGGAGCTTTCGTTTTGTTTATTTGCAATCATTCAAGTTTTGACGGGTACGCACGTCATTTTTCTTTAAGGAGAAAATCAAATTCTACTTAAATTCGAATGCTATTCTTTATTCGGCAATGATAAAACTGAAAAGAAAAAATCTTCACTCTTATTGAATACATATTCAACGTTCTAACATTCAACAACATTGAAGATTTTTGTTTCCATTTCTTGAGTTTTTCTATAATTTTTTAACCGTTCAGTTTAACCTTTCATATTTTTTAAAAATTAGAAAAAAATTAAGTAAAATATATTACACAAATTGAGTCAAATCACAATTCAAGCTCCATTAAAACAAAATACTGCCCATTGATTATTTCCAAAAAATATTGCATGTATTATCTTATATGCAACGCATATGTACGACTTACAATTATATATAAATATATAACATTGCATACACAGTAAGGCCTCCTTTAACGGTAACCTTTAAATAAAGGTGACCTCCGAATACCGGCCACATATTAATGGAACCGAACACGCTCCATAAGATTACTATTAGTTCTAACTTAAAAAGAAAAAGAATTAATTCGGAAGAATGGCCACCTGGTAGGCTTTGTAGCTTTATACGTACACCCCTTTCCGTGAATCAGAGGTGGATCCACAGAAGGATTTGGGGGGGTGCAAAATACAGTAAGACTCACTTATAATGAGCCCGCATTTAGCGAGTTTCTGGATACAGCGAGGAAAATATGGATTTTGTTTGGTATAATAATTAAACGCAATAGAATTTCACTTCTTTTAGCAAAGAAGTCTGTTGTGCTCCCACCGTGACGTATGGAAACCAAACATTTTATTTTATTACATTTTGTATTTGTTAACTTCCTTCCAAGAAGAAGGAACACTAATAACAAGTCATGCACTGGTGTTTTCTAAGTTTCTGGGTTTTGCAAAAATGAGATTATTAAAAGTGGAAGGTCGTGGGTTCAGGTCCCACCGAACGCAGAAATATTTATTTTCTTTCGAACGTTTCACCATCTAATCACGCCATAACATCGGCGCTGGTATCACTACGCCAATAAACGTTGATTGATATTGTTGTTTGAGATTATTAAAGTATTATTTTATAGCGTTCGAATTTAGGTACATTTTCTCTGTCCTGTCATGCTACCTCCTAATACCGCTATAAGTCTATATTTGGACTTTGAATTTAACGAGCAATTTAAAAAATAAAATAAGCAATCAAACTTTTTGTAAAAATTCGGCTCTTATATGCGGGTTGCCGTTATAACCGATTTCTACTGCATTTCTATGGATTTGGTAGGGGGTATTTCCCTAATTCCTATCCCCCCCCCCATGAATCCGCCATTGTTTGAATAGGCTTCGTTATGACCGACAATCCCAATATTTCGTCTGCGTAAACAACCACTGTCCCCTATAAATGGGGTTTCGACTGTTCCGGTTCTCTATGGGTTGTTACCAATGGCGTAGGAGAGGGGGGTTTCGGGAAGTCCGAGCCCCTCCACTGAATATCACGCATTATTTTCTCATAGTCCGCATCACAAAATCTTCTTTAAAGGCGCTTGATTCTCCATGGGCACTTGAGCCCCCATGAGTTTTGAATTGAAAGGCTACTTACTGGTTGTTACGATTGAGTAGTATCGTATCAACCTAACTTCGTTATTAAAACTCCAGTTTTTCTCGAAAATTCATCTAAGCAAAAAAATCAAACTTATCCAGGATATTTAAAAAAAAGTGAAAGTGTATAAAATTTGCACCGCTTTACGGTTGTGGGAGGTCATAGATAAATTAGATTTTAAAAAAGAAGGAGGATTATCGACAATAGTCCTTTAACAGCGTGAACTTGGATACCAAGAACTTGGATACCAGAATAACGGAAATGAAGAATATGACAAAGTGCTCTTAGAGAGGCTTTTCAACCATCGCACAAAACACTTTCAATCAAAATTCTTGCAATTAAAATACTTCTTAATTACAGAATTTTTCCTCACCTGATGAACCCGAAAATATAGACAGGGGTAAAAATAGGAATGGGTTGGCTGTTATTCTCAGAATAGCAGGAATGGCAAATATGAAAGCTAGCGAATTTGTATACGTGGATGAAGATTTAGAAGTTTCTGCTGCGTTTAACACCATTCAGGAATTGTTCGAAAATATGATGGAAGGGGAATAAACTAATGAGGAAATGGAAGCGAGAGAGTGTGGAACTGCAACAAAATTTTTACATTAGAACCTATTCTGATGTTTTGGAAAATTTTCGAGAACCCAAAACCTGCCACTGAACAAAAATAATGACGAGTTATATAACAAGTATAAGAGGACTAACAAAATTATTATTCTTTCCTTAGAAACAGAATATTTACCATAAAAATGCAAAACAATTAAGAATCACTGTTCTTTTAAATGTAAATTAAAATGGATGTGGTTTGTACTTGAAGTAACACATTTTTTATTGTAAATTTTTTATTTTTATTTTTTACTACTGAACATCTAAATAACAGCTACCTCCGAAGGACGATCATCTTAACAGAATCTCGTGGGTGACCGTTATTCAGAGGTTTATATATATATATATAAAATGAAAAGACATTATTATACACACATTCAATACCACGTTGCTTCACCTTTTATGTGAATAACAGCAGCAATACCCCGGGAAGGATTTCCAGAAGGTGCTGAAAGTGAGGTCGTGGTATTGTCGTCTTGGAGGCCAGATGAATATTCCAGCCTCACTACTATGCTCGTAGAATCATCCTTTTATACCGTGTGACGGATGAGGTAGTGCATTATCCGCCTGAGAAAGCGCATCTGTGAGAAAAACATGCGCGGAAAGTTGGGGGTGGGGAGGTGATAATGATCCGCTAGAAGTTCAACCAAGCCCAAGCCCTTCAGGGTTCAGTAATTTGTCTTTTCAGTGTATATAAATCTTACTCTAAGTCTAATTTTAGAGGTATAGATTACGTATTAATTTCCTAATTTGCAATATTTCAGTTTTGGTATCACCAATAATAAGACTCGTTTGAATAGTAAATTTATTCCCAATTGTCAGTCAATTTCAACTAAGGATGGATGAAGAAAAGAAGGCTTTGTAATATAATGGACGATAAATTAAAGACTTCACTCAAAGGATCTGACACAACAGAAACTGAAATATGGCAATTTCAAACTCCACTGAATTCGCATATATTTAATTAGAGTAAATAGGAAGCAAATCCTTCTGTTTATCTTAGTTCGGAGTACTCGAATTCACAGAAAAATACTAAATTGAAATAACAGAATGCGCGCAAAGAAACTGATGAAATTTCTGATCTTAGGAAAAAAAAAGGAAATAGATCTTCTATGATTTCGCTCAGTTCTTTCAGTTCAGAAATTCTTTCTCCCATTGCCCTTTTATTTCTCTTCTATTTTGTGAACACAGCCATGTAAAGGAGCTGGAGATAGGACAGAAGAGGGATTTTTTTGCCGCCAATGTAAGGGAAAACAGTGAGGATACAGGGATTTTGTTGTTTTTAGGAAGCACTGAATAGAGCGTCTGAGGATGTTTTTTCCCTTCTAGTGTTTGCTTTTTTCGCAGCTGTTACTACGCTGATAATGGTCGTTATGGAGACTATTAAGTAACTTGTTCTTCTGAGATTCTAATGAAACTGAGTGTAATGGATAAACGACACTTTGTCATAGAAACATTACGTTGACTAACGAAAATAAAATGGACGAAAAAAAATTGAAAGATAACGTCATTAGATACGCTGAAATAAATTATATATTGTCGAGCGATATTTTATTGAATAATGCTTCCAGGCGTTAACATAAATATTCGTATTTTATCTTTCGCTAATGCTTCCGCTCGACAGAAAGGAAATCAATTATGGAAATTGAAAGCAATTCTCGCTCAGAAATGCACCAAATCCAAGTACAGGATTAAGTGCATATTAGTGTAGAGGAATCGTATAGCACAATGACTTTATTTATTCAGAAGAAAGAAATTTCAGATGTGTTAAATGAGTGGACTTTTGAGTTCTTGGGTATGCATATATTCGAAAATAATTGGGAAATTGCAGAATTTTCATATTACAAACTCTTCTGAGATCTACTAAGAATTGGCTCATGACAAACAAGTATTTAGGGATATATATCCCTCTTTTCGGAAACACTGAGAAAAGTGATTAAATTTTTAAATCGACGCCATTTCCCGACACTTAAATACCCTGCTATGTATAGTTGGTTTTGAACTTTTACCATTTATCATTTGTTGTACATTTGTTTTGATTTAGCAACCAAGCATCCAGCAACAACAGTTATACCATGCGCACATCAAAATCCAAAGCATTTGTCTTATAGCATAATACAGTTTTACTTGGGGTGATGCCTATCTAGAATTGCTATTAGAATGGTATGCTGTCTTTTATAGCCCTTTTACCTCAACAGAACTCTCGTCTGCTTCAATTAAGTGGTTTTTACGATCAGCTTTTAGAACAGTTCATCGAATATTAGCTTTCACAGTGCAATTTTTCGGAGTTTTATAGCTGCCGAGCGATAAACGACAAGCTATCGCAATTCCTAGACACCCATATACTAGTAGTTCAGATTTTAAATAATTTATTTTCGCCATAACGGAAACCCGGTTTTCGAAATTATAAAACGAGTTTTCGGTGGTTCTGCTCGATGCGAAGTTTCGGAGTATCGCAAACATCTAACGACCCATGATTAAACTTTCAGCAGCCCCCAAGGGCCCAGTTGAAGCAAGGAGTACCCCTGTGTAAAATAAACGAGGGAGAAGAGGTTAGGGTATATTTCACATCTAGACGTGATTGTTGACATGCACTACTGTTGACTAAACCCACTGGCGATAATTCGGATGATGTCAACGTCCTTCCTAAAGATCTAATGATCGTAAAGCGTTTGATATCTATATTCCTGATGGATTTAGAGAAATTGGAATTTCTTTAAAACTTTTTCGCTGATAGGATTGGACTCATTTGCGGTTTTTATTGCTTCGTCGCAAGAATTTTGTGACTAATTTCTTCACTCGGAAAATGTGTGGACATTCTCATCGTTTACTCATACATTTACAGTATCTGGTAACAACATAAAATTTTAATATCGATAGGAAAAGTATTGCTTTTTAATCAATTAATATATTTCCTTCAGGACTTAACTTCAAGTTTAGTGTCGTTCAGTTATATAATTTGTTATATTTTTTAATATCTAATATAACCTATGTATAAACAAAATATATAACTTATACTATATTATTACAAAAATTCTTTAATTTTATACCTCACATTTTTAATGATTTGTATAATAGTCGTTTAATGTTTTGTATAAACAATTTGGTTACTCAAATATATAAAATAATACAAAAAACATATAAAATAATATAAAAACGTATAAAATAATATAAAAACATGTAAAAATATATATTAAAGGAAAATATAATAGTATAACTTGCCTCCGTTCTATTCTACATTACCTTTTCTCCATCTCTCCATCCGATCTTTTTGTACACGTGGTTTCGCTTACATATTTAATTTTTTCTGTTGCTTTGAAGCATTATGATTGGAGATATTGGAATTTCTATACATTAGTTTTTTACTGTTAATAATCACTAAAGTAACATTATAAAAATTAAGCTGCATAGGTGAGTGTGAGTGCGAGGAATCCTCCCAATATCTTGCAGAAAATAATACAGAAAGGAAAGAAAGTATGGGTGGGAAAAATAAAAGAATGTAAAGTATTAGTGGGAGGATATATGCACTTTTACTTACGCTTCATTGACATGAATGTGTTCTTGAAAAAATTTGCAAAGTATGCATTTCAAAGGAATAGATCAAGGGAATACAAAAGGCAAGTTTTTATTTATTTATTTTTGTTTTTTACATTTCCCTTCAAGTTTGCCTTACCACGGTTTTATACATGCTTGCTTTGAGTTTATTTAATTTGTATTAGAATGTTTTCATTTTGCTTTATTTCTCACACTTTTACCAATTTTATTCTTACTTTTGGTCTCTTTAACTCCTTCTTTTCCTTAGTTTTTCCATAAAAATGAATAAAATAATTTGAGTTTGAAAGGTTGGCATTTTTATGCTGCTTAAGTTTAGTTCTAAGCTCTACCTCTATCAATCCAAAGATACAAAAAGAATACGAAATGCATACTGCATAGAGAAATAGCGTTTTAGTAAAGAATGTAAAATGCGAATAGGATTCTTATCTAGCCTAACTTGGCAATTGCATCGTCATTGAAACATTTAAATTTACTATGATTAATTAATATTATGTTTCAAACATGAATATATTAATTAATATTTTGATTTGAATTCAAAATTACACATGCGTTCTAAGATGTTATGGATAATTTTTAATGCAATAAACAAGTGTTTTTAGTTCTTAAATTTATAGAAATATTTCCGGCCATTTGGACAGGACTGTTGTCAAGAATTCTACTTATTTCCCTATAAAAAAATCAGTGCCAGTATGTCCTCCTGCGATGCGAAAGGAAATGAAAGCATCGCGTCAAACTGAGAAGGTCTTTGGACTTTATACTAGTCCCAAATTCTCTTTCCAAAACCCACAACACGTACTTCAGCCGTCTGTCAGAAGTAATCGACATCAGAACTTCACATTCGTGAAGTGCTTTTTTCGGGAGGAAAATGTGATTTTTTCGTTGTACGTTTTACGCTTGTTGAGTTCGCTTGTGAAATGTCTGTTTTTCTGCTCTTTTCCACTGAAAGAGCTGGAGATTTAGCCGACAACCACAGCGGTCAGTGTGTATGACCGTTTCTTATGATGTGTGAGCATTTCACTGAGAGTTTTATCTTCTCAAAAATATAAAATCGTATTGCTCTGAACACATTTGAAAATGTTTTTCGTAGCTTTTTCACAGTTGCAAGTATTTGTTCATCCCAATTATGTGCTTTAATGGGTTGGCATTTTGTGTGTTTTAAATCGTTCGGTTTTATACCTGTAATCTTTTATTTAAAAATTGCCAAAAATAACTTATTCGATAATGTAAATGCAGATAAAATCGGTATATGCACCATGAGAGTTTTATTAAAAAATGATAATGTATAGAAAATGAAAAACATACAATTTATAATTATTATAAATAAAAGAAAGCTTATGCAGTTTTTAATAAATTAAAACAAAATAAGAAAGATATATGGAATGGAAAAAAAATGTGCCTTACATTTTCCAAGATAAAACTCCCTCTGGTTAGCTCAGTATAGCGCAGGTGCTACTGCTTCACAAAACTCAAACAAACAACTCTCTCTGCGCTTGTTACGTTATCATACACTTTATATAAGATTATACTGTGATAAAATAACAGACGAAATGAATCGCCGAAGCTTTTGGACACACCAGCAGCAATTCTTTATCATTCCTGATGAAGTCTTCTGTTAACGCGTCCGAAACTTTAGGTGATCTATTTCATTTGCACTTATACTAACGCTTTGCCTTTTATATATATATAAAAAAAATTCCCATAGGTACTTTGAATTTAATTTCAATTAGCAAATTTTACTTTGCTTTAGAAACAAGTAAAATTTGAAGTTGAATATTTATTTCATTTTTTATATTTATTTAATATGAAAACTACTATGAACACGTTGGTTGGTTGGTTGTATTTTATGGAGCAAGGACAGTGAGGATCATTCTGCTTCAAACAAGGTGGGTGAACGCACTGCAGAAAAACTAATATATGTAGAATAAATCCGGTTATCCGAACTTCGCTTAACCGGATTACGCCTTAAGGGAAATGACCCGATAACTTATTTTTTTATATTTTTTTAGCATTTTGTATAAGCGGACCTTCGTTTAATGTTTTTTGGTAAAAACACTTATCTGCTTTTTAGTGTACTTCAACCTTAAGAAGAAAGGTAATACAAATTACAGATAGTGAACGCATACGAAGTTATGTATATACTTTCTAAATATCGGATATATTACATATAGGAATATGTTTGATTATTTTGAAAAGGCAATTAATATCTTAATTAATATATACATACCAGGTCTTCTTCTAAGCAAATTTTCCAATTGCACACTTTATAAATGAACACTCTAGTTTATTTTGTGGAGTGGGGACGACTTAAAAGTAATTTAACTAAATTACTAGCTACTTTCCTCAAAGGCAGTTATAACTATTAATTAACTATCTTTTCAAAAAAATGATTGTAACTCCAAATTTACTTGTATTTTCCAGGGGTGTTACCCCAAAATTTTTGTTTAAAAGTATACTCATATGTGATGCAGTTTAGAGAAAAAGTAGTAAACTATTTCGTTTTAATAGTTTAAATGAACCACAGTATAGTTAACTGCTCCCCACCACCGCAGTACGTGCTGATTACTTAAAAATGTTTAAAATGTTAAACACATGTCTTAGCAAATATGTATGCCTCATTACAGATTAAAATATAGGGGGCAGAGCTATAAATTGGTTTGCCATTTAAAATCTGACTTCTCTTCCAACGCAATTTTCTTTTTTCTCTGATCCACTACTCCCAGATTTACTCTTCTCATTAAATATTCCAGAATACGATGACAGTTGGCTATTGGCCTGAATTACCGCAATGTAATTAAAAGGCATTATTTTAACCGACTGCCTACACTATTTAGTCAACACACTTTTCCCAGCCCAAGTATCAAAAACACGCATACAATAAGGCCTGACACATTCAGTATATACAATATCTGATATATTGTATATATATATATATATACAATATATATACAATATATGATATTTCTGACTCTCAATGGTAGTTTGGAAATATGAACTAAACATATTTTTTGTACAGTTGAATGCAGTTTCCTTTCACTTGTGCGTCGAAAATTGAATTTATGGATAACACGGAATAGGATGCACCATCTTTTTTTAGAATAACCAGGGTTTTCGGTTTTGAACGACCATATATCGAAATTCTACGTAGAGTGGCACCTACTTAAAGCGACCACCTTTGAGACTGGACTGTAATAGTCATCATAAAGAAGTGGCCACTATATACAAATACAATTTGTTACAAGCATAACTCTCTACCAATTATCCCTTATAAAAGGTGGCCACCTTATTCAGAATTTTAGTAAACTCCGTGGTATAAAGTTCCCTATTCATTATATAAGTTTTTATTATAAAAGAAAATAAATATATAGAGAATATTGAATTAATAGACTATGAAAACAATCGAGCTTACAGAAGAAGAGATCAATATAGACTACCAAAAATCAGAACGGAATTTTATAACAAGGACATTGAATATTCGGGCTTAAGGAGTTGGAATAAAATACCAAACACTCTTAACGACATAAATAATATTAATCTATTTAGAAAAAAAAATATTAGATTATTTGCTAAGAGGTGATTTTGCGCCATTAAATTGTTAGGGTCCTCAGCCTGTTAAATCGTATGATTTTTACTGGTGACTCGTCACGATGGATTGTGGTTATTTGTGGTTTATTGAATTGCAGTGTTATTGTTTATATATGTATTTTCTAAGTGAAATGGAAAGTTACTACAACCATTGTGACAAATAAATAAAATCGTTTGATTTGATTATTATATATATATATAAATATTCTTTTATATACCAAAATTTATTATGGAACTTTCATCTTCGATATATGGTGGCCCTGCTATCAGAGCCAAGGATAGAAGGGGGATATAAGACAAAGGAAGGAAATGTCCTATAGCTCGGTATTCCAAGGGGCCCGATGAGAAACTGGAATAATATAACAAACATAGAGGGGGGCCCAATTTGCTAAATTGCTTATGGACCCGCAATCTTGCTCTGCAACTCACAAAGACTCCACCTTTGTACCACTCTTCAGCCTTCACTTGTAACGCCTTCGAGTCAAGACTGTGCTCATAAACTCTGTAAATGTGATATTCCAGCGAATGTAAATCTCTTAATAACAATGCGGATTTGTACGCGCGAATCAATATCTTTGTTGTTTCTTGCAGAATACGAGAAATCCCTTGCTTTTTCTACCGGAAAGAGAGCCCCGTTACTAGCATCTCTACTGCTCTCTTTCCATTTCCCAAGCAAATCGTTTGTATAGTCTCCTGCGGTATAAAATAATAAGGAATAAAAAGGTAATATTATTATTATTATTATTAAATCATGTGGTTGGCTCTGCCTAAAGCATTATGCACATGCTAAATGGATTTGTATCTCCTCAACATATACAACTTTTATTTTCCCCAAATTCCATATTCCAGACAATTAAAAACGCGTATATAACTCTCCCAAATTAATCTTGGATAGAAATAGCATGAATATAACGCATTGCATCTCGGTGTTCTATAACTTATATACGGGTGCGCCTCGTATATATTGAGTGCCAGGTTTTGGGCCACCGCAATCAGGAACTTAGCTAAATGATCATGCGCTTCAAGCAGAAACGTCCAGTTTGCGCCAGAGATGGGTTTATTTTCCCTTGTATGTTATTTTAGTCGATTTTACGCCTCTATTGGCTTCCATTACTGGCGCAGGCCTATACTATACTATACTGTACTGTCGTATATTAAGTACAGTATGGATATTGTAGTGTTGTATATTAAGTACAGTATGAATACTGTAGTGTTGTATATTAAGCACAGGATGAATACTGTACTGTTATAAAGTGCATTATGAATACTGCACTGTTGTAAAGATCATTATGAAAACTCTACTCTTGTATATTAAGTACAGTATGAATACTGTACTGTTGCATATTAAATATGTAATGTAATTATTAATTAATTAAGAAAACGTAAAAGGGAAATATAAATTGAGCACGTGCGGTTGAAAAATAGTACCGATAATTTGGTAGACGAAAAGTTGCCACAAACTTTAAATTTATAATAAACGCAATATCTATAAAGCGCAACCAAACAAGTCACAATTAAACGAGAGTTGTGCTTATGTACATCAATCGCTGATTAACCTTGAATAAAATTGTAATCTCATTCGACACAGTCATTTTCAACACCGAAAATTTCTAAACAATGATCATTCGAACCCAGAAAAGCGGTTTTTGAAAAGCAGGTTTGCAATTGTACTTCAACAATGAGCCCATATTCATATCAACATATCCATAATATATCCACAACATATCCATGGAGTCGAACCCGAGTTAACGGCGCACTAGGCGAACACGCTACCACACTGTCCCACCGCGGGGCGCTTACCGTGGAAATAATGCGGGTTTTATTTCAGCACCATAGATAACGCGAGTCGGTCGAATTTTTTACAGATCCATAGTTCGAGGATTTATGCCTCCCAGAAAAGAGGATTGCTTATTTCTTCGGAGAAATCCAACACTTGGAGTAACCTAACCTTAGCATGGTCTTTGTTGCTAAACTAAAAAAAAAAATTCACACAACATATGCTGACGCTTGAACTGCAAAAACTTAAAATTATTCTTGTTTGTTAGTTTTATGTTTTAAGGACAGCAAGGGTCATGCTGCTTCGGAACCTATACTTTTCCGAAGAGTCCGAAGCTCTTATGGCCTAGGGAACCAAACCCCGGGCTACGGTGAGCAGTTAGTCTATAAACTTTCCTTTTGGGAGGGGGGGTCACAGTTTGAAGCCCAACCCAGGAACTTTCGTCAAACAGGGTCTTAACAACAACGCACTAGCAAATGCATTATCGTGCACTATCATAGAGCATAACTTAAAATGCCCTGTGGTGGCGTATTGTGGTAACGTGTTCGCCTAGTGCGTCGTTAGTCCGGGTTTGGTTCCCTAGATTCTTAAGAGGTTCAGATCCCTCGGAAAACAGTAGGTCCCGGCGCAGTATGACCATTGTAGTCTGTGAGCCATAAAACCACAAACAAATAAAACTTAAAATTACGAAGGAAATTTACAGAATTTTTGTGACATGTGGCTCTTCACTGACACCGTAAAAAAGTGTAAAAATGTATTGCTTCTGGAAAATTTCTAGTTCTAAAAAAATGCTAAAAATTATAGCCCTGTAGTAAAGCATATCTCTAGATGTTTCATGAATAAAAGATTATAAAGTAGTTTAATAATGCAGTTAATGTAGTACATTTTTTCATTTGATATAAATATTATATTATTTTTGAGATGATATTCCTCCCGTGGATAGTTCTGAACATATTTTTGGAAACCAATCTCTCTCTTAAAAATATTTTTAATGGAGGTTTCATTTTGAATCTTTGATGGAATAGCTGAAAACATATGGCTCAGTTTTGCTTGAAGTAAAATTTTGTTAAAACTTGAAAGTGATCAAGAGCTTAGTCTTCTAGAGGTGAACGGTTAAAGATAAGGGAAAAAAATCCCTTGAGCTGGGATTTCTTATTTGCAATAAACATACCTTTGGGGGAAAAGTGAGTGTAGGTATTTTTTCCTCTTTCCTTCCAATTTCACAGATAGGTATTTTCCGTATGAGATTTATTTATGTCCATGTTCCATTCTGTATATACTATGTAAACTTTGTCGCACTGCTCACTGTAGTCCAGGGTTTGGTTCCCTAGGCCTTAAGAGGTTCGGATTCCTCGGAAAACAGTAGGTCCCGGCGCAGCATGACCACTGTAGTCTTTGAGCCGTAAAACCAAAAAGAAAGAAAGAAAGAAAAATACTTTGTGTTACGTTCAGTTCTGTATATATTGTGTAAACGTCGTGCTAGGTTCAGTTCTGCATATATTGTGCAAACGTTGTGCTACGTTTAATTCTGTATATGTGGTGTAAACGTTGTGCTATGTTCAGTTCAGTATATATTGTATAAACTTAGTGCTATGTTCAGTTCGGTATATATTGTATAAACTTAGTGCTATGTTCAGTTCGGTATATATTGTGTATGGATAAATTAGGTGTACGTTGTGTTATGTATACACTATGTGCACGTTGTGTTATGTATATGTTACGGTAAATGTGATTAATCGGTTATTATTAATAATAACCGGCAATTATTAATAATCATTTTATTATTAATAATCATTTATTAATAATAAAATTATTATTAGATTATTAATAACAATTTTAATCATGAAATTATTATTAGTTAACTAAATAATCATTTATTCTTATAAATTACTATTGGATTATTCAATAATCGTGCATTATCAACAAAGTATATTATTACGTTATTAATAATCTTTGTTAATAATAAAATTATCATTAGATTATTAATAACAATTTTCGAACTCGAAAAACGAGCTCTGGAAGACGTTTTACCCTCTACTGCAATGAAACAACCTGTTTGTGACGTCAGCTCCATTGATCTAACGGAACCTGGTCGCCAATTGTCCGTGAATGGACTATAAGCATAAATGCATCAATTACGTATTTGGTGTAGCGGTAGCGTATTTTCACCTAGGGGGCAATTCACCCTGGTTTAATTCCTATTGGTTAAATAAAACACTTACTGACTAACTGTATACTGTAGTTCTAGGGTTGCTTCAATAAGCCTTGAGTAAGATGTTCTTAATTCCTTGGTAAATTGTGGATCTAAGCGTAGCAAAATATTTGCAGCCCTGGCGCCATAAACCCACTAAAAAATTTCATATTAATCCCCTTTCATAACGCACACATACATAACAAATGTTTTTATATATCTTTTCATTAATTAGCAAATCCATGCCCTTTAGATAACTTATTTAAGCTGGTTCGTTTGTTTTGAATCCAAGAATTTTTTGATATTTATAAATGTATTATGATTTAAAAGTCACGGTTAAGGGCGTTTTATGAGCATGAATCCAGCGGCGCTTTCGTAAGTAGCATTCAATTTGAAGAACGAATTTCATTTAATACCTCTAAAGCAAGCTAGAAAGTTCAATGGGATATGCACAATATATCCAAATGGAAATAGAAAATAATCAATCATTATAGTAAAAATGATCGTTAATCATGAAGAAATAATCGTTAGTTACAAAGAACTGATCGTAGTTATAATGAAACAATCGTTAATTAAAATGAACTCATCGTTCATTATAATGAAATGATCAGTAATCATAATGAAATAATCAACATTTATAATGAAATGATCAGCAATCATAATAAAATGATTAATATTTATAATGAAATGATCAGCAATCATAATGAAATGATTAATATTTATAATGAAATGATCAGCAATCATAATGAAATGATTAATATTTATAATGAAATGATCAGCAATCATAATGAAATGATTAATATTTATAATGAAATGATTAATATTTATAATGAAATGATTAATATTTATAATGAAATGATCAATATTTATAATGAAATGATTAATATTTATAATGAAATGATCAGCAATCATAATGAAATGATTAGCAATCATAATGAAATGATCAGCAATCATAATGAAATGATCGTTAAAGATAATGAAATGATCGTTAAGGATAATGGAATGATCGTTAATGATAATGAAATAATTATTAATTATAATGAAGTGATCATGTTTTTCTACAGCCTGCCATTTTAAATGGAGATAAACTATTTATTTCAGCGTCTGACAGTTCAAATAGGCAAGTAAAGGAGAACGGTTGTCAGTTATTTGGACAAAGAGACACCACGATGGACGGCAGACATTACCCCACAATTATATTTGCAGCTACCCAATCTTACTGGGTAGTCGAACCTCAACTCTGCATGCTCAAGCTCTGTAGACACAGATACTGCAGTGCCTATAAAAAAAAGTAATTAACCGATATACGTATTCCTTCCAAAATTCATGAAAAATGAAATGAATTTCCATAGGCTGTTCAGAAATTAATGAATTAAAAAATAGTATCCCATGATCAAAGACAATGCATGTAAAACTTACAAATCAATCTTACTTTATGGATAACCTCTTGAGGACAAAGAGAGAGAGAGAGAGAGAGAGAGAGAGCAGTAGTTAGATGCACAAAGAACTGCTGTTTGCCAACTTATGATGCACGACAACTCATGTATCTCCATTATTCCGGACATTGCATTCAAACGGACTTTGTCAGTTTCTCAGCTAATTTCTCTGTTATTTTGAAATTGGCATCCTTCCCATACGGCCAAAACTTGCACCTAAAACGGTTGCGTCGCAACTGACACGCAAAAAAATGTTTAGAACGAAGTAAATAACTTTCCGGGTTGTGATTTACGCTTTCCAGCCCGCTTTAAACGGAGAAGAAGAAAGCAACGCATGCAATATACAATTTTGCAGAAACGACTGGGATTTTTCTCCGCTCTCTGTGATACATCGCATCATTAGGACGTCATTCTCCAACATATCGTAGACGGCCATCTTTATTGTGCAAGCTGGGGACGGTGATCTCTTCTTTCTAAAAATATAGGCTTTTTATGAAGATTTTAAGGCTCCGCTGCCGCTACTCTGTGACTAGTACATTACCATACGAGTTCATTTTGGAGAAACTTTTGTGCATTATAAATCATTGTTTTGGAATTCGACCCCTTTTCTAACCGACGCATTTCATTGTCAAAGGAGAGTCTTTCCAGAACAGTAGACGAAACAGTATTCCTATCCATATATTTTCTTGAAATTTATGCGAGAGTTTGAATTATCAGCTGTCTGCAAATTATGGATCCGGTGATTAGGGCGGTGTTCAAGATTTGCACTTTTCAGTCTAGTTATTGTTGTAATACGTTAGTTTCCATGCTATTGAAAGAGACTAGTTTACCTGGCAGTGAGGGATTAACGGCGATGTGAATGGTGCCATGCCGAGGGGAGCGCCAAAATTGACTATCGACCACGAATTGCAGGCAAGGTGCAATACAATTTGACCTTACCTACAGGTGTAGTGACCTAAATGGTACTGAACTGAAAGATGAACTCAGAATTTTAAAATTTTACTCCTTAAAGGATATGGCACCCAATAAAGTCCCTTTATGAATGAAAGCCAGCTATTAGAGAATTTCTTAAACGTGTGGTTGGCTTTGAGAGTTCTGCTTTATCCCGGTTGCTATAGCAAGCACCGAACTGAGCTTTTCGTAATAGAAGCTTAAAAAACTTACTTGCAATCAAAAATTTCAAATCAGCGGTTATCTGCTTTAGCAATGCTGTCAATTGCAATGGCATCACCCAAGAATTGGATATGATGAAAACGATACGCATTTTGGCAGAGGTAACTGCTCAAATGGCACCTTTCGTTTAAAGTCTGACAAATTCTGTAGTTTTCGCTATTCTGTTTTTTTTTAAACTTTCATAAACATTTTATAAAAATTCACCTCATTAAATTTCGAAACTTAAAAGTGTTTTAAACCTTATTTAATTTGTTAATAAACTCGTTATTCAAAATATTTGTACAGATTAGTTTTTGCTACAGTTCGTTTAATTCAGTTAGTGTGCAAGGAAGTGGAAAATCCCTTTTGCAACAAAACCACAATATAACACTTCAAGTAGGAAATTATGAAATTAAAACCTATATCACAATGCCGACTCTACTTGACTGCACAGGGGAAATTCCGGATTATTGAAAGTTATATAAGGCTTCAATTTTTATGTTAAAATAATTTAACTTTTGGCATATCAGAAAAAGTACTTGTTGTTAAGATACATGTTATATGGAAATTTTAACTGTTTTCGTGGCTGCCCGTTTTATAATAATAATCAGTACTTTGGCGATTATATTTATTAACCTATTAAATTGATACACTAAATTAAAAAAAAGGAGCGCTACCAATGGGATTGTTTTGAAAATAAATAATATTAAAATGGGTGAGTGCACGAAATTTTGGGCTCGCAACCTTCGCCATATGTGTCTTACAGCTAGATCCGTATCTGTATCTGGCATTACTCTAAAAAATCTATTTAAATATTATATATATATATATATAACCTTTGTGCGATAAATGAATTGAAAATAACTACTGCGAATTTAAAAAAATGTAAGGTCTTACTTTATTTGCCCTGCTGGAAATACAGAATTAAACCAATTTTCATCTTCTAAGCATTCATAGCTTAATATTCCCGTTATGCAATTCCAACGCAAGGACCTGCTAATGTAGGTCGTGTTCTCTTTGTTAAACTGTTTTAAAATAAGGAACGACCATTCCAATTTCACATTTTTTGAACTGACCAGTACAAAATGAATTGGATATAAGGCAAAATAAATTAAAAATATATAAAACAAACATTTAAATTCCTTTCAATTAAATATCCATTATGCAGTACATTATTATTAATGCTCACCCCCAAATGGCGGGCACCCTATTTAACGAACATTTTTCCAATACCCAGTCCCAAATGCTTCCTGAATAGCGGACAGCTACTCAGTCTTTATGTGTCCGTCATTCAGAGGCTTTACCGCAGTTTCTGACTAAACGCGTGGTCGTTAATTAAAGGAAATGACTACCTTGCTTCTTAAAACATGGATCGATGGTGCACTTGAGGTTACGTGCTATTTGAGGACACAGCATTTGCTGACAGGCGGAAATTGTATGGATTGGTAGGGGTTCATCTTGTCAGATTCGGACGGATTGGCAAAATCTGCCTGCTACGGATTGGTGAATTTGGCAAATTCTCCAATTTTTACAGCTGCACATGTTAGTCATACGCATTTTAAGAATATTTTTACATCTAGCAATTATGATCTTTTATAATAAACATACTTTATGGACGAACACCTTTTTAAATGGGAATAGGAAATTAGTTTGAAGACTTATAGTCTCTAAATTTAAAAAAAAAAATATTGTAAATTTCAATGTTATAAGAAATTTGTAAATTTCAATGTTATAAGAAATTTGTAAATTTCAATGTTATAAGAAATTTGTATACTTCAATATTATAAGAAAATTGTATACTTCAATATTATAAGAAAATTGTAAATTTCTATGTTATAAGAACATTGTAAATTTCAATGTTATAAGAAAATTATAAACCATTTTTGTTATAAACCTACAAAGATCTATTTTTTGAATTTATCGCGTTGATTTCATTAAAACCATACAAAATTGTATGAATTATGCATACTGTATCGTATCGAGTAACTCAAAAATAGATCTACTATCTCTCTGCATCGGTTTATAAGTTATTCGAATCTTATAACAAAGCTAGAGACTTTTAACCACCATTTTACTGTAAATCCTTGTTTCATAAATTTTGAAATGATACTTTTAATTCTTTCATCGATTTTTGCACATGTTGTCTTCCTTCTTATGAGCAGTTTCTCTAATTTTATCACTTTCCAAAAATGAGATTCTTTCAAATTTTTTATATTATTTCAGTTTCGATTTTTTTTTTTGGAATTCGTACTACTAAATGAATGTTCGATTTTTTCTTGCAGGTTATCTTATTCAATTTGAATTCTACCCTTCTACAGATTGTTACTTAGAAATTTAAAATTCTCACCAAAATTCCCCTTTACGTGGTTCTGGCTGTTCTGTCCGCATGTGGCACTGTACGCAAATGTAACGTCTGCAAGTGGCACGCTACCGCCCTTGAAAGGTACGAAACGATTAAATAACTTATGAATCAATTTCAGTCTCGACTGAACTCACGATGATGTCTAAGAAACGAACATGGAAGGTTTTTTAGGTGTTTCGCCGATTTTGGTTTAATGAGAACCACGTAATGAAATGGATTGATTTTAATTTTTGTATCAATGGAATATGACACGAAGACATCACGTCTTCATTATCAGCTAACTCTCTTTCAAATTTCGTAATGAGACATGTATTACATATGCTTCACTTGCACACTCGCTTTCCCAAATGAATTTTTAATGAAGCATTAAATTACTCTACAATGTTAGAATCCTATAATTAGTGTATCGGCTTTTCTAAAAATAACTCTGAAATTAAATTGTCTTGCTCCAGTATCCCCGTTGCCCATTAAAATATATAAAATTATCTATAACAGATAGAGTGCATCAATGGCTAATTATCAAAAAATGAACAAAAGAACAAATTTAGTGAAGATAAAAAATAAAATAAAAGAATGTTATTGAAGAAAGCCAAAAATATCAAGAATTTTCAAACAGTTTCAAACATTCATTTTTCTTTGAGGAAAACACAATAGATCATCAATGAATATAGAGTAACAAATTACTACTTTTTTTGACTACTTCAAATTAAGTTAGTTCGAGCATAGGCGTAGCCAGGGGAAGGTTTTTGGGGTTATAACCACCTCCATCGTAATGAAATTTTGTATATTTAACATAGGAATATGAGAGTTGTAGCTTTGTAACCCTTCCCATTAAGCCTATAACCCCCTTATGAACTTTCTGCTTATGCCACTGAGTTCAAGTGCGTTCTCATATTATTAATTTATTCGATGAAACTCTAAATTGAAGAATGCCCTTATACTTCAATTGATATTTTTGCTGTTGATATTACAAGGAAAGTCACTTTAAATGCAGATTGATATTCGATGTTTTCTTTTCGATATTATGTGCAACTGATTATTCCGATGAGTTATATGTTACAACAGCAGCATGCTGATCTTATAGCATGCAAATTATTTTATAGTCATAGAAGGCTCTAAACCTATATCGTTTGAAATGCCAAGGAAAGCGGCAATGCTCCCCCTTACAGAAAAATTTCTGTAAGGGGGAAAATGTTGTGAAATGTCTTGTCGAAAACGCTGGACAAACGGAAGAAAGGTAACTAAAGAGGAATAGATAACAAAGCAAAATAATTCCGAATAAAAATTTCAATTCGAAAATTAAAAGTTGAGTCTTTGTTTGCCAAGAATTCGATTAGAGAAAACAAGAAATATCATTGATTGCAGGGGTCCAAAATTGTGAAACATCAGGAGGTCGTGGGTTCGGGTCCCACCAGGCGCCGGAAAATCATTCTTTTCTTTACGAGTAATTTAACATCTACTGTTGCCACATCATCGGCTAATATGAAAAAACTGTTACCTTAATAAGTAAGAAGAACATTGAAGGGGAAATTAGAGAACTGGGAGTTAGGGAGAAGCGGACTAGGTCCCCTCAAAGGGCTCGTACCTTGGATTTTCTGAGGACGCGAGTCATATCTGCCACGAGGACGCTTTGGCTCGGGAACCGGTATGCCGGCGCTTGTTACAGAGGACTCAGAAAGCTCCAAAGAGGCTTAAAATTCGTAAATGTTTTGATATATTTCATTAATTGACGTATAGGTAAATTTTATAACACATGTATTTTACGTATTATTTATTCGTATGTTTCATTAATATACGTACTCGTATTTAATATTATTAAATATGTAAGCAGAATAATATATTTAACGTTAATAAATAAATTTCTTAACGTAAATTTTGCATTAAGAAATAAATTTTAGTATACCTCTCTATAATTTCCCATATGTTATTATAAAATATATGAAGAATCAAACGTATACAAAAAAGCATTATATACACAAGCTCTACCCTAGAAAGCTATATTGAATAGATTTTTAACGTCAAAGAATTGTTTCTATTGTGTGCAATTTCGTTCAAAACGAAACAAAACAAAATAAGATTTCACAATATTTGATTCTTAAGAAAAAATATTTTCCAGTGTGGTGGGGGGGAAGCTAACTACATTTACAGAGGGCCCCAGCCTGGCTACGACCCTGCCAGAAATGTCTACGTCACTCCTTCATGAGGTAAAGTCTTGTGTTAGAGTGTCAGCAAGAAGGTTTGTTTGGGATTTCTCTTTCCTTCTGTGGTAACCTATAGGTTGGCTACACAACTGGTTAGGTACGTACTCAGAAGGCAAATAGAAACACAAGTAATTGTAAACAAAAAATATACGCTTTATTTCTATGTAAATTTTATCTTGCATACGCCATTAATTACTGAAATTAATTAGTTTTAACCTTGGCATTCATGAAATAGAAATTACTTTTAAAACCTTAAAAAAAATAGTGGCTGTTTAAGTACGCTTATTTATAAATTCTGCATGTTGATTATATTAAGTACGATTTTTGTTAAATGGTTGCGTCGAATAACGCGAAAAGTATACGCCAGTCTCTTGTTCGTTAAAACTGATTTTGACTATACTTTTAATGCATACCCTTCATATATATATCTCGCTAATGTACAAGTACTTTTTTCTGCTTCATCGACTCAACAATGATTTATAGACGGCGTGTGCAAGTTCTTCGTCCTCTCATTTTAACAGGCTGCATGATAAATGGCCATAACTTGATGAAACCTTTTCCGCCGAAGTGGAACAATTACTTCCACAACGTCTGGAACGCACATCACGGACGGATTTTGTTCCAATGAAAATCGATACAACAAATGATTCCATTTGGGCGATGACAGAAGGAGGTATCTTTGATTGAAGAGTCTTTCATCTATTTGATATGCAGCTTTTGGAGCGCTGGATTACGAATCCGATCGACATCGAAACGAGACGGGATTTCCTGGCGAATCGATGAAAAGCAGTCGATCTCTGGACAATTTCCAGAAAAACCAACGTTTCCGCCCTTTTGCTTAGTTCTATTTCCTAAAAAGGTGGTGCAGTGATCCTGCCACGGTCTGGATTTGTTGAAGAGTCTTCGAAGCTCTGGGTCCAAACGAATATTGAGGGATTTCGCGAGCGATAGCATTAGACGACTGTGAATTGTCTAGCCCTACATTCTAGGGATTTGTGTCCTAACTAAAGGCAGCACTTTTGTAGTTTTCCCCTTTCACGCGGGCTTTTTTCCCGCGGAACGGAACAGATTTCCTATAAACACTGTACTCTTCTACATTTTCTCCTTTTTTATATTTTCAAAAATTTCTCCCGGTTTTTCTCTACAAGATCCATTTTGTTAAAACACGGGTTCTCAGACATTTTCTCCCGCGTACCCTTTCGTCCTGCCCGTGTGTGTTAGCATACCTCTGAGAAGAATACGATATAAAATATACGGATACTATAGAATAGATAACAGATAAGTAGCATTTCTTTATTATAATTTTAGTTACTATATAGTTACACGTTTAATGACGTGGATGAGCTTGGCTCTTTTAAATAAGTAAATCAGTTCCAAGAACCGTTTCAAAGGGACACGTACTCTTATTATTTTCAATTGACAGTTTTACGCGGTATTTGATTTTAATTATACACATCGTTGAAAAACCCTCTTCGCAATGATAAATCGATGGGAACAGCAAAAGGCGATATGGGAAGGGTGAGGTGAGGAGGACAAATTTAGAAAGAAGATTGCCTCTTTTTATTTTGGAAAAAGGACCGAAAGACTATGAACTTCAAATCATAAAAGGCTATGAATTTCAAATCATAGAAGGCTATGCACTTCAAATAAAAAAGGGGCATAATGCTAGCATATCTCTCGCGTACCCCTTTGGGTATGCATACCGCAGTTTCAGAACATCTTTTCTTCATGAATCAGTATATATTTCAAAATGAGTACTTTTTTTTTGTATATTATAGCGCAAAGACAGCAAAGATTAGGTTTCGTCGAGACCCGGAGTATTCTCTGGAATTAGAACCACTTAAGGCCGAAGAAACCACTCTGTAGACTGCCGTGAGCAGTTAGCCGGTAAGCATCCATTTTTGGAGGTCAAAGGTTGAACAAGGGAAATCGCCGTTACCACTGCACCACCCTGATTCCTAAACTTGCAATTAAAATATAAAATACAGCAGAAACTCGATTATTCTAAATAATTGACACCAGAGGTATCCGCGGATAAAAAAATATCTGTATAATCTAATACGATTGAAAAATAAATAAATACAAAATCGAAAACCAGAAAACATTTAAAAAAAAAATTAAAAATGTCATGACAACTTTATTGTTGTACATTAAACATATTTTATTCATGTAAAACCATTGTGGCTATTTTTTCCAAACCAATGCTACTTTTTATGTCTCCCCTTCCTACCCCCCCCACAATCAGTGGTAGGGACATAAACATTGTTGCATTCAATATACACTAAAGACGTTTATATTGACAATAAATACGTTGAAAAACAAACTCATAAATTGAAAAAAAATAAACAACATTAATTGATATTGAAGTATTATTCACTTTAGGTATACGATAAACGGAATTCAATTTTATTGAAATAAATTTTAATTTTAGCAAAAAATAAAAGCCTATCGAACACTGGTATTCAAATGGAAAGTATGGCGTCTGGCTTCTTTCTCGACATAACGTCTAATTATATCATCATATGAATTTGATTTTGTTATATCAGACTCAATACACAAAATTTTGCCGTCCTAGTCTATAGCCTAATATAGCTTATTGAAAAATACGGCACTGGTTGAACATGAAAAATTGGATATTGCTCGCTGTCTCAAGTTACGCTGCACCTCTGAAAAACTATAAGCGTAGTGGAAAAAAAAACAGGAAATGATGGCAAGCAAGTTGATACAAATTGTTTGTGAGTTTAATTTCGCAAGGACAGCACGGGTCATGATGCGCTGGAACTTACGATTTGCTGAAGAATCTGAGCTTCTTATGAGCTAGAGAACCAGCCTCTAAACCGCAGTAAGCAGTTAGAAGGCGAACATTGTCTATGACGCCGTTGTAAGCTATACCCGGAATAACGGCCCGCTGGGCAAACGCGTAATCATCTCCGAGTCTACAAGCAAATTGAAACTTCGCAGCTAAAGCGTTGTTACGTAAAGATTCAACCATTTGCTTAAGGCAGTATTAAGCGTATATGTGCACAACACTTAATACTCTGCGACGTAATGGTAAAGTGTTCGTCCATTGTACCCCTCACCCCGACTCATTGTTCCGTAGAATGCGAACCATGTCCACCGCAACAGAGGTTCAAAATCCTCGGCAGACTGTAGGTTCCAGGGTGGCTTAAGCTTGGTAGACCATATGTCGTAAAGTACGAGCGGTGAATATTCTTGCAATTCGTTAAAGACAAATGAAAACACCTTTTTAAAAAGTGCATGCTTTCATCTGAGGGAGGGAGAGAGAGAGAGAGAGAGAGAGAGAGAGATTTCAATTTCCTGGCAAATAATTTCAAAAAATAAATAAATGAAATCCACAAAGATTATTGTCTCTTTTCGACAAGAATAACTAAATTATGAAATGACATAACTGTGATTGAAAGTATTAAAAAGAAATATCTTACTACAAACAAAAATAATGTGAATTACACGTATTGCGAAGGATTTATTTGCAACCAAAATACCAACCCCTCCTACCCTCCATCCACCTCTCTCTCTCTCTCTGCCCGCCTAGCTCTCTATCTATTTATGGTATTTCGTTTCGATGAAATAAGGCGATTATATCGTTTTCGGCTGAGTTTTAACTTCGCAAATTTATTTTATTCTTTAGCTTTCTAATTTCTTTTGAAGGGGAAAATAAAGGGATTTTTAAATCTGCTCAGCAACATCACTTTCTGAAATGCTGAAATGCTCGCCTAATTAAATTGAATAAAAAGATCTGCGATGTATTAAGTGGGATAAATTTCAGCAAAAATCCAGGTCTTGTACGACTAGGAGAGAAAAAAAAAGTCATTAAAATGGGAAAAAGGAAAAGTGATCTCAAATGTTTTGAAATAAAACGAAGTCCTTTATTCAGACAATTCGTGTTTTATATTTCTTCTGTTTTATGGTTGCAGCTAGAAAACAAGGCACCGTATAAAAATCGACGTTCACGTAAAAGCAACTTTTATTTATTCCTCACAATAAAACTCAGAATTAAAGGCCGTTGTTTACATTAATAAAAATAATAAAACGTGTCCATTTAAAATCCTCTCAGCGCATAAAATTTGATATAATTTTCTGCATCGAAGAACTCCCCACAATGCGTTCTTGAAAAAAAGCATAATCTAAGGCAATTTACCCAGAATCAGAGCTGTTTGCTTGTGCCGCAGACGGGACTTGCTCTCTATTTGTAAATATTAAATTCAGAAAAATATGCTGAAATGTATAGACATTGTTTAAAAGAAATGGAAGGCGCACTTGAATATGAAAGCAAAGAAACCTGAATCTACCATTGTTAAGAATTAACGTTGTAAGGCGTTTTTCCACCTACTTTTTGATCTCCACCTAAAGATGCATGGTGATAATGAGGAGTAGGAAGGCATCGTCGCGGGCTAAAGCGGAACTAGCGATAACTCCGTTTGAACTGAAGCTCCATAGCAAAATAGATTTGCTCAACTTGGGGAAAAGATGCCCTTGTCTTCTACGTAACCTATGTTTGTCATGATGCAGTGAAACCTCTCGATAACAGTCACTCGCCGGAGGAGGAGAAGAAGAAGAAGAAGAAGAAGAAGGAAGAGGAGGAGGAGTGAGAAACTGGTCCCAAAACACAGATCAAGCGAGCTACGGAAGTCCAGAATTTTAAACACATGCCAAATAGTTAAATATGGTTTAGCTATAACATCTCAATAATGTACGAACATAGGAAGAAGACAGGGGGATTTGGCTCTGGTGATTCAATCCTATACGGCGGAGAGGGAAAAGATATGTAACAGTCATAACATATAATATGTACCACCTACCTTTCTCTTAGATTAAGAAACGTCACCTTTTCATCACATATACACGGATGAAGGCGACAACTCATGTACATGAACTTTGATACTCATTTTACCTCTCAGAAAGTGTTTCGGGAAAGTAAGCTTCAGTTAATAACATTTAAATGATTTTTACTAATCTGCGACCGTAATTAAAATTCAGATTATGTTGAACTGGCGAATGTTTTTCACGTACATCAACTACTATCGATTGAGAGTTTTAAATATATGTATTAGGAGAGTAATAAACGAAGATTTAAAAAAAACTTAAAATAAGTTTTCCAAGCAAAATAGGAAAACGAGTTGAGTAAAATGCATAGAGTATTTAAATGGAGACGTAGAAAACTTTCGGCTGCCAACCTAAACTGAATTTGTGAGACTTCTTCATCCACCATACTTTCAAACTCTAACTTTATGAAGACTTAACAATGCAAGAGGTCAGAATATCTATTTAACCAATGATTTGTTCCAATGCCTTGCTTAATAATTTCTCAAATATTAATTACCATCCTCTTAGTACCCACATTTTAATTCAGAAAAATTCTTGCGCAGTCAATGCGACGGTTTTAAAAGTATGAAAATTTTATATTTTAGCAATGAATCCCCCATGAGTCTCAAATGGGTGACTTTTGGGCCTTTGAGTAAGAGATCTTGCAGAGAAAAGGCTTCCAATCAGGGCCAGACTTGGAAATTCTGGGGCCCGGGACAGACATTTATGAAGGTGCCCCCCCACCCCTCCTGTAACCACGACAGATTTCTGATTACTATGTTTATTATCATTATACATATGAGTGAAAGAATTTTATTTATAAGACTATGGTAGATATAACGTATTATCTAGGTATGCTTTCCTGGTCTTAAGGGAAAGGAGCTAGTAAAGGATTTTTTAAATCCTGAAAAGTCTTCGGATTGCCAATAAAACAAATATTAAAATCTTTATGAAGGTATTGGACTAAGTTAGGATTTAGGGGGTCCCCTCCAAATCGGGGGCCGGGGCAGCTGCTACGCATGCCCCTGTGTAAATCAGACACTGCTTTCAATAATTTATATTACTTTATGGAGGACAGGAAATGCTGATATCTTCTTTTTCCAGACGGCTTCAATTTTGTGTTCATAAAATTGTAATGGCGAAGTCAAATCAACTATTTGTTTAAGAATATAATCGATATCTCTATTTAAGAACCCAAAAAATCAGCAAAGATCATGAAGAAAGCATCCACTGCAACGCAATAATGGACAACCAATATTCTATACCAGAGACTGAAGAATTAGAAAAAAGGTCATGGAAAAGAGATACACATTATGGAATTGAGAATCGGACTCAAATAACTTAAAATAAAATTTCATGGTAAGCAATTTAAGAAGACTCTGTCTCAAGATGACTTGATAGTGCCTAGAAGTGAAAAAACAACATAACAAAGCTATAAAATATCCATTCATTTTGGGATGATACTGAAGTAATTCTCTCTCTCTGTTGTTTGTAGCCACCATCGAAACTCTCATTTAGTTTAATAGCATCAATGACGATTGTATTTTAGAAAAAAGTAGTATTAATTGGCGTTTACACTCATCCTTAGTTTCTTCATATAAAAAAAAAATTTACCCTTTTTTACACATGAAGCTCCTGTGGTTATATTTGCGTTTGATGTCTCTCTCGATCCACCATTTGCACTATAATGTGTCCGTCGGAAGTGAAGATCTTCAAATAGGTTAACACACGCAAATTCGCGCTTGCTTTAGGCAGTTGATTCAACTGCAGAGTATAAAGGAGGCCAAATAACATGGCGAAGGGTTCCGCCATAAATATTCATATAGCTTTTAAGGTGCGTGGATGGAATTTCACCCGCTGTCGACGAAATATTCTCTCACCAAATAGAAGTAATTTGGATGTATTTAGGAACATCTGGGGAGGAATATTCCACGCTAGGTTGCAACCTGGGACAAAGGTATATCACCATTCGGCCGCTGCTTTAAACTAAGTGTTCTTTGCGGAATTTTTATCTTAATTGTTAGCGAGCTCAAGGTTTAATGCTCGGTTTTGACAAAGATAATTGAAAATACTAATCACTGAAAGTTCTTATACCTTCATTGGTTAGTGAGAAGTACGTTCTGTTAAAAATTCTTAATCTTAACATGCAAAAATATTTAACATACTTGGAGTTTGAACGCATATTTCTATAAAAGAGATATCAGACTCTTATTGTGGCAAATTAAATGCAAGAAATATTTGATGTCCGTATTGCCAAAACCCAAACAATTGTATAGAGGCTACTCAAATTTTTAATCTGTAAGGCAAAACTAAACGTCTCCTTTTGTCGTTCCACTGAATTTAATTTTTTTTTATAAAAGTAGGGGAAAACAGGTACAGATATGAAATTTCCATCCTAGTAACAAAATTTAAAACTTATTGTTCTTAGTTGAGTTAAAAAAATCTGCTCTACTCAATTATGAACAAGGCAATAATTGTGAAATTGCCCTTGTTTTTGCATAAAACACAGGTTAGGAAATTATATGGAAAGCATTGTTTAAATGCATCACCGTAAATACAAGCACTTGACCAGGAAAGAGGAATATCAAAATTAAATTTAAGGCCAAAGGTCTGATTAAACTCTCTTAATCTATGTTAAAATGATATTTTAATTTCCAAGTCCTGTATGGCAAATACGACATAAACATTAAGGCCGCTTTATCACCAATATTAATTAAAATTTTAACCCATTAACGGGCAAGGATAGAAATTTACGGTGAAACTGAATAAAAATTCATACTGTTTTTTTATTTATAACCATAGCAATAAATTTCTATTTTTTACAAACTGTCGACAAATTATTTAAAAAAAACGAATGTTGATATTCGTCCATCAGTAATTACTACACTTTTTCAAAAATAGGTTTTTGAAAATTCCTCAAAACAGGTAAAAATGAAGAATTATAAAGCAGGAAATTTAACATTACTTCCATTTGCAAAAAAATATATTTAGTAAGATCAAATCTTTTGGAATAAAATGTGTTAAAATTTAAGGGGAAAAATTAATTAGGAAATAGAAAAAAATTCCCGAAAATAATGTTGCATTAACGCAACATTGGTAGGAAATGGGTTAATAATGGCAAATGAAGTCTAGTTTCTTCATAAAGCTTATTTCAATAGTTATTTATATGTCATTATCCATCATTGTGTCAACAAAAATTTTTACCAAAATTTTGAAAAGAAATTATAAAATTTGACATAATGCACCCCATTTGCGTTTAATTTGGACACCTTAATAAAAGTTTCTATTTTCTTAATTTTCATCATAGGCAAGGGGACATTTAGATTGCTGTTATTCCCCGTAAAACGAAAGTATTAAGCAGATTATTGCATTTTCATAACAGGACGTGTAAAATTTTAGTTTTGATGTGTGATTTAAAATGGTCACTGATAAGTGTGTCAGAATTATTATTAAGTATAAAATGGTAAACTTTGCTGCCTACAGACCGAACATTTGTAGCTGAGCTGAGGCAAAATAGGCAATTTAATATTAACGCGGATCCGTTCATTTAAATTAATCAGTTAATTTTAATTGCGCTCCCATTTTCGTGAATTAACATACTTATGTCAGCAGGTGAAAGAGTAATATCCTTTGTACTCGATACAGAAAAAATATTTTTAAATAAAAATGCAATGAATGAGTAGAATAGCATGAATAGAACGAATAAATGGCATGCAATACACGTAGGATATGCTGGGAATTTTTACAACAACGTTATAACGTATCAAAAATATTGATGAATAAAATCAATGCGTTTGGGGCGAACAAATCGGCAACCCTTCTTTGGGATTACACGAAGCTAAAGTGTGGCCAGTCAGTGGTGTTTCCATTCACTTGGTTGTATAGTTGCCATTGCGATGGTTTTCTGTAAAAATCGATTATTTCTAGAATATTATGTTGCTTGACATACGGCCAAATTTCCAAGAATCGAAAACAGTAAGGAAACGTTTGAAAAACAGGGGAAAATAGTCTTATGGTAAAGGGAGAGGCGCCGGGGAAGTTGAAGCCCTCTGTGTGGTGGATTTAAGAAGATTTTTCCAGGTGGCGCTGAAGAAAGGTGTGGATCTATGATCGTTTACTATGGTGTCTTGGAATTTGCTGATAAAAAAGGCTTCAACACAGTCAAGTTCGATAGGTGATCTTGATTGGTGAATTATGCGAGCATCGGAGAAGGTGAATTTATGGTCGTGTGCAAGGCAGTGGACCGCTATCGACGATTTATGGACCTCGGCCTTAGCGATGTATCCTTAGTGTTCTTTTAGTCTATGGGCCAATGCACATTTCGTTTGACTAATATATGAGAGTCCACACTGACAGAAAACCTGGTAGACCCCCCAATGCTGAAAAACACTGATGTTGTCCTTGAGTTGTGAAGGACGGATTTTGTTTACTGGCGAAAAAACAACTTTGAATTTTGCGTCTCGGAGAAGTTTGGAAATAGCCCCGCTTAGTTTGGAGAAATATGGAAGTGTGGCCATGCCAAAGTATTCATCTATGGAGGGTTGAACGAGGGAAGAAGAAATTGTGCGGCTGGAAAATTTGTAACGGCGGAGTCAATGATGTCGGCATTATAGCCCCGATTCACAGCAATTGCTTTAAGGAGCTTGATTTCTTGGATAAATATCGAATCGGTGGAACGTAAAATATTTATGATACTTGAATCTTTAATGTAAATTCGATTACCTTTTTCCCTAGATGAAAAGTGATGCTTCCTGTGCTGAACACAGAAATACGCATCAGGAAAAATAGAACGACGCTGCAGAACAACTTAACAAACGGATTATAAAAGTAGTATCGAATTGATGAGGAAACGTATATTTCATGGCACCTATATTATACGAAACTGATAGGTTTTATTGCTGTCTGTTTTCTATTTTCATTTTTATTCAATCTCTATTTTTTCCTTCTTTCGCTAAAAAGCAATTCCACCGTATATCAAGTAAATAGTGACAATCATTTTGTGAAAAAACGACTTTCGAGTAAAACAACAATTCATAAATGAAAAATCGCGATCCATTTCCTCTTCAATCATACCAAATTGTTTTGATGCGATAGACAACAATGAGAC
Organism: Dysdera silvatica; assembly: GCA_006491805.2. NCBI lineage: Eukaryota > Metazoa > Arthropoda > Arachnida > Araneae > Dysderidae > Dysdera > Dysdera silvatica. The sequence continues at coordinate 118,185,684 of QLNU02015003.1, read as the reverse complement.
GCCGTAGTAAAACCCAATTCCCTTGAATCTTTCGGAAGAAATGCTACCAGTTTATTAGCAGCTGTTTTCGCTATTCTGTGTCGAAATAGCGGTATTTCTATTCTAATACATTTGCAAGGTTTCATAGCAAAAGGAAGTAAACACACTCGAAGATGATTAAAAGCATCCCGATGTCATTTAAAGGGCACGATAATTTTTAAGATGGTGTAAATACAGGAGGTGAATGATATTTAATGAATTTACACAAAAATATATTGATATATTATATATACTGCAAATTAAAAACCGTGGAAAATAAATAGATATGCATTTTCTTCAAAATAACTTGGAATCTTACAGTTAAAAGATAATAAACGAACTCTACTC
>QLNU02015003.1:118161955-118173987 GCA_006491805.2 Dysdera silvatica | reverse complement strand
CCTGCTATTTATAAAATCTTCACAAAAGTGCTAACACATCGCCTGCAGAAAAAATTAGATGCAGCTCAACCAAGAGAACAAGCTGGATTTCGAAGTGGATTCAGTACAGTGGACCATATTCAAGTATTAAGAGAATTAATTGAAAGAACACATGAATATGAACTTCCATTGTGTGTGGCATTTATTGACTATGAGAAGGCCTTTGACTCTATTAAAACATCAGCAGTCATCAACTCTTTAAGATCAACAGACATCGAGGATGTGTACATTGACATGGTGAAACGTGTGTATAAAAATGCAAGTGCAAAATTTCGGTTACATAAAGATACCAAAACTATCAAACTTGGCAAAGGTGTGAGGCAGGGAGATACCATTTCTCCAAAACTTTTTACTTCAGCTTTACAGATGATTTTTCAGCAGATAAATTGGAATAACAAGGGAATAAAAATAAATGGTGAATATTTAAATCATTTGCGGTTTGCTGATGACATTGTTATTTTTTCAACGAACCCATCAGAACTCCAAGACATGGTACAGGAGCTCTCAACTAGAATTAATGAAGTTGGACTGAAGATGAACCTACAAAAATCCAAGATCATGTTCAATAATTTTGTAGAGGAAACAAAAATAAGGTTGAAAACATTGAGCTAGAAATTGCTGATTCATATATTTATTTACCTTGGCCAGCTGATTTCAATTGATGGAGCAATACGTAACTGAAACGAAGTATTACTGATTTACCCGTAAATTAAAAAAAAACCAGCGCGGAGAATAGAAATTTTTGTGTTTATGGCCTTTTCGAAACATTTAGAACTGAATAAAAAAATAAAAAATAAATAAATGCTGGAATTGTCCATTGCTCGAATGAGATCATTTCCGCTTAAGTTAAAGCTCTGCCTTATACTGTAAGACCAACGTAGCATCTATAACGACGATATTTCATTGATGAAAGAGCGATTTCTCTATCTTTCCCTATAACATGGGCCCTAAGTTCAGCTGGCTTTGTATCGTGTGATTTGTTTTTCCTTGGCGTCGTCTTAAAGCCAATGTTTATAGAAGAAGTGCCCCTAACTTAGCTGGTTTAAAGGACAGCATAGTGAAGCATGTACGGTACATTTCTCTAGAGACTGTATTATTTGAAATGAAACGTCTCTTCATATTGAAAAAAATGTCTGGCCCAATAACGAAGGCAATCATCTTGGTGTTCAACTTCCAAGCCGATAACATTCATTCACTTTGTTGTCAGCTTCAAAGTTGGTGTTCAACTTTGAAGCCGACAACATAGTGAATGAATGTTGCACGAACTGCGAAACTGCACATTTTTCGTAATGACTTACGTTAATTTCTTTCAGTTTGGCATAAGTAAACTTAAAATATTAAAATACGATCAGATTTGTATTAGTTATTTTTGTGTTTTTTTTACCATGTATTTCGTATTTTGAAGCGACATATTTCCTCAATCGACAAATCTGAAAATTAGAATTTTAACAGATCTCTTCATTTCATCCCTTGAATAGTGTTTGTACAAATTTTGCATCATTTCGCTTATTAGTTTGGGCTACAGACGAACTTTAATTATTACTGTTGGTATATGCAGTATTAATTATATTTTGCTTACTAGATTATAATTAAAAATTAGCATTTTTAATTATTTTAAAAACGTTCAATTAATGCACTAGAAAGCGTTTATTCTTAGTAACATCTAAGATACCTCAGGCTAAATGGAGGGACCCTGCTTCGAGTCCGGGACGGGGGAAAGCCTCTCTTTTTCTCCAAAAATAAAAAAGCTCCAGTTTGAGCTATGTATACGTTTGGTGGCCAAAAAAAAAAAATATATATATATATTTATTGTTTAATATCTCATATTGATATTTGCTTTAGAAAATATTTTCCCGGTCTAATAACTGATTAATAATTATTTTTACGTTTTTTCAGAAACGATGTAAAACATAAACATAAGGTCAAATTTAAAAAATATAAAAAAATCTGCAATATCTTATCATTGACTAGGTTATAGAAAGAAAGGACCAAAAGGACTAAAGAAGTGAAAGATCAGAATAAAAATAATGGAAAAGGACAAATAAAACTAATTAGAAAAGGTTAGAGATGTGTATAGTAAAGAGAAAAAGTATTTGGAAGAAAACGAAGATGAAGAATAAGAACATGAGGAGAAAATTGTCTTCAGAAAATTTTGATAAGTTGTTTATAAAAAATATTAAAAATAGAAAAACGCCAAAATTGATATTTTTCGAACTTTCGCTCTGTAGCTGTTATTATTAAAATTCATATGACAGGTTGTAATAAATATATGAAAATTTTGTAGAAGATATATCAAATTGAAATCGCAACGTTTCAAACAATTTCAATTTGAGAAAAACGCATTTAAAATTTGTCGAGTACAACATGAACCCTTACTACAACTTCAGAAAAATTGTCATTTTGCGTGGGATCTAAGTGTCTCGAGAAAAAATTAAAAACGTCATTGCATTCAAAGAACATACAATTTTTTCATGGAAAAAATGAAAAATCTATTTTTTGAACCAAAAGTGGTACCAGACCCTCTTCGCTGCGATAATTTGTGTTTTTATATCATTTCTATGTACAGTTATTGCTGATACATCTATTTACTATTATTCCATTGTTACAATAACTAACTAATGAGGTAATTAATTAATGAAGAAAGTGTGAAGTTATTAACCAGCCATATTGGTTCAATGGAATAGTATGCGACTGATTCTCACACATGAGGAACTACCCACGTAAACAGCAAATTACATATAATCCGAATTATATATCTCAGAAAAGTGGGAGAACAAAAGTCTGATCGATGAGAAACTGACCTCATCCTAATGATAGTACACCTGATTTCCCTCCAGATTCAGTACCTCTGATTACATCTTTGATTAGTAATGGTAGTATATATTGTACAGGAAATGCTCTAAACTATTTTGAGCAATCCTTCCCAAGTCATGACCACCATCTGCTGTAAAGGGGCGTAACAAACGGAAACAGTATTTCCTCTCATAATTGATGGCTAGTAGAAGCAACCCAAAATTTGAGATTAGTATTCTAGGAAACATTAATTTGCGAAAATAATCCATGTTCCAGATGGATGGCAAAATCACAAGTTATGTAGAGAGAGACGAATTAGGGTTTTTATTGGACCTAGTCTTGAAAGACTTTTGTATGATAGTCGATGCTGGAGGGTCTTCACGAATACCTTCAAGAGTAGTCTTCAGGTATCCTGAAGTGAAACGAAACAGTTTGTAAAATATTGACATAGATAATTTAAATGTTGAAACACCCTACTATTCGTATAAGGGTCTTAGTTGCACAATCCTTACGACGAAGAATTGAAATCCAATAACATATGCTCTTATATATAGCTCTTATATATATAGATATATAAAGAAATTTCAATTTTTATATAATTGTTGTGTTTCCTTGGACATATATACCAAACTGCTTATGATTATTAGAACTTCATCAAAGATAATAAACTATTTAAACACTACTGCCACAGTTCAAATTATTTAATTAAGTGGATGACGATCGTTTCGGCAGTGAATGACTGCCTTTGTCGAATCCAATTACAAAAGTGAAGGTAAACTTTACCGCACTTGGCGTATAAATACGTGTTGCCATATTTATTTATAGAGAACCTATGGAATGGAGGTGAAGAGACTTTTTTACGCACATGAACCCGTGCTGCCATCTATATTTACGGAGAACATTAGAAATGGAGGTGAACAGCTTTTTATACACATAATATGTTGATTGATTGTTTGTGGTTTTACGGCTCAAAGGCTACAGTGGTCATGCTGCGCCGGGACCTACTATTTTCCGAGGAATCCGAACCTCTTATGGCCTAGGGAACCAAGCCCCAGACTACAGTGAGCAGTGCGATCTTTTACGAGATCCTGAGTGTTGCCCTTGTACACCGTTGGGAGTCGAACTGTGGATTAACGGCGTACCAGGGCGAGCGCGTTACCACACCACAGCCACCGCAGGGCCGCACATATGGATGGCAGCAGTAGTTCATAGGCCTTAAAAAAATCTCTTCACCTCCACTCAATATGTTCTCCATAAATAAAGATGGCAACACGTGTTTATACGCCAAGTGCAGTGAAGTTGATAGTTTACCTTCACTTTTGTAACTGGATTCGACAAAGGCAGTCATTCACTGCCGAAACGATCGTCATCCACCCAATTAAAAAAATTCAACTGTGGTAGTCATGTTTAAATAATTTATTATAGTTTTACACAGTGTTTCACGTTACTAATCATTCATCAAAGATGTTTCCGGCATCAGAACTATAGCTGCTTGCTTCACTTAATGCAGTGCTTTCACTTACCATGGTGCGAAATAGTCTAATGTTTTCCGATTTAATCTATTTTGTTTTCGTAATGAATAACTTGTTGCTCTTTTTGGGCCTTTGAATTTGACGAAAACTGTTAACTGACGTCGAGTTTTGACGATTTTCATACCCAGAAACTCCGAATCTAGTGGATCTACTGGAACTCATTTTATGATTTCGAAAATCGAGTTCTCGTTCATGGTTACGATCGGAAATAAATTATTTAAAATCAGAATTGGTAGTTTATGGACGTACGTGAATTACGATAGCCTGTGCTTCTTATCGCTCGGCGGCTATAAAACTTCGAAAATTGTACTATGAACGGTAATATGCGGTGAACTGTCCAACAAGCTGGTCGTAAAAAAGCGTTAATCGAAGCAGATGATAGTTTTGTGGAGGTAAAAGGGTTGTAAAAGATACCGAACCATTTTAATGCTAGTCCTAGCGGAACAGCATTCCAAGTAAGATTATTTATGCTGTAAGACAAACTCCTTAGGTTTAGATGTGTGAGTGGATTTGTTCTGTTATTGGTAGTCGTTTGGTCGGTCGTTAAATCAGAAGAAATGTACCATAAACAAATAGAAGCAGCTAAATATCAAAGCCGTCTATTATGAGCGCTCATATGCGAAGACTTGGGGCTTGAACCTCTTAGCCGTGGTTTAAAATTTTAATTTGTCCGGTTCTGCTATTTGTTTACTTCCAAAAGTACAATAATCAAATTCAAATGGTAGTTTCAACACATTATGAACAGATGAATCAGTAATACTTTTACGAGCGGGAGAAGGGTGTGTTACGCATTGTGTGCGCATGCGTGGATTTGAGTGCCCAAGGTGTACATGTGACGCGGGGATAGAACAGATTGCCCTTCCATTGGTCTGTTCTAACCAATAGCTTTCGAAACATCTAAAATGTTCTTCGCTGTTGTAAATTTTCGTAGAACTTTATGTTTGCTTAATAATAAGCATTATAAGTCAGTTGATTTTGTGATTTATTAGTTTTGATATTGACTTTGTCACTGTTCTATAGTTCTATTAAGTGCGCGTTATTAATTTTAATTAATATTATTGAGTGTTGAATTGATCCCTATCTGTGAATGCAGAACTGTAAATTATTATTTTAATTCTATAATCTTTTTTTAGTCCTAATTATATGGTCATCCATGCCGTATATATGTATAAAATATATACGGCATGGTCACCCATGCCGTATATATTTTATACATATTTCCATTTCAAGTAACAACGGGAAATGAAAGTTTTAAAATGTTTAGTTCTTACCAACCAGGCACGTGATAAACTTCGAAAAATTTATTTTGATTACATTTTTCGCAAATCATTATTTCTCCAGAGCTCATAATATTAAAACTTATTATGTGCAACGAAAATTCCCAAATTATCAAAGTTTTTATATTGACTTACATGTATATGTTTCGATTTTTTTAAGCAAAACTATTTTTACATGCTCCTTTTTGTCAAATCGAGATTAAAATATGAGACTTTAATACTCTATAAAACTATTATTCAATGAAAAATTATGATAAAAATGCAAATCTATTTCAAAGCAGTTGTAATGATATTGAATTTTTTCTTCTCTTCTCGTCGATTTCATTTTCAATAACAAGCCTAAAGTAATTTATCTCAAAGGCGTCGTCTTCATTAATGGCTATTAGTTTTCAACGACGGTATTTTAAGAACCCGCCAAATGATTCTCTGAATTACAGTAAAACCTGCCTAAAGTGACCACCTTTGGGCTTGTATTGTAATGGTCACAATAGCAAGTGGTCACTGTACACGAGAGACTTGGTTACAGGCATGACCAGCCCTTATTAGTTATCTCTTATAAAAACTGGTCACTTTATCAAGGTGGCCACTTTACCAGGTGTCACTGTAAATACATCCTGATTGCCTTTTTCTGATTAATGGCCGTCGTCCTCTGTCCCTTAAAAGTTGATATTTTGAGAAATTACTGTAAATTACACTTAAAAATAATCAAGCGTAAAGCATTATTAGCACAAGTCAAACTATTTATTCGGTTTTGAATGGTTTTTATTTTTGTACTGATTTCTTCAGAAGCAATCTAGAAATGAGTAGTAAATTTTCTATCTTTGTTATATAATCATTTCCTTTTTTTTTTAATTTATTCGCGCCCTTGATCAATCTTTTTCCTTAATTTTCATTTGATTTTCTGCCACTAGAGGGCATCAGGTGTCCTTTTGTGGACAACACTTGCTTGTTCCACTAGCAGCTACGTTTAATCGTCCATTACTTCTGAGGAAGGCCGTGCAAAAATCCCCTCCGAGAAACGTTTAACATTGAATAAACAGTTTAAAATGTGTGTTATGTCTCCATGTCACAATGTCGTTTATCAATTTTTTGTCAGTTTCAACGGAACCTTTGTTGAATAAATAACTTAATGGTCTCCATAATGGATATTAAAAGTATGTTAACAGTTGTGAGAAAACAAAAATGCTGAACGAGAGAAAAGATACGCAAGACGTTCTCCTCAGCGCTCACTAAAAAACAGTATCTCCTTATCCTCACTGCCTTTTTTTGTATTGGTATCAAAAAATGTCTTCTCCAACTTCTCTCTAGTCCGTTTACACCAGCGGTCGCCAACCTTTCGGGCCTCACGGGCCACTAAATTCATAATTTTAAATCCCGCAGACCACATTCCGTGAATTTAGTGCAATATAAAGGTGGAAATTGTCATTCAGAATATGAGAATTTCTTAGAATATTATTTTTGTTTTATTATTAATAAAACATTAAAAATGCAAATAATGTCCAGCTTTTTCTGCGGACCACCGGTTGGTGACCGCTGGTTTACACGACTGCGCCCAAAAGAGAGAAGCAAAAGAGAAAAAGGAGAAAGAGAGAGATTCTGTGACCAAACGGACTTGCAAACGAAATATATATTTTCCTCCTTTACGGGCAACAGAAAATTTCATTTGATTCTTTACGCAAACGCTGAAGAATATAAATCTCAATCTTACGGCAAATTTGAAATTTTGGAAATGGAATAAACCAGATGGCTCTTTTCCAATTCATGCTGATCACTCCATGTAATTAACGTTAAGTAGCTACTGATTTAATTGAGTCTGGACTGCAACATATTAATTTTAAATATGCCGAATACTTTGAAATATATTTTCCAATTTATATTGTCTTCTCATTACATTTATTTTCTTTATTATACTGGATTCGTCTGCAAACTACTTTAAAATTGATTAAGAAATGCAAATAATTTCAATGCTAGAATAAATGTTAATATTTCAGGCATCAGGTTTAAGTATTGCAAGATGAAAATTCGGTATAGCATATTAAACATTACAGAGGATTTCTAATTAAACATATATGTGCATACACCGTATGCAACTGTATATACTGCATAATTAGCAAGAGAGAAATCCTCTGGTTTTCCTTTAATACATTTTAGTTCAATTTGCTTTCAAACAGGTTATATATATTGCAAAAGTTTTCATAAAAAATTGGGCGAGGAAGGTGGTAGGAAATAGTAAAGCTAGGCTAATTTGAATAGCATTCATATTTTGAAGGTGATGAATGAGTAAATGCGCTGTCAGAGTAAAAAGAAAATGGAGGCAGGTCGCGGAGATAGAACTAAATAACTTTACAGCGACAGAACTAGACAACGTATTTGCCTTCGATTTGAATAAACTGGCTTGCAAAATATCTGTTGCATATTTAATGTGTTTCGAATGAAATGGACTCTTCATTTTCCCGGTAATGAATAGCAAATTTTTAACATAAGTAAGATTTGTATGTTAGTCGTCGCTTGTATGTTTCATCCATTAACATTTGAATTGTGTGTGTGTTTGTTTTATAAGGTTATCAATTGGGGGGGATTTACCAATAGGCTGGGAAAGAGCTGAGGCTTACGGTGGAAAATTTTCGAAAGTATTGTAAAATTTTTGCTAAGGCACGGCTGAATTTCTTAACCATTTGAATTGCTAATTTCCCAGAGCTCTCTACTTCATATTGAAGTACAGCACGATTTCTTCGTTACCCTGGCCACCTGTTTAAGTGCAAATATACAGCGAAAACGTCTAAACGCTAAACAAATTAAAAACAAAGGAAGGGATATGAATGCGGCGCTTTACATATCGTCTGAACGTCCTGCAGCCACTACGTATCGATATATGCATAGATAGGCGGCAAAATATATCTTCATATAGGCGGCAAATTCCTAAATCTGCCTTTGTTGTCAATCTTTTGTCACAATTTGGTCCTATAGTCTATTTATTGCTTCTGATATTCATTATGTTCACCATATTTGTACTTAACATGTCTATGTACTTCTATATAGCATCTACAGAAATTAATTTAAATAATAGGATTAAGTACATACTTCCTAATAGCAGCCACGAAACATTACGAAAAGAGCACTTTTATATATATTGAATATAAAGAAAAGTTATATATACAAATTTGCTTAAATTTTCAAATTTTTATATATACTTCAATACTAAATATACTTTCGGAAAATCGTATGGAATAAAAAAATATAACGTATCCGTTCGTAATATTTCTTAGTATTTATTCCATCAGATTTTCCTCCCTCTCTTTTCATGTGAAGAAATCTTACAGATTAATGACCCACTTAGAAAATGAGCTGCTGTTGTTAGTAGAACAAATTACTTCCTGTAACTGACTTCATATCTCGCTGGTGGGCACAATAAATAGCAAAAGATAAATTGTATGGTTTTGACTAATTAGGTTCACGGGCGCCAAATCGAAGGAAATTTTTCGGTACAGAAGGAATGAAATCCTTAGAATTGGCGCCTCTGAGTGGGATATCGTTTTTCCCAGAAACAAGTTTTCTTTTCTAAAAATAAAATTTTAATCTTCAGATCCATAGAGAATATGATAAGAGGATATATTTTTCGTATTTTATACACTTATAAACGCTTTTCTGGTTTTTCTTGCTATGCGTACAATATTACGTTTAGCGTCACTATTTCGTAGCCGAAGTCTAAATACATATCAAATGAAATCAAATTTCTTATTTAGACAAATCAGATACAAATTATAAGTGAGGTATGCAACAAATATTTCAAAGTTAACTTGACTCTTCTGGGCAGCAATGGGTAAAGGCTATTATATCTGACAAAGCCTATGCTGCCCATGGTGAGCGTTGCAAAGCTCGTTTGGAGTAGCAAACTGAACGCGTTTTTAGTGCAGTGAAATCTATTGTGGTATTCAGAGAACAAAAGACAATATGGATATCGACAGATTATCCTTAGAATATCGATAGTGTCATTATAGACATATTATGAATATCGATAGTGACGTTATGGACATATCGATATGAATAGCGTCGTTATTCAAATTTTTACTTTATTTTGCAATGCGTCTCAAAACTGTAATGTCTACTAATACCTAGCCCACTGAGTTTTATTTCCAAGTGAGCTTGATCGTAAAATATGTTATTAAAATTTTATTAAAAAATGTTATTAAAACGTTACTAAAAATGTTATTAAAATGCTACTAAAAATGTTATTAAAATGTTACTAAAAATGTTATTAAAATGCTACTAAAAATGTTATTAAAATGTTACTAAAAATATTAGTAAATGTTAATAAAATGTTACTAAAAATATTAGTAAATGTTAATAAAATGTTATTAATTATCATGTAAAGGTAACGTCAAGCGATATCGATCACCTGACGTGGTATTTCCACGCCGAACAAATCGTAAAAATCCACCGTCATTTGGCAGTCTAAACTGTCAAATAACGAAATAGATAACAAGAAATAATGGGAATTGGAAAAATATATGTATTTTGCATTGAAATGCGAATGGCTAGAAAAATATACTTTGTGTCAATTTAAAATTCTTTTATCGGAAAAATTATGTTTGCATAGCTTAATGAAAAATGTAACATTTAAAGCGCTTCAGAAGATAGTATTCTGTTTATAATTGAATATTTTGGGAAATAACTTGTTGCAGAAGAAGAAGGTATAATTAGTTTCAAAGAATGCGTATTTATCCACATGATATATATTTCCAAAACACCATTTTAATGTACTCGATCAAGATGTTGTTAGCTGGTTTGTAAAACAGTGCTTTCTGATTTTTGAAGTTGGCTATTCATTAGTCAAAAATATAATTTCCATTTAATTGTCACAGATCTTGCTGCATTTCATTTTTGGTAAACAATATCTAACTGTTATTATTATATCAGGCCATTCGAATATGTCCCACTAATGCAGTTTAGGTTTTTGTTGGCTAATGATTTTTGAAGTGGAAAAAGTATTTTTTGCAATCTTCAATTCGGTAAGTAATTTCCTCTTCTTTGAGTGCCTTCTCCTGTTCGGAGGTTGGCCGTCTATGTAAATCACAGTTCCCCATCCACATTTATGGGCAATTTTCCAGTAATTAGAATTATCCAAATTTACTCAAAAGAATTACATCTTTTGAAAATAAATGTCGTGCTATATAATACATCTATATTTTAATTGTTTAATATTAACATTAGTTTTTTTTTAAAATATTCAATGGTTTTTGTATTGAAATTATATTGGCTTATGTTTTACATCAGCTGACCTTTACCGTTCGTAGAGACCCAACCCCTTCAGATCACTTGCCCTCGCGGACCCCCAAGAATTAACTCAAAGTTTAAAGCCCGGAATTTGCATCATATGTATTTATTTCTAGTGTTTCATCGTTGATTTTCACCTTTTAAGGAAGGAATTTTTCGTTCCCTCATAATTTATTCTTAGCATTAAAGAGTAATTGCTCTTGTTTCGGTATTTTTTCGAATCTTTGTGGAACACTGGGAGGGTCTCACGGACCCCCATGTGTTAGCGGATCACAGATAGAGAACCGCTGTTGTACATCATCAGGAGTAAACATTTTATTTAGCTCCTAAAACCAGATGTAAATTGAAAATATTATTATTATTGGAGTACTTTGCAAAATCAAAATTATTAACGACACTACAAATTACAACGTATTTATTGCGCATGCGTGTTCTTTGCTTTATTGAAACGAAGGTTAGGTCGTAAAAGTTTATTTCCAATAGACTTTAAATAAAAGTTTTGTAGAAGCCCAGTCACATGGAGAAAGATTTCAATAATTTTTCACTAATTACAAATTGGACTGCCAAAACTTTCCGCCGACAAATTTTATTCTCCGAAGTTTTGCAAAATCTTAGAGCAAAGCTTTATTATTTTACCAATTTCTGGGAGTATAATTGAATCAGTTCCGTCAACATCACCATTAGTTTCAAATTCACCGAAGTTCGGAAACCAGACTTTCTAAAGACCAAGAAACCCACTGTAACCCATAAGCTCTTGATCATTTTCCAAATACAAGCAAATTGACCTCCTTTTGATTAAACAGTTGCTTCATTCCATCATTTACAGAAACTCATCCGAAACAGAAATTTTAGCGTTATTTGTTATTTTACTTTAAGCTTTTCCATTCCAAGGCATCTGAAACACAACCAATGTTATACTAATATTATTCAACTTTATTTTTAAAGGATAATAAAGAATTAATAACCTTTGGGAAAACCTTCACAAACATACTCGGGAAACGTTTTTCAGTAAGAATGAAACTTCATTTTTAAACTCGTTTCGTCTACGGCGATCAGAGATGAAAGGAATAGATAAAACTGAGTAGTAATCTTACTTTTATCGTTTTCGAGGCAAAAA
>QLNU02015003.1:118122461-118161855 GCA_006491805.2 Dysdera silvatica | reverse complement strand
AAATTAATATTTGCTGCACGGATAGAAAGGCGGAAGGGGAGGGCTAATTCACCAACCCGTCTAGCCAGCGTGGTGAAATTATGGCTAATTCCTCCATTATGTTGACACACCAGAAACCATGGCCCCTAGTCTCCAGGTGCTGGAGTGCTCCTGATCAAGGCAGCGGTCAGTGTGGCATGAAAGCAGGGGGTGCTAAGAATCACTGGAATGGCCCAGGCTGCCGTTTGTTATTGACCTTGGCAACGTATAATGGACGATCCCTTGCTTCTGAAGCAAAACTTCAGGAATTGGAAGAGGAACTAGACAAGATCAAATGGGACATTGTAGGACTCAGTGAAGTTAGAAGAAAAGGTGAAGAGTTGGTGGAACTTAAAAGTGGACATTTGTTTTATTATAGAGGAACGGAAACTGGAAGAACAAGTGGTGTTGGCTTCTTAATCAACAAAAGAATTAAAGACTGTCTTCTGGAAGTTGAAAGTACATCAGATCGAGCAGCGAGGCTCGTTGTTCAACTAACCCAGCGATACCAACTTCAAATAGTACAGGTATATGCACCAACATCAAGCCATACCGACGAAGAGGTTGAAGAATTTTATGAAGAAATCAAAGAGTTACACACCAAAGGGAAACAACATATCAAGCTCATCATGGGGGATTTCAATGCAAGAATTGGACAACAGGAACAAGGAGAGACATCGGTTGGTAAATACGGATATGGGGAAAGGAATGAACGTGGCGATCAACTCATCGAATTTGCAGAAGCTGAAAACCTTAGCATCATGAATTCATTTTTTAAGAAGAAACCGCAAAGAAAATGGACATGGAAACACCCAAATGGGGGAACTAGTGAAATTGACTATATCCTGGCAAACAAGAAATCAATTATTGAAGATTGCAGTGTACTGAACAGATTTAATACTGGAAGTGATCATCGAATGGTGAGATGTAAAGTGCACTTAAATACTAAATTAGAACGACAGAAGCTCATTAGGAAACAAGTAAGTAAGAGGGTGGATTTAAAGAAATTAAAAGAAAATACCGAGGCATTCAAGTTGGAATTAAAAAATCGCTTTTCTGCACTGGAAGGACTTATTGATGAAAGTGATATCTCAGAAGCAAATGAAAACATTGTTAAGACAATAGTTGAAACTGCTGGGGAAATTGGTGGTGTAACCTGTAAAAAGCACAATAGCAAATTATCTGAGAAGACGAAACAGCTCATGAAAAGGCGAAGAGATATGAAGGTGGACAATCGAAATACCAGTTCCAGGATTGAGTACATAGAACTTTGTAAAACTCTGCGCAAAAGCATGAAAGAAGACATAAGAAAATTCAATTGTGAGTTAGTAAGGAAGGCCATTGAAAATAACAAGAGCCTTAGGGTTGTTAAAGGAAGTTTATCTGTTGGGAAGAAACACATCATTGCATTAAAAGGAGAGGATGGCACCGTAACAAGAAATAGGGAAGAAATACTTAGAAGAGTTGAAGAATTCTACAAAAAACTATATGAAAGTAACAGTGGATTAAACGAAGACACTGAAATAGTCGAAGGAACAGCTCCTAAAATCTTAAAAGAAGAAGTTTCATTTGCAATAAAAAGTATGAAGAAAGGAAGAGCCCCTGGCGATGATGGTATTACATTAGATATCCTAAAAGAAGCTGGAGAATATGTAGAAGACATACTTGCAAAATTCTTTACCAAATGTCTTAACAGCGGTAACATACCAAACCAATGGGATTCTGCAACAGTAATTCTTTTGCATAAAAAAGGTGATAAAGAGGATTTGAAAAATTACCGACCAATTAGCTTGTTACCTGCTATTTATAAAATCTTCACAAAAGTGCTAACACATCGCCTGCAGAAAAAATTAGATGCAGCTCAACCAAGAGAACAAGCTGGATTTCGAAGTGGATTCAGTACAGTGGACCATATTCAAGTATTAAGAGAATTAATTGAAAGAACACATGAATATGAACTTCCATTGTGTGTTGCATTTATTGACTATGAGAAGGCCTTTGACTCTATTAAAACATCAGCAGTCATCAACTCTTTAAGATCAACAGACATTGAGGATGTGTACATTGACATGGTGAAACGTGTGTATAAAAATGCAAGTGCAAAATTTCGGTTACATAAAGATACCAAAACTATCAAAATTGGTAAAGGTGTGAGGCAGGGAGATACCATTTCTCCAAAACTTTTTACTTCAGCTTTACAGATGATTTTTCAGCTGATAAATTGGAATAACAAGGGAATAAAAATAAATGGTGAATATTTAAATCATCTGCGGTTTGCTGATGACATTGTTATTTTTTCAACGAACCCATTAGAACTCCAAGACATGGTACAGGAGCTCTCAACTAGAAGTAAAGAAGTTGGACTCAAGATGAACCTACAAAAAACTAAGATCATGTTCAATAATTTTGTAGAGGAAACAAAAATACAAGTTGACAACATTGAGCTAGAAATTGCTGATTCATATATTTACCTTGGCCAGCTGATTTCAATGGATGGCAACATTATGAAAGAACTCAACAGACGTATTAAACTTGGCTGGAGTGCATTTGGAAGAAACAGTTTTATCCTGAAGGGGAAATTGCCTTTGTGTCTAAAAAGAAAGGTCTTCAACCAGTGTGTATTGCCAGTCCTCTCTTATGGATCAGAGACATGGAGTCTAACAGTTGGAGCAATACGAAAGTTACAGACAACGCAAAGGAGCATGGAGAGGTGCATGCTTGGAATAACTAGGAGAGATCGAAAAAGAAACACTTGGGTGAGAGAGCAAACTAGAGTAGAGGACATCATTGTTAAAGTAAAAGGGCTGAAATGGCGATGGGCTGGGCATATTGCAAGAAGAACTGATCAACGATGGACAACAGAAATTCTGAACTGGATTCCAAGAGACCACCGAAGACCTAGAAAACGTCCTCAAACTAGATGGGTGGATGAAATAAGAAAACAGGTTGGGGTGACGTGGAAGCGAATTGCTCAGGATAGACTTGTGTGGAAAGCATTTGGAGAGACCTTCATCCAGCAGTGGATAGATAATGGTTGAATATGATGATGATGATGATACTCACGCATACAATGGAATTAAGCCCCCGCCTTAACAAATTCCTAAAACCGTCCTTGCATCTAACCATGCCATAACATTGGCGTTACCATTACTACGCCCAAAATCTTTGACACAAAACTTGTTGCTTATTTAATCTGCGTAGTGTTCGATTTGTATAAATTAACTGTAACTTGTAAATAACGCATATATATTAACAGCATTTCACGTTACATCTCTCAATTAGTAATAGTCCAACATTCATGTGAACGTGCGATTATTATTATTTTTTTACTTAAAAGAAGGATGTGTTTAAAAAATTTCCAATGAGCTGCTACGAAGGATAACTGCGCAATTCCGGATTTATATCTCCGGAAGGAAAAAGTCTTGAAACAGATTTACTTTATAAAAGGCATAATTTCTCTTCCGAGATGGAAATATCTCCAACGGGGAGCTAAATTCGTAGAAAGTTACTTAATTTTAAGCTTTCGTTTCTTTTTGATGCTTTATCTTAGTTTTTAATAGCTAAAGCTTTTACTATGGGCGAATTATTTTTTTTGAATATAAAACCATAGCTTATAGCTAAAAAAAATCGAAAAAGTATCTTATCGCTTAGATTGAACTGTAGTATGAGCTTGCCAACTACCTATCATTTTACAAATTTAAATCTGATAATTGGAATCATATTTATTTAATTTAATTTATGGATGTTTCATAGCATAATTAGGCGGCTAATTTCACAGTATATACAAAAGAGCAAATTTATTATTATACTTCATGCCTCCCTTCCCCGACTTTTGAATGAATTATATGGGTGGATAAGAAAGGCTTACCGTGATGTTTGAGGTGCCTTTTCAGTAACATCCCTATTGGTTCTGCGATGACGCAATTTACACATGTTTACGTAGCTTACTGTTAACTCGAGTTTGCTCTTAAAGGTGACAAAAATGATATTCACTGTAGTACAGGGAGTTTATTCTCTAAGCCTTAAGAGATTTATATTCCTCGGGAAAAGAAAGTAATCTGACCCACAAAAGAAGACTGCTTATTGTAGTCCAGGGAGATGATTTTCTAGGGCACAATAGTTTCGGATTCTCGGGAGCAACAGGTCCACTGATCCCAAAAAAGTCTGTTCTCTGTAATCCAGGGAGGTGATTTTCTAGGGCACAATAGGTTCGGATTCTCGGGAGTAACAGGTCTACTGATCCCCAAAAAAAAGCTGTTCTTTGTAGTCCAGGGAGGTGATTTTCTAGGGCACAATAGGTTCGGATTCTCGGGAGCAGTAGGTCCACTGATCCCAAAAAAGTCTGTTCTCTGTAGTCCAGGGAGTTGATACTCTAGGCCATAAGAGGTTCGGTCCACTGCCAAAGCAGGTCCGGTCCACTGCCAAAGCAGGTCCACTACCAAAAGAAAAGATGTTCGCTATAGTCCAGATAGTTGATTCTCTAGGGGTTAAGAGTTTAGAATTCCTCGGGAAAAGTAGGTCCACTGCCCCCCAAAAAAGGGCTGTTCACTACAGTCCATGGGGTTGATTCTTTTGCCTTAAATGGCTCGGATTCCTCGGGAACAGTATGTTCACTACACGACTATAGCGTAGTAGTAACGCACTCTCCTACCGTGCCATCCAGTAATGTTCGATTCCCAATGCTATCGTGGAACGCGTGCCTTTTTCCTGGTCATCATAGCCCGTGGTTTGGTACCTTTTAAAACAGAGTCCCGGATGCGGTTTGACCTTTGTTGTCGCGTTTCATGCTATGATGTTTACAATGTATACGTATTTGCACAAAATTCATTCCTCTAGGTGAATTAGTCCAAAGCTATTATATAACTTTCCATACTTATGTAACTTTAATTTGAATTCACCTGAATGATTGCTTTTACTGTAAAATGAATATTTCATGCATACGTAAAAATATTGACGTAGTACTGGCATCCAGAGTTATGACAATGGTCGAAATTCTAGTAGAATATATCAATATAGACTTTTAAAAATAATGACAAAGTTGTGCAGGAAAAGAATTGAATATACTTGTATTAAAAATTAGAATATCGCATCTAATATTCTTAAGGGAATTAATGATATCAGGTTGCTTAAAAAGAAATTAATGACATATTAGATAGGTGGGGTTTTTGCGCCAGAAAATTATCAGGGTACTTGGCTTGTTAATTCGTAATATTTATACTGAGGGCCCTTCACGATTACGTTTGACTTTTGTCTTTTTTTTTTATCTGTTAATTGCGAAATTTATGACTTGATAATTGTGAAAGTGAATTTTACAGACGCTCTTTTAAACAACTGTGACAAACAAATAAAAATTGAATGGAATTTCCAAAACTCCAAAGCACAAATTCTAACTAGCGGACGACTATTAGGAAAGTGAACGGAAAAATACCAATGATGGTTATTATAATAATGGCATCGTCAAAATTTTCTTTGCAAAATAGGAGTTGTTGAAGTCCATTACAGAGAAAGAATCATAATACTAACTGTAAGGACGTAATGAAAATTGTGTTAAATCATTTCCATTTTTAGATGAAGTATAGAACAATGACTCGGTGCAAAGATTGATCAGTCCTGTCATGCCTAGTAAAGTCCTGTCACACAGCCATATGCAAAAAGTATGAAAGAAAGAGTGATGCAAAATTAAGAAAAATTGAAGACAATAGAAAATAGCGAGAAATAGAAAAGATAGAGTAATTTCTTAAAGAAGAAGCGAAACTATGATAATACCGATACGGAATTAAAAAGAAAAATGCGAAATAAATAATTTTACTATATTCTTATTTTGCACTTTTTCGATGATTCTTGTTTTCTACATTATCTTACATTTTCTTACCTTTTGAATATTTATTCTACCGTGTTTGTTTTCTCGTTATATAAAGTAGCAAAAGGTAGGGCGAAACAGAAAATTTAATACGTTTTTTATTTCTTATATTCTTTACTACTCTGTCTTTTATTCTTTTTGACGCCTTTGATTATATTGTTGTGTCGCAAAAATTTATGAAAATTATACTTTTTAATTATTTAAATATATGGGTGGCTTCATTACATCATCTTACATAATAACATATTTCTTCATCTCATAAAATTTCTACATAGTATACCGTGAGACACAAAAATTCACACATTGTAAATATTATTCGATTCTGCCGCCTTCTTTTAATTGTTTTTAGGAAAGGAAGCCAATTGGAGCAACTGCCTGATGAACGACAACCTAATAATTACCATCCCTTAACGTTACAAAGTGGAACAGTTAATAAGTGAAGAAGATATATGCAGTACTACAGTCCCTAACCTATTTGGACCTCACCGATGTTATATACAGTTCACAAGCATAAATGTTTTCCAACAACCGGGGCTTCTTTGAAAATGAGATAAATCCATTGAGACAACAAATAGATGAACTGATTTACGATTCCTGAAAGTTTAAATAAAGGACTTCTGCCGTTAACCGCGTTTTAATAAACTCAAATTTCAAGAGGACTCTATGAAGTGGCCAGCTTTCTGCTCAGACTTTTTAAATAAGCTTTTAGACATTATTAATCTTTTCTTTTCCAGCCTCACAAATAATGTGCATATAAATTACGTGAATATAAATGTATTTGTGAAGTATTGTGAAATGTAGTCACCAACAGAAAATTATTTTCGGTCATCGTTTATATTTTGGGTTGACCCTTTATCTTATTTTTAGTTAGTGACTAATGCCCATTAATATTTACTTTAATTAAATTCTTTACTTTTATATTTATCTAATAATCTTTATTTTACTTTTTTTAATCTAATCAATTATTCTAGTATTTTGCTTATCTATCCTTTCGTCTATGGTTCGAGTTTATACACCCTTTTCCTCCCTCCTTTCATTTATTCTACTTTTGGGTGGTCAAGGCGAAATCACCATTCATCATCAGATCTCGCCAGCCAAGTTCACATTAACGAAGCTTCTAGAAGAAGACCATCCGGGAACGTATATCTCAAGCATCTGTGTTGAATCTTCTTCAAAGTTTTGGGGCGTCAAATGGTATTCACAATTGTAGACATCAATTCGATGTACTTTTAACAACCATCTGCTTCAGTATAGATGAGGACAGCACTTCTTATTGTAAAATGAACAAGAAAGGAGAAACGATTTCTTTAGAAAAATTAAACACTTTACTATATCAAGTTAAACGAAAAGAGTAATCAAAGCAAAAAACCGAAAAGCCGAAATGATATTACAGAATCGAAAACTCATAACTACTGTTTCAATTAAAGTCTTTCGAATATTAAACTCGCATTCTCGCAACGTCAGATCTTGCTTACTGAAAATATTGAATATAATAATATGACGCCGCGCATGCGCAGTATCCAAACAATGTTACACTTTTCCACCTGGTGGGGGAAAAAATGCCACGTAACATCCTCCCACCTTTTTGAGTTCCTTCTTCAAAAATATTCATTGGCATTCATCAGATTTCTTTTTTTTAGGAACTTCTCTATTTTGACTTGTTTTTGAGATTTTTATTCTCTTTAAACTAAAAAAGAGAATCGGATAAATCATTAGATTGTATTTTCAAGGGAAACAATCATTGAATGAGCCTCGTAAAGACTCCCTGTTTTGTTTTTAATTTCACTGTTCGAATCTTTCCGTCTTTTCCAGGAAGTAGTGCAACTACCTTTGCTAAAGGCCATTTTAAACGTTTTTCTTTGTCATCACCAACAAGTACAACCTCACTTAGCTTTAAGGAGGTAGGGTGGAAATTTTGGCTATGTTTCTGAAAGAGCAGACCAAGATATTCCGTAAGGAAAGGCTTTTGTAAATCCTCTAGAAGTTTGGGTCTGTATCTCAGTCGTATGCGACAATGATTCCCATCGATACAATCGTTATCAGGAACCTCGGAACCCGAATTCTCGACTAAAAACATTGCAAGTGTGATTACTTTTAAGTCCTCTGAGTCTTCTGACAGATATGTGAGTGGACGTGAATTTATTGTGGCCTCACAATCACATAAAACCGTTTGTAATTCCTCCATCGTTATTATTGCTCTTCCCAGTGTTTGTCAAAAAAGTTCTTTTACCACTCGAACGAGTTTTTCCCACCAAACACCCCACCAAGCGATTGAGGGAGGATTGAATTTCCAAATAATTTGTTGCACTTCCGTATAGCTCGCTATCTTACTTCAGTCAATGTTATTCAATTCGTTATTAGCCTTTTGAAATTAGTACCGTTGGCTGAATAAATTATACGTGATCTTTCACTTCTTGCGATAAAACGCCTTAGGGACAAAAGGAAAGAATCTGTAGAAACTGAGATAACGAGCTCAAGATGAATAGCTCTATAGGTTGCGCATGTGTATAGTACAATCCAAACTTTATCTCCACCTTTAACAAATAGAGGTCCAGCTAAATCGACCGCTACTACTTCAAAAATTCTTGCTTCTTTTACTCTATCATGAGGCAATGGCCAAGGATCTGCACTGCATGATTTTGCTTTATATCGCTGGCATCTCATGCATTCTCTAATTACTTTTCTCACAGTTCTTCTCCCTTTTAAAATCCAAAATTTCTATCGTACAATACTGAGAAGCATGTAAGCATGACAGTTTTTAATACGAAAATGTTCGATCAGTCTCTTTGTAAATATATATTCAGCAGGTAACAACAGAACAGGCGATATGAAAAATAGGATTATCAATACGTTGAGTGATCCTGGTCTTTACCCTCATGATGCCGACTTCGTCCTTAAAAACGCTTAAGTGAGGTATAGCGTTTACATATGGAAAAAACTGATCCTACGTTATTCGAATGAGAGCGTTTTCTACACGTTCTATCTCTTGTACCGATAAATTATCCTTCTTTCTGTTGAATTTATCCGTTTTCAAATTACTTACGAATCGATAAATCCAAGCAATTACTCTAATGATTTTTTATAACTAGAGAATCTAACCTCATACCAGGGTATATCCCCTTCCGGTAAATTGAGATTACAGAGTCGTGCTCTCTCTCTCTCTTTCTTCCTAAGTCAACGTCAAGACTTGAGCAAACTAATTCATCGGCTGGCCATTTGTCCGGAATTTCGGCTAACCACGTCGGTCCCTCCCACCCCCGAGCTCTAGACATTTCTAAAGGATAACTTCCTCTCGGTAGCATATCAGAGGGATTAATTTTCACTGGTACGTGCCACCAAAGGGAAGATGGCATGAGTGTATTTATTTCCTTAACTCTGTTGGTAACGAAAACTGACAAATCAATTGGTTTCTTCAGCCAGTATAAAGCGACCATAGAATCACTCCAGAAAATACTTTCACATTCTTGAATACCTAGAGCAAGACGTACAGAACTTGCCAACCTGACGCCAATGCAACAACCTCAGAGTTCTAATCTTGGGATAGTAACCTGCTTCGGAGGAGCAAACCTCGCTTTTGCTCTAATGAGTTTTATTCTTATACCTTGGGAGGTTATTGTTCTCAAAAATGTAGGTTCCTCTACAAGCATCAACGAAGATGTGCATCTCAGTAGAATCGTTAATTTCAACATATCTGGTAATTTCTACGTCCTCCAGTTTATTAATTTCATCCAACCACTTTCGAAAAACTTTTACGATATCGTCGGGTAAAGGTGAATCCCATGATAGCTTCAACTTCCATGTCTCTAGTAACAGTGTTTTGGGAAGTAAAGTCACAGGAGACAACAAACCAATTAGATCAATTAATTTTCTGTACTGTTTCCAAAATAACTCTTTTTCTTAAGGGGGATAAATACCTTCGAATTCAAAAATCGAAGAGACTTTAAACTAATTTTAAGCAGTAATATATAAATGACTTTATATATAATTACATAGAATTTTTTGTGAGCCAGAAACAATTTATTAGCTGTTTAATGCAATTGTAAGAAAAATATTCGGGAAAAATAATAATTATTTTTATTTACTTTAATTAACAATATGAAATTCAAGCAAAATAAAAATGCATTGTGCTGTTACGCGCAAGATAAAACTAGTTATATTGAAATTAGAATTGCCATGGAAAGTGAAAAATATTTCCAAGGGATGTACCTTAGAAATCCCCCTAAAATAATTTTTATATATAATGAAAATACGTTAAAACCCACGTTCTATAATTTGTATAAAAATTTCGTAATATTTTATGCACAACAACACCGCCCCCTGGTGGTAATTTCACATAATATCAAAGTATTAATGGGAGAATTGAAAGACAATCACTATGCCAAACTAAATACCAAATTTTATGGAAAAAGCACAAACGGTTTAAAAGTAGCCCAGCGCACAAGTTGACAAAAACACATTTTGAGAAAAACAACGAAAAAGTAAACAAAACATGCTCAGAAGTAATGTATGGTGTTACGTTTTTGCTTGTTGTAAAGTGACTAATTGGAATATTTCTATTAGAATATTCCACATAATGGAAGATATTTCCATTCAGTAAAAAAAGATAATTAACATTCAAAAAATGTGTGTAGATTTGTACGTCTTTTTGGAAATAATTTCAAATGTGGACAACAAGCAAAGACGAGTAAAGTCTACATTTGTGGAATTTATAACAATCTTTGCGATATTAATATTAAAAGCAGTGTCGTCGAAATTTACATATAGGAGCTATATGCCTAAAATACTAATAAGTTCCAATCGAGGTGCAGTGACGCGTAAGATGGATTTTTGATAGGCTATTTAAAGAAAAGGGATCTGCAAATTTAAAAAAGTTATGCATCGGTAAACATTTAACATTTTTTTTTTAAATATTTTCCACGATCTATGTCCTCACTGCCTAAGTGTCATACTAATTAAAAAAGATGCAAAATTGCAAGTTTTCTGAGAACACGCTGGGTTCGTGATATATTTTCTCTTTGGTAGCCTAATGGCCCACTTTTAACATCTCTATTTTTCTTTTCTTCTATTTCAAAATCATTTATTTTCCCAGGAGACATTTTTCTAACAAGCTTTTATTATCAGTTTTACTAATTTTTTTCGTGTTGTTTAAAATTCAAATGTAGTGCCTCTTTTATAATTTTGCGCTTCTTCGTAATATTTATATATTATTATAATATATATATATTAAATAATAGTATATTAATAAAATTTTCTAAACCTATTTCTAAACATATACAATGTGGGGGGAAAAGAAATATCGTGAATAAGAACAGTTGCAGTATCGTCCAGAACAGCGGTCACCAACCTTTCGGACCTCACGGACCACTAAATTCATAATTTTAAATCCCACAGACCACATTTCGTGAATTTAGTGCAATATAAAGGCAAAAATTGTCATTCAGAATGTAAGAATTTCTTAGAATATTATTTTTGTTTTATTATTAATAAATCATTAAAAATGCAAATAATGTCCAGATTTTTCTGCGGACCACCGGTTGGCGACCGCTGGAGACAGAGGGCTGCCAAGTCGCTAGAGCCAGCTCTTAATCCTTTTGTCAGAAAAGAAGCCGTCACTATAAACTGCACTTGGAATTATTAAAAGCGGTATGTTTATCATGGCTTTACCAAAATGTAAAAGTTCTTAGATGTATTTAATTTTTAATTATTTACTAAAATACAGACATTGTTGTGCGCTCTTCTCCTTACGGGCTTCCTGAGCTGTTGCCACTGGAACGGCTTGCTGATGCAACTTTTCTAGTCGCAGTTTCATCAATTGACACAATTACACAAATTTTATTACCTTAACTATACCTAAACTGTCTCTGACTTTTCCCTGACCTTTAGGGATGACTTAAAATCCCTGCCCATTCCGGGTTTCCAGGTTCGCCAGGTAAGGTAGAAACCCTGTTTTAGCTTTCTGAGAGGCATTGGAGAAATTGATTTTTATTTGAAATTGATTTCCGTCACTGAGAAATTGATTTGGAACGAAGGAACTGTTAGAACGTATAAATAAATCTTTTATATTGCTCTGATAATCTACGTATTTATTACGTGAATCTTTCTCAAGTGAAAGATTTTCAGCCAGGTAAAAATACAAAGAAATAGGAAACCAATCTTCTTTTTAGTGGTTCCCCCAATATACGAAGTGGTTTGTTATAACTGACGTTGTTATAAACGATTTCCCTATATACACGCTTGTGCTCAAGATTACAAAGAAATCATAAAATTTACGCACAATTCATAATTTATGTGAAGAAATGTGATTACATTTAGTTAGGCGTGTGAACGCGCAATAATAACACATTCACTTAGTGTGCCGTGTACCCTGAGTTTGATTTCAACGGCTAAAAAACAAAACACGCTTTCTGACGAGATTATGCCTCCTATTTAAGCACCAGTATATGTATTGGCACCCATAATAAACATTAGAAATGCAACATGTTAATAAATTTAAGAAACACGTGTGTGTGTGCAAATGCGCCTAAATTATTAGCATATACTAAAGTAGCGACATTTAACATTTTCCAATTCGCTGCAGACTGAAAAAAGAAGTAAAATTTTTATGACACGTTGTCACGTTTTTAAAGAGTAATGCTGTCGTCCATTTTCTAACATTGGAAGAAACGTTTATACTGATTCTGAATCAATAAAATGTGTCTCGAGTTTAAATAATGGTTTTTCATTACATTTTTGTGCCAAATTGTTCGCCAATCCTTGCCAAAGTTAGTAACTGTAGGAAGGTTAATAACATTCCCAACATTAATTTAGTTTTAATTTGATCAAAAATTTGGCTTTTTTAAATTATGGTCTTCATAGGAAAATACTGTGATGTACTTCATTGGCATTCAAAACTTTTAGTTCGATAATTTTTTTCTTAATCTGTATCATGCCTGTCATTTCTTTCGATTTGCTCTTCTAAACGCCTGAAGTACACTGGTTGAGCACACATGGGTTAAAGACTGGCGTGTTAAAAGTAGCAGTGAACTACAGCAGTTTTATATCTCTGAATATTTTATGTTTCCTTTAATTTGGAATTTAAGTTGTAGTTTTTAAAATTTCGTAGTATTTTTCTCAATACACACCTCTTACGTTCTTCTGTAGCATTCATCGCATCCATCACTTTTAATATTATTGTTCTTTTTTCATGGTACCTGTACTATTGCTTGCTGGGAATATAAACAGAAGCATCTTCATGTTATTTTTGATGAAAAGCTTTCCACAAATGCATTTAAATTTCAACAGCAATATAAGAATATATATTTGAAATGCTCTTACTCTGATCTGGGTATTCATCTATATTAATGAGAATATTTACATGTCTCTCTGAGTCCTATTTCGTCATTTTCAATGGCCACAAATAGATTTGCCATAAAATGATAGGTCACTAAGCCATTTGGTCATACGATCATTTCCGAAATGCTCAGATAAAATAACTGAGGCAGATATCAGAAGAGAAAACCAGGCTCATCGAAACGATAATATAATCCAGATGCGAGCATAACCCTCAAATTATCCCATAATGAGTTACAATTCTAATCCACAATACTGATGTTTCTCCATTTGGTGGGTCCCATTACATGGACATAACTAGCAAAGGATCGACAACAAATGCATCAGCCGCATCTTACCCAAATACCTCGTTAAAGCTGGGTAATAGAGAAGAAAATCAATATATATTAAGAATTATTAATATATAATCGAAAGTGCAAATAATATATATTGAAGGATATACCTAACCGGATTCTATCATTGTTTTGCAGAAAGCTGATCAACAGTTAATAGATTTTAAATTGAAAATTAGGGAATATGAATTGACGTGGATATTTTACACTATATTTTCAACGGTTTATCCGTTCACAGCATTATATTCTTACAAAAAGGCATGTCAAAAATGAATATTTTTAAGACAATTATTTAAAGATTATAATTAGTTTCGACACGATAGTTTCATCAGTTATTGCAACTACATATAATACTTTACCGCAAAAACTCATGGTTATGTCAATTTGAAAATAACAACAGTACTTAAATTTCCATTTGAAAATGACATATTTTCCATTTGTGACGTCCTTCTATAAATATGTATGTGTGTGTGTATGGAGAGAGAGAGAGAGAGGATTTAATGATTGTAGTTATTTCCAAATTGACTTGTTAGTATTTTGAAGATAAAGGATCAACATTTTGTTATACGAAACTCTACAATTTTCCATGGAATCCGAACCACTGTCAAGTGGGGCATCAAACTCCTAACTCCGAATCTGTAGGGAGAAAAAACTAGAACGCACTGTACATAATCGGGAAACGAACCTGATTGTTTCGCGGCATGGAAAAATGCGTTATCTCTATGCAACCGCAGCGCTGTAAACGGTCTTGAATATCCACAACATGTTAGTAATGGGGGGAAATTCCACCATGAAATTAAATCCCAAATAGTAATCTAAAAACAAGCAAATAATTAAACTTATAGTAAACAGATCCCTAAAACAAATAATAATATACACTTATTTAAAAAAATCCAAAGTTTCTATTAATTTTATTTTGCTACAATCACTGACCTGTCTTCTCCAACTTCTAATTTTATTTAAGTTTTTTTTTTATCCTTCATGTAAAATTCCCGGGATTTTCGTTTTTGTAGAATCTGATTTAAAGCGGATGAAGAGGAAAATGAAGGGTTTTGAAGTTAATCTCGTGAGAAACAGAAAATCCAAAGCATTTCAGAAAGCCTTAGAAAGTAGAAATATTATTTTAGGTGAAGTTCCATCAGATTATAGTTATGTAAGTGACAACAGATTCTTTTTTTTTTCGCATGATTCAAGCATTGCAAGTATCAAAAATTAATTTACACAATAAAAGCAAAATAGTTTCCACATGTACGTTTAATCCTCACACTTCCTTCAAAGATTCCTAGGTTCGATAAGTCCAGTTTCAAATGGCGGCTAAACTTTTGCGAATGGCGAAATGGCGCATTTTTTTTTCCTAGTAAACCTAGGCTCCTACGTTTCGCTGATATCTGTCAACACCTGCCTATGTTAAATAGATCTTAAATACGGAATGCACTAATAATTGTCATGTAGTTATACCTAATTCTTTTGCATACTTGCGCATTTTAAAAACATACACGCACATGAAAAATACTTTTAATTCGTTGCACCTGATTTGCTATATTATTTATTTTTTTATATTATTGCTGTCGTTTTATTATGTTTATCCGTTATATCATCATCATGTTCCACTATTATCTATCCATTACTGGATGGAATTCTCTCCAAATGCTTTCCACATCAGTCTATCAGCAATTATATATAATAATTATATATAATATTTAGCAATTCGCTTCCATATCGTCCTCTACTCCCATTTGCTCTCTCTCTCTCTCTCTCTCTCTCTCTCCCGTGTTTCTTTTTCGATCTCTCCTGGTTATTCCAAGCATGCACCTCTCCATGCTCCTTTGGGTTGTCTGTAACTTCCGTATTGCTACAATTGTTAGACACCATGCCTCTGAGCCAAAAGGGAGAATTAGCAATAAACACTATTTGACAACTTTTATTTTTAGGCACAAAGACAATTTTCCCTGGAGGATAAAACTGTTTCTTCTGAATACACTCCAGCCAAGTTTAATACGTCTGTGCAGTTCCTTCATAATATTGCCTTCCACAGACACAAGTTGGCCCAGAAAAATATATGTATATGCTATTTCCAGCTAAATGTTGTTAATCTGTGTTCTTGCTTTCTCTATGAAATAATTGAACATGATGTTAGTTTTTTGTAGGTTTATCTTGAGTCCAATTTCTCTATTTCTAGTTGAGAGCTCTTATACCATGTCTTGGAGTTCTGATGGGTCCGTTGAAAACATAACCATGTCATCAGCAAACTGCTGATGTTTTAAATATTTACCATATATTTTTATTCCTTCGTTGTTCCGGCTTATCAGCTAAAACATCATCTGAAAAGATGAAGTAAAAATTTTGGAGAAATAGTATCTCCCTGCCTCGCACCTGTGCCAAGCTTGATAGTTTTGGTATCTTTATGTAACCGAAATTTTAAACTTGCATTTTTATATACACGTTTCAATATGTCAATGTACACATCCTCAATGTCTGTTGATTTTAAGGAGCTGATGACTGCTGATGTTTTAATAGAGTCAAAGGCCTTCTCATAGTCAATAAATGCCATACACAATGGAAGTTTTAATTCATTTGCTCTTTCAATCATTTCTTTTAATACTTAATTATGGTCCACTGTACTGAATCCACTTTGAAATCCAGTTTATTCTTTTGGTTGAGCTGCATTTAATTTTTTCTGCAGGCGATGCATTACAACTTTTGTGAAGATTTTATAAATAGCAAGTAACAAGCTAATTGATCTTTAATTTATTGTAACTTTATTCAGGATGGGAGATAATTATAATCTATTTATGTGATTATGTTATAGGTCATTTATTAAATTAGCAATAAGAATGAAAGCATAAAAAGCTATAATTAGAAGTAGGGGCAAATTTTTTTATAAAATACAAGTACTGCGCTACCTTCTAGCTGATACATACACTTCAAGCTGGCATCATGCATATGACAAAATGTAACATTACGTGGACATATGCGATAAAAGTAAGGACGCAGGAAAACATTAGACAGGTCGCAAAATGTGTAAACCAATGTAAGTATATCTTGGAAACCTGCAGTAAATGTAGATTACTTATTCCCATCGGGAGAGCTCCCTGACCCTCCTCTTTATCCATCCTTGGATAAAACACATGCATAGCAATAATAATAATAGTAATATAATAATAATAATAAATTTTCATTCAACCCGATATACAATATTTCGTGCTACATAGCTTGAGCAGTATAAAAATTATAGAAATGTAAGAGAAGATCTATATTAAATTATTTTAAGTTTTGAGGTTAGAAATGGAAGAGAATATAAAGCCGAAGCTTGTTACGAGATTTTCTTCCAGAATGCGGTGATGTTGACAAGAGAGAGGGTAAATTTTCATATTTCTGAATTATGCTTATTTTAAAGAGTTCAGTTGTTGTATATCTTTAGCAGAGGGACGTGAAAACCATTGTAATAACTTAAGAACAGACTGAGCGTCGTTTTTACGAATTAATGAGCAAGAAGTATTATTATTATTTGGGATTTTTCATGGGCCTCATTTGAGAAAATTGCGGCACACATCTGGATAAAGCTTACGAAATTATGTTTATCAAGATTCAAGACAGAAGTGTATCTGAGAGTCAACATATCTTATCTGAAATTTTGATTCAAAAAATGTTAAAATGTTAGTACAACAAATATTAATTAATAAGTTAGTTGTACTATTAAGAGTTACATATATGAAATTATACTATTGTATAAGAGATTATATTTTGAAAGTAGTATAAAACTTGGGTCCAAAATACAGAATAGCTTAAGGAGGAATAGGAGACGTAGAGATTCCATCCAGCAGCTATCACAATTTTTCTTTAGGGAAAAAACGCAAATGCCATCGATTCTTTATGACGCACGTTTTGGAATGTGTTTAGTGGATAAAAGTTTCAGAAAAAACAAAAGCAATTATTTTGCGGATAAAAAAAACCTGAAGTGCCCAAATTGACATTTTGTGAGTTCAGATGGTGTTTGAAAGTTTTATGTCTCTGCTTTTGTATCCATGCAATATTGAAAAACCTTCCTTTGAAGTGATAATTACTTGATAGAGGGAAAAGATGTTCAACATTAGTAGGAGTTTCCAAGTAGGAGTTCCAAGGTTAAAAAGACAAAATATTATATAATCAGTTTATCTTTGTAATGAGATGTATTCGCAGAAAGTGTCCGTAGGAAGATCCGGGGAAATGCTTGGAGGCCCTGCTGGAACAATCGACTTTGGTTTCTTTTTGTACAGCGATTGCTTCCTAGGTTGCAAATTCAGTTCTTCCCTGTGTCCTCTCCCGACACTGCTAAATGTTATTGTAGCAACTCACTTCAGCCCCAACAGCCACTCTCCCTTTGTGAAACTTCTCTAAAAAGACAAAATCATAAACTATGGATAAACTAATAGTTAAACAAAAAAAAAAAAGACACTGCACAGTGTGGATGGGTTCCAGAGAGTATTATCCACATGGCTAGAAATAGGCGACCCGAGGGCAGAGATGTTTAGATTTTGCCGCGACTTTTGTGAAAGGCCATGATTCAGCATATATATCTAGTGGTGAACAATTTGTCTAAACCCCTGGTGACGGCGAAACAGGGATCAGCTCTATGAAAACCGTCACCCGACATACATATACACGGCCCATGGGGCACACGTGTACCACACAATGACCTTACACTGCTCTCTCCATAGTCTCATCAACTTAAAAAGGCCCATTATCCAAGATCCTCGCTTTAGCTGAGGGGGTAGGGGGGAATTCCGTATCAGTTCAAAGAAATATAATATTTCAGACTTAATAAAATAAGCATTCAGTTCAATCTGTTCATTCAGTTCATTCAGTTTTCATCGGTTCAAAGAAATATAATATTTTTCAGACATTAATCAATAAAATAAGCATCAATAAAATACAGATCAATAAAATAAGCAGAGACAATAATGTCTTAATCAATAAATAAGCATCAATAAAATCAGAATTAAATCAATAATAAACAAGCATCAAAAATAGCAGACTTAATCAAAAAGCAGAAAATAATCAATAAAATAAGCAGACTTTATCACAAAATAAGCAAATAGTAAAATAAAGACTTAATCAATAAAATAAGCATCAATAAAATAAACAGACTTAATCAATAAAATAAGAATCAATAAAATAAGCAGACTTAATCAATAAAATAAGCATTTTAACATGAGATAATTCTGTTAGAGGGAAGTTAGAAATTGAAAAAAAAAGTTTGAGTGTTTTGCCTTAAATATATGCATTTTCATTTACTTTCATTCTCTACGCTCCCCAACACCTACCAAATTTATATAAAAGCAAGATACTATAAATGACAAAGAAAATAAATTAATGTAAATTTGAACGTGCATTTACCCTGAATCAAATATTTACAAAAACAAATATTCATTATTTATATAAAAAAAGAAACTCTAAGAAAAAAAGAAGAAATAATAAGACGAAGATAATTCTAAGGTAATAAATAAAATAAAAAAACAAACCGTCGCAGTTTAATTTAACTACAATAGTCAAACCGCGACAATCCTTGTCCCATACCCAAAATATTAGCTTTGCGCAGCGTGTCATCAGTTGTCTTATAATCCAAAGGTTGATCAAAAAAATTTTAAATTCTTACAACTCATATAAAATTTACAAAAATTATGTTTTATATTAAAAATATATTCTAAAATTAATATTAAAAATTTAAATTAGTAAGTTAAATTTAGTAAGTTTAAATTAGTAAGTTCAAATTAGTAATTTAAATAAAAATTAAAATATTAACGTATACATGCATTATGTACAAGGACTTTTTTATTAAATGTGATCTTCGTCAATTTTTTATAGAATTCATTACATCCGAAAGAACCATATAAGATTTCTCTATGCATTTCATGCCATAAAATATTAAAAAAATTTAAAATATCCTTTTGTAGGAGGACTCTTTTTCTCTTCCAACTAAATTTTATTAATTGTACATATGGTGGACTTCCACTCCCTTCATTTTACGTTTCCCATATTTTGTGTTGCTTCTATTTATATTTACTATATTTTATGCTTCTGCCATTCGTTATGCATACTTATCAGAGCTATTCTTTCTGCAGCATGTATTTTTTTAAGAGCTTCTATTAAAATTTCCCGTACTAAATATTTCAACATTCGATATACGTTTCTATATGCATATTCTTCAAGTGTACATCTAATATATTCTTTATACTATACGTAAACCTACATCACTTTATCTTTAATTCCGTTATATCTCTAGCCCAAGCAATACCCAATGAACCAGAAACTTTACTCGGAAAAAATTAAATGGAAATTTTCATTGGATCCCATATTTCTCAAAGTCATGTAGCAATTTCTGTTATAGGGGAAATGAAACATTAGAGTTAGATTCCGAGAAAGATATCGGAAGGAAAAAAAACGAGATTTTTGTCATAAAAATCTTTAATTTTCCAAATGGCGCCAATAACTCAAGACGAAAAGAGAGAGCCGTTATAAAAGTTCAGAGTGAACCCACACATACAGAAAAAATTAAATAAACGACCATATCCTAGTTTTCTTTTTCGAGGCTTTTTCAAAAAATTGTCGTTTGTTTCTGGGGCACTAAAATAGATGTGCGGCATATTTCGTGCAGAGGACGTTTCTCCCCAAAAGCGCCAGTTAATCCGTTACTTTGACATAGCTATAAACGTCAGGCCGGGAACCATTATAAATACTTTTCCAACTTCTTCTTGCCACCCCTTTGGCACTTATCTTAAAATTGATCTTCCCTTTTCTACGGAGCACTCTCAAAAATGGGATTTCGTAGTTATCTACAATTTCCAAAAATTTCTTAAATCCAATTCCAAGCTCGAGCTGCTGACCATCTTTCAATAGCCTTACGCAATTTCGGAACAGACGAGATCGAAGGTTGGAGCAGGAAGATGGCTTCCGATGTGTTTCCAGAGTTCTATCAATGGTAAGTCTTTGAAATGGTCAAACCATCAGGAACACTCCAACTTCTATCATTATCGTTTGATCTTCAGCCTCCCTCTTCGACAGCAAACTATTTTGGATACGTAAACATTTAAAGGAAGAGAGATGAAGGGCAGTGAACCAGATGCTATACATATATATATACACTAAAAATATTGAGCTTCTCGTGAGAATTTTCGAAACTATACCGCATTAGATGTAAGTGCATATATCAAAATATATATATTCAAAAACTGTTGCGCTATATATATCAATGGCTTACACAGGGATCGTAACACCTTTACGGTGCAATTTTTTGTATATATGCATATTAATATGTGGAGTTGAAGCTCTGTAACCCCCTTTATGAACTTTCTAGGAAAGCTACCGAATATACAGGGTGCCTAGGAAAATTGGAATGCGGCCAATAACTTTTGAACCAAGACAGATATTGCAACCAAAGTTAGGTATTGGGAAGTAAAATGACCATGCACTCTTATACGAGATGAAAAGCAGCGCCCCTAGTGGCGAATTGAGAAGGTTAAAAATTTTATTTCGAAAAATAATAAAGATGGCGAAATATTCTCAATTAGGAAGTTATAGAGAATCTTTCAATTAGTAAGAAAAGACACACGACTCAATATAGTCCGTACGTACATCTACTGCCATAAAGTCAGGCGTTTGGGAAGTTCCAATGCATAGTTTTCAGTTAATGCTTTCTTGCGCTTTAGAGGTTGACTTGAAGTCCTTATGGGAGGGAGATCATGGTCGTCAACTCAACCTCGAAAGCGCAAGAAAGCATTAACCGAAAATTATGCATTGAAACTTCCGGAGCATCTCACCTTGTAGCGGTACGTGTACGTAGTACATGTGAGTTGCATGTCTTCTATTACTAACTGAAGGATGCTCTACAACTTTCTAATTGAAAATATTTCTCTATCTTTATTATTTTTCGAGAAAAAAAAATTTAACTTCCTCAATTCGCCACCAGGGGCGCTGCTGTTCATCTCATCTGATAGTGCATAGTCATTTTACTTATCAATACCTAACTTTTATTGCAATATCTGCCTTGATTCACAAGTGATTGGCCGCATTCTGACTTTCCTAAGAACCCTGTATATATGCAGTAGAGTCTGCCTAAAGTGACCACCTTTGAGATTGGGCCACAATGATCACTAAACAAAAGGAGTCACACCACACGACATACATAGGTATGTAGGCACGACTAAGTTTCTACTAGTTCTCTCTTATAAAAAGTGGTCGTCTTATCCAGGTGGTCAAATTACCAAGGTGATCACTGCAGCAAGTTCCTCTGTATATATGGTTTTGTTCTGCTAACGTTGGTCCACTGCCCAAGAAATAAACCCAATGTCGATTTCGCCAAATAATATTATTAATAACCAAAGCGGGGCAATTCCCTAAGAATTAAAGGATAGCGAAGAAATGGAAAGGATTAATCTATTGGGTAAATCAATGTTACATGCCGCATAGGGTATAGATTGCGCACCCCCTCTAGTTTTGAAGCGGGCTTTGGGATGACACTGCAAAAAATGTGCGCCATTTTGTATTTGAAGCGTGTTTGGTAAAAACATCGTGTTCCTGTGCCTTTTTGTTTTTAAATTAACAAATATACAGGGTGTTTCACGAACAGTATCCAAAAGGAATATGAAATCAACGGTTGGCCGTAAAAATAAAATGAAATGGCGAAAATAATCATTAAATAGGGTAGAATTGTGCTATAATAGTTTCACCCGCAGGAAATAATGTCATAAAAATATTAATAATACCTTTTCATACGCCCCCCTCCCAAATCAAAAAAATGTCAATTAATGTGAAATAATTTTACCCTATAGGTTTTCATAAAAATTTCGCTAATATTATATTGTGTGAGATAATTGAAAATTTGTGGGTTGCCACTTTTTGGAGAAAAAAAATTAGAATTGCTCCTACGATCCACTTGTCCTGTGTAGAGCTGTGTGCACAGGTGAAGTATATCATTTAGGAGCAATTCTTCTCCTATATGCATAGCTGTAAGCAGGAGAAGTACCTGTAGGGGCCAATTTTGTTTTCTCTGTGTTTCCTCTGTTTCAGATGTATACAGAAAAAGTAGGGTGTCAAAACCCCCAAAATTTTATCTCTAACTTCCCCAGCCAATTCGACACTGATTGTACAATTTCAATTTGATTCTTATACAGACAATGAATATTTTATGTATGAGAAGCATATTTATTTTACTAATACATCTTCCAATTTATACATGAAATCAAATGAGTTTAAGTATCAGTATTACTTAATGACGTATTACGAATTTGCATAAAATGTTAAATATGTTCAGCCTCGTTTTCCATAAAGGGATTTAATTTTATTTTTAAATTTGCTGCCGACCCAGAACAGAATCGTTGCCAAGAGCGGTTGCTCGGAATTTTGTCACGTGGCTGCTACAACACAATACAAAAAATCATAGGATAGATAGCAATAACTTCTATATATAATTGTCTACTATGTAGTTAATAAAATCAACCGAGTAATTTTGTAATGCACGAACTGAAATATCTATTAGTAAAATAAATTTTGCCATGACTCTCATACATAAAATGTGCATTGCCTATATAGGAACCAAATCGAAATCCTACAATCAGTGGCGCATTTTCCGGGGAAGTTAGGGATAAAATTTTGGGGGCTCCGACACCCTACTTTTTCTGTATACATCTCTACACAAAAAGAGGAAACGAATCAGTTCTTACACGATACTTCTCCTGAATAAGCTACGCATATAGGAGAAGAATTGCCCTTAAATTATATATTTTTCCTGTGTACGCAGCTGTATACAGGACAAGTAGCTCGTAGGGGCAATTCTAATTTTTTTTTTCTCAGAAAAAGTGGCAACCCACAAATTTTCAATTACCAATATCTCAGCAAATTTTTCGAAAAAAAGCTACGAGATAAAATTCTTTCATCCTAATTTAGTGAGGCGCAAACTTTACTAATTGACATTTTTCGGATTTGAGGGGCATATAAAAAGTTGATATTAATTTTTTTTTATGAAATTATCGCTTGCTGGGGTGAAATTATTATAGCTCAATTCTCCCTTATTTGCTGATTATTTCTCATATTTCATTTTATTTTTACGACCAACCGTTGAGTTTATATTCCTGTCGGACTCTCTTCTTGAAACACGGGGTATAAGGTGAGTTATAGAGTTTATTATGAAATATTTTCGTGTGCTACCCTATTTTGTACTTAACAGCTAAGACTTTAACGATGTCAGTGGATTTCCTGTTTGAGCTAAGCATAGTCTTAGTATAAAGAGTTCTTATTTTTATTTCGCCATGTTTAAATTCAACATCAGGAAGGCGTGGGGTGAGGCATCTATACCTTACAAATTGGTATACATGCCGCAGTTAGAATCAGAAACATACGCCGCGCGTATTCTTTCGGATGTTAATTTTAATTTTTAGAATTTTTTGTTATTTTGCGCCAAATGCCGTTAAATATAATCGCAAATCCTAGTCAAATGTCTCCAATTTAATTATAATTTTCTTTTCTTACAAATACATAAAAATATCATCAAAGTTTTCAAAAAATCCGCCAAATTCATAAAAAGCTCTCCAAAATTCTTTTTTTTTTCGTCATTATTGAGAATGGAACCATGGAATAAACATGCACTTGAGTCGAAAGCATAAGACCTTGTGGATTCACAGCCATCCACCAGTAAAGGTTTGCCTGAAAAGAATATTACAACTCCATCGAAATATTTGCATGCAATATCTCCAATTTCAAAACTAAATAAAGAAAAAAGGAAAGGCAATGAAGAAATAGGCACTTGTCTTAACCACTGCAGAAAACAGAAGACCGTTAAAAGAAAGATTGGAGAAGAAAGTTGGAAAAGAAAGAAATAGAAATAACTAAAGAAGGTGGTTAGATTATGAATCAAATAGTCATAGTACTAGTTCTGAAGTAGATGATGTTTCTGGGTTTGATTCCATTACAATAGAGAAAGCCAGAGGTGATCCTAATGAGATGAGTATAAGAAAGGAAAGTGAAGCATCATGATCTTTGGATGTGAATACATGCAATGAATATGAAGAAAATTATTATCACACAACTGAAGATGCGAATGGTTACGTTGTGCTATATGTAAATAAGCGATGGCTTCATGCAGAGTGTACGATTTTCGATGAGTTTTGTGCCGACTGTGGGAGAGAGAATAGATTAAAAAATTAGTCCAGCCTATTTGAAAAAAAAAGTAATTCATTTATGTCATTATTTTGTCCATGTTTGTTCCGATTCTGAAAATGAGTGCAAAATAAAAACAGATGTTTTTTAAATTTATTCAATTTTTATGTTTTATAAAATCGCAATTTCAGTTATTCTATTTTTTCATAACATAGTTGTTGAAGAAACGTATTTGATAGGAAGTAAATTCATTTACTATACGAAGCGCGGCAAGCCTCATGGTGCGGCGTAACACCCGACACAATTGGGAGAGATGCCGCAACGAAGGGTGTTAAAAAATAAATTATAGCGGCTTATTGAATTTTTTGTAGATTATTTTTTTCTAATATATATGCTTCTTAAAAGTGTATCGATTATTATGACTAAGTAAATTTCATGTTTGTGCGCCATGGGTCTCAGAATATCGATTTTAAAAAAAGTGAGGCATGTAACCCGGATTTACCCTACATTAAAGTTTTGGCACGCCACATTTCATATGGTGGAATGATACAACTTTATCGTATTGAGTAACCCCTCTAAACATCCCATATCCTCAGGAGTTTTCTCTTTGATAAGTATACATATACAAGAAAAGAACCACGTATTGCTATAGTCAATGGCCCTGCTGTCAGGAGAATGGGACGATGACCAAAAATCTCTGATTCGACTCCGGTGTAGGTAATTGGCCTGTTGTCTTTTCTCTGTGATATACCAGGATCTAGTATGGACCAGAGATACAGAAAGAATATCTAGACTTTACCATAACGTTATTACTGTTGTTTCCAGGGGAAAACAAATCATATTAGCCCACTTGTTTAATTCGAGAAGCGATAAGATATGTATGTTTAGAAATTGCAATTATCTTTACACTAGTAGTAGCCGTGGATACGTACTTGGGGAAGAAAAACATTTCATGTCCTTATCGTAACAATATTGTAAATTTATCCAAATCTGCATCGGTATTCAGACTATGGTAAAATTCACTTCTTCATGACGTAAGAGGAATTGAAAGTGGAATCTAAATTCTCCAAAATCAGTTTCAATTGAAAAGTTTTCATGAAACGCGAAAGGTATTTTAGATCATATATTTCAACATACAGCATTCTATTTCTATTTCAGTATACTCATGACGTAAAGCAGTTCTCAGTGAAAATACCTTTCTGGAATATATATATATGAAATGCACTATTTTTTACGACATGAGTAGAAAGGGCCAAATACGGTAAACAGGACTTGAATTTTTCCTTAAAAATGTTCATTTTATTTACAGACGAAATGTGCACTTCAAAGTTTACTCCACATCTATCGGCTGCTGAGATTTTTCCAAGGTTTTTTTTTCTGAAATCGACAATATCATCTAACAAGAAATATCTAAGTATTTCAAAAATTCTTTTCTGATCTTAGTACTACACGTATAGTGTGCAAAAAATATATTTTATGTAGGCTTTATGATACACGAAAGTACAAATAATTGGAATTTCTAGTAAACGTGCGCAAATATACACTGCTGTTCAAAAATTCGACATAAATCAATAAAACAGACTCAGTTCTAGATAGGTAATATTATACTAGATTTTATCATTTTTTATTTATGTTTATTATTTATATTTTATATTTGGTTAATAAATTATTAGGTGTTACATTATGTTAGAAAAAATATTGTATATGATATTATAATAAATAATTATTTGGTACTATATTATAGGTACTTATAATTGGCTAATGATAAGAAATTCAAATACAGTAGAATTTTGGTGTGTTAGAACTTAAAGTATTAAAGAAATCAGAGTTATGTAAAATTCATTTAAACAAATAACATAAATACATTTTAATTTGGCGCAGTATAGCCCAGATGCTCTTGCGCCATAAAAATCCAAACAAACAAACAAAACATTTTAGTTTCACGTAAACTTTCACAGGATATTATAATAAGCAAACCAATTTATGACTAAATTTTGCTCAATTTTTTATTGCTTGAGCTACGACTTTTCAAACCTTCACTCTACTTAATTTCTTTGAAATGATAATCAATTTTTTTAATGTTTATCTTCATTAGCTAAACAGATATGTAAATATAATTGCTTCAATTTTAAGTATGAGAAAACTTTACTTTGATAATTGTACTTTACGTTTGGCACATGCATTTTTCCAACATTTACGCGAAAGCTTTCCCTTGTAATTCAAATTTTTTGCTAAGTAAGCAGATAGATGAGAAAAGAAGAGCTCCATTATTTAAATCAAAGAACGTATTAAACTGACATTTAATTTTGATAAATATACCTCGCAATTTATTTTTAATTTAGTAAATGGAGAAACGCTCTTTAGTAACTGAAAAATTACCGAAACTTTGACGACATAAAAATGATCTCTTTTCCGATTTCGGAAGTATTTTTAGTTCAAATATGTTTATACTGTGCAGTTTAGCTGATGACATATTAAATTTTATTTTAAGTCCATATTTACTTTCATTAAAGTGATTTTATTTTATTTTTCTACGAAAAGTAATGACTATCTCCGACAGTATTCTGTTCGAAGTATATGTGCAACTCTTTAAATTATTCAAAAATATGCATTTAAAACTTTGATAGGGCCTTTCTTGCGTATGCACCAATGTTAAAATGTTTTTTGCCATTGGTGCAAAAGTAATTAAGTATTTTATAAACAAAATATCTCTAAAATACTTAGTGCTACATTTCTGGCATTTCTTTTTTGCAATTTGTACAAAATGCAAACATTGCATATATATTGCATCTTTTGTATACATAAGTACGCGATGTTATACAATATAATGCACATAAATTTACTTTTAATTATACTAATTTTTTTATTTTTTTGCGTGATCTGGAACTTGTACACATCATCATTATAACTATCAAGCAAAATAAATCCGCTGCAGGATGTATATTTGTCAACACACACGCGAGTGTGGTATGATAAAAGAAATGCAGAGGATTTGACTTTAAGTACACCACGTTAACCAAATGCATTGATTATTTAACTCTAAAATTCAACGAGAAGTCTAAATTTCAGTGCAAGTAAGTAAATAACGTTGGGAATAAAATCGCCAATCAAATAAAAGAAGTAAAACCGAAAACTAAACTTAAACCTAAAATAAAGGAATATTTATTTGAATATCAAGATATTTAGTTGCGATGGCCTTTGTAAGTGTCTGAAATATATTAGTTTAACTAGACTAGAAATTGTAAAATCTATAGAAAGATCATTAAAACCAGCGACCCTATGTAAAATGAGATGAGATGGAGAAATGATTTAATGAGCGCATGCGATCAAAAATTATCTTTTATGAATCAAGAAGAAGGGATTTAATAAAGAAAATAATACCGAAATTTAAGACAAAGGAATATGAAAGATTTTATGAATAATGATAATGAAGGAAGAAATAAATAAAAAAAGCATAAAATAACCTTATGCAAGAGAATTCAATTTTAAAAACACATACGGACCTAAAA
The DNA here is from genome assembly GCA_006491805.2 of Dysdera silvatica. Taxonomy (NCBI): domain Eukaryota; kingdom Metazoa; phylum Arthropoda; class Arachnida; order Araneae; family Dysderidae; genus Dysdera; species Dysdera silvatica. The sequence goes on along the minus strand of QLNU02015003.1, from coordinate 118,133,677 downwards.
AAGTAAATGAAAAAATAAGTTTAAAATTAGAGGTTTGTCAAACGTTTTCCCATTGGTGAGGGGGTGGGTACCAGATAGTAGCTGTGTGAAGTTGCGGACCGGGTCCTTTCAAAGGGCGCCGCACAACTTGGATTTGGAAGGGGCGAGTGCTTGCCGATCTGGAGGCGCGAGTCTTATAGCCAGGTCTAGACGTAAGCAGGGGTGAGCGGGGGGCCTTGCGTAGCGTAATTCTCAAATTTTAAATTCTTGTAATGTTGACAATGTCTCCAAAAATATTTTTGCTTTGGCTCTTGGATTTCATACCATCTACTTTTCATACATACATATTTTCTAAATAAGTTGTCTCTGGAAAATAGGTATCTCCTCCGGACCATCATGAATAGTGATCTTATATTTTTTTTACTTTACTTCATCTTTAACTTCAGATATATCTATTCATTTCTTCGGTTTGATTGCCACAAACCGTATTTGATTGCCTGGAAATTTGTTCAAATATACCAATACAAAAGGTAGTAGTAGCCATTTGGTTCAATTTCTGATACAGGATGATATTTTCTCAATACGAGATATTACTGATAAGTTGGATGAGAAATTACCTCTCCAATGAGTTGCTATTGTGTGTATATATATATATATATATATATATATATATATTACAATATTTGCTAGAATCTGCTGAACGGGAAAAATATCTGCTTATCCAGCCAGTTATTCTTCCAAAAGAGGGAATCCTCCGGTACGGTAGTTCTTTTGCTATGCCATTGAAGCTCTGACCGTGGCTCCAGCAATGGCTTGAGTGATGAATATTGAGCTATAAATTCAATGAGCGTGTGAATTGCAGATGGATGGCTGTGGCCACATGGGCAAGCCTATGATATATGAGACGACTTGGGATTTTCCAAATGGCGCTGTTGGCAAGGGTGCCGTATGAAATATTCGACATGTGAGAATGGATGATGGAAGGACATTCCGGACGACAGCGAGGGTGGTCAACATGCCTGATTGAAACGGGCTGAAATCGAAATCATTTATCATCTGATTCTTGCTTTTTCGAAATGTCGAATCTCTGTTTTCTTAAATTTTTTCTCCCATTTTATATCGGACAGCCCGTCCTCCAATAAATCGTAGCTAGCATGACAGGAGCTGTTCAGTTTTCCTGTTCACATGATGGATGGTTCGTCAGCTGAAGATCCATTTTAAAGAGCAGTCTCTCTAATTTGAAAACATGAGACTCGGAAACTCTAATTTGATTTTGTGCTAAAACATATAAATGGATATCCAAACGAAATTGATGATAAGTGGACCATCCATTCCAAAGAATATAAATTAGTTTAACTGCATTTGTAACTAAGACAATTTATAAACCTCACAGTACAGTTCACAAGAGATTTGCAAAACCGCACATAAGTGAGAAAAATTAGCGTTCTAATTCCATTTAGGATATTTCTATGTATTTTCTGATTTCGCTGATTAAATAAATTAAAAGCAATACTATATCCCTTTTCCCTACATTCAACTTCACGCAAAAAACCAGTGAAAGTGAGTAGATGAAAGCAATTCTAAACGAAAAGAAAAAATTGACAAAGGCTTGAACAAAAAATAGGTATAAAAGTTTAGAGCAAGTTAATAATTAAAATTATGATTAAAATGTAAGTTTCTAGCCTTGTTTATATCTTGCAAAATGTACTCTGAATTAAACGTTTCGTTAAGATTTCTGTGACCATGTTAACAGGATTGCTGAAAAGTTGAAAAATTACTGCATTTTAAATGCGGTTAACAACCATAATTTAATTACGTAATTGAAGCTTCAACAACAGAAATCTGTGAATTACGTATCGATCAATTTTGTGCTCAATTTCCGAATCTAATAAAATCTATTCTTATCTAATTCTACAAAATTTATTTTAGCATGTAATCTGCGGATAATTTTATCTAAGATCTGTAGCTAATTTTTTATAGGAAATTGATTTTAAACAGCCTCCAGGTTTGCTGAAAGGGTCATTTTGTATTTAGTTTGACTGGAATTCATAATAAAACGTAAGAAATAATGAATTTCCTTTCAAATCAACCGCTCCTCTGATGATCTATTGAATACGTGAATAACAGCCGTTAAAAAGGGTTGCATTTAAACGGTAAAATTTGTTTAAAAGAAGCGGCGTAATCAATATTTCAAGCTAAATTTTCATCATTTGAAACCCTTTACACCATCAAACGTTCCAACATCAAACGCAAGAGTAGAATTTTTATGCACATAAAACGGGTCATAAGAAATGAGAATGCAATTGAAGCTATCGTGAAAAGCCCTCTTGTAAACATGAAACTGCTCGTGTGGTACAGAAATAAACGTCAAATTGCGACTCAATTTTTTAGAAGAAATTAACACCTTAAAATATCTCTTTCCTTTAAAATGGTATGAAGCTATTTCTCAATCACTTACATGCAATTTACGAGAAAATAAATTGTGAATATAAATTATGTGCATGTGCATGATGACGTGAATTGGATTAGATTCTTGTATGTGCCAAGCGCTTTTTTTTCCAGCAGATCTTTGATGTTGGGTTTCATCCGCTAGGCGAAAGATGTTTGGCTTCTTCGCACAACTATAGGTCTTGAAAATCTCTGACCTTAGCTATGCTTGCACCTCAAAACAAAACCACCAAATGATGTATAATGTATGTAATTTACATAGCTCAATCAATTTTTAAATTTCGTCGTCAGTTTTAATTTTAGAAAACGAAAGAAACGCGAGTTTGAAATATGATTCATATGTTCTTCGAACCTAAAAATTATTTACGATTTCCATCCGTTTTTAAAGAAACACATTTCACGATTATCGCTGCTTGATTTATTTAAGAGAAATTGAGAGGGAGAGGCTAAAATGAAGATAATTATAGTTGATTTCCGCCATGGAAACTGTTTTCTCAAATCTATGTGTTTATTATTCAGGAAGAACTTTCGGGCAGAAAGAAAATGCTACGACGTTTCCTGTCAATAAATCGATCATGTTATTGATTTCTCTTCAAAAGAATGTCCAGACGTCAAAAGTTCTCGGCGAAAGGTGTCATTTTCCCACCCTCGTGCTTTGCTATCTCTCTCGAAAACGAAAAATTGAAAGAAAAATTGCCAATTTCTCAGAAATAACAAAAGGCGAAACCGATAGACAAAACTAAATACAGCTGAATTTTGTTCAAAGCGTAATATAATTATCATGCATTCTAAGTCTATAAAATGCAACAATAATTCCCCTATTTTAAATTGCCCAGAAATGATAATAGGGATTATTAAAGGAATATTGTTTCACCTATATACAGGGTGTTCAGAAACCCCCGTATAATAAAAGACCCCACCTTTGGGCCACTCTTCAATCTTCACCTTTGCGTCTTTGAATCAAGACTGTTCTCATAAACTCTGTTATATGATATCCTAGTTACGCGCGAAACTTTTATATTAATACCGACTTTTACGCACTGATCAGATTTCATTTGTTCTTCTTATATAATACAAGCATTCCCTTGCTTTCGCTACTGGAAAGAGAGCCCCGTTACTAACATTGCTACTGCTACCTTTCCATTTTCCAACTACGTGGTTTTAAAATCTCCCGATGTATAAAACAAGTACTAAATTATTATTATTAAACCAAACCTCGAACCAATTTGAACAGGAAATGGTAATATTTTCTACAAAACCACTAACTAAGAGTCTAACAAGGTCTAATGTCTGGAGACGATTGTGTTACCAGTACGCAATTCCAGTATAGCGTACCTGCATACTTCCGCATAGTGTGAACTTCTTAATTTCAAAGGAAACAACCATCACACTAAAGACAACAATTAGTGGACGAGCATATTTTTTCTTTCCACAATTTGAAAACGAACCCGGAATTTTGAAACCCTAAGAAAACACATTATCACTTCTACGTCTCAAAGTTGATCCTAGCTTTCATCTAAAGAGCAAGAGAGCCACTGGCGTACGCAGAGGGCGTTGATGACGTCATAACCCGCATTGCGAAGAAATTTTGTATACATACATATAAATGTATGGAGTTGTAGCACTGTAACCCCTCCATTGAGCAAGTAACCCCTTTACGAACTTTCTGCGTACGCCTCTGCAGAGAGTATTAATATATGTAATTAGTGTAAAAAGTGTAAAAAGTGCTTTTGATACAAACGAATATCGAATTAATGAAGAGAGATGAAAGTACAGCAGTCCAATTTAAAAGTTTTTAAGGTTTGCTCCGATCATATTATAGCTGTTTGCCAACCACTAAGTAGAAAGCAGAATCAAAGAATACGGCAAAACCAAATGACTATTACAGTTCAATTTTCTTTCACGAACTGATAGTTTGACTTTTTTCTGGAGGTTTACTTTTTGCGGAAAATATTTCATTAGCCTTTGGCAAGAAAACAGCCCAAATTTTGAACAGAGAAGCCGTTCCAAAATCCAACAGATGAAAAAAAATTGTTCTAAACTCTTTTCGAGTTCTGATTAAATAAAAGTAATTTTTTATAAGACTTAGAAACCCCCAAGGGAAGAATTAAAACGAAGAAATCAATACAATCCAGTGATTGTATCCTCTCCAATTCTGCTCTTTCTTTATCGGAAAAATAATCAGCCACTAAATCATATCAAAAGAACATAATTATTTTTGCCCCCGGGGGGCAAATAAGCTTTAAAATACCTACAGCGGCTCTTATGGTAGCCTGAGGGAAGAAAAGATCTGTTTTTGTAACTTCTGCGAATCTTGCTGCTAAATGCCAATTACGTTTAGAGGAGAAAATGGAAAATGATTGAAATAATGACCGCAAAAGGGAAGCGAAGCAAATAAATGGAAGATCTCGTTGAAATGAAGGTTTTTAATGGCGAATATTTGTGACTAAGAGACCAACTAAAGAGAAAGGGAAATCCGACATATACGCATAAGAAATTTATATAAATGTCATAATATATAAATCATATATTATGAAATTTATATAAATTTCTTATATATATCATAAAAAATCGAAATAAATGCAAATTTTGCTTGCACACACACATCATCATCATCATCATATTCAACCATTATCTATCCACTGCTGGATGAAGGTCTCTCCAAATGCTTTCCACACAAGTCTATCCTGGGCCATTCGTTTCCACGTCACCCCAACCTCTTTTCTTATTTCATCCACCCATCTAGTTTGAGGACGTTTTCTAGGTCTTCGGTGGTCTCTTGGAATCCAGTTCAGAATTTCTGTTGTCCATCGTTGATCAGTTCTTCTTGCAATATGCCCAGCCCATCGCCATTTCAGTCCTTTTACTTTAACAATGATGTCCTCTACTCTAGTTTGCTCTCTCACCCAAGTGTTTCTTTTTCGATCTCTCCTAGTTATTCCAAGCATGCACCTCTCCATGCTCCTTTGCGTTGTCTGTAACTTTCGTATTGCTCCAACTGTTAGACTCCATGTCTCTGATCCATAAGAGAGGACTGGCAATACACACTGGTTGAAGACTTTTCTTTTTAGACATAAAGGCAATTTCCCCTTCAGGATAAAACTGTTTCTTCCAAATGCACTCCAGCCAAGTTTAATACGTCTGTTGAGTTCTTTCATAATGTTGCCATCCATTGAAATCAGCTGGCCAAGGTAAATATATGAATCAGCAATTTCTAGCTCAGTGTTGTCAACTTGTATTTTTGTTTCCTCTACAAAATTATTGAACATGATCTTAGTTTTTTGTAGGTTCATCTTGAGTCCAACTTCTTCACTTCTAGTTGAGAGCTCTTGTACCATGTCTTGGAGTTCCAATGGGTCCGTTGAAAAAATAACAATGTCATCAGCAAACCGCAGATGATTTAAATATTCACCATTTATTTTTATTCCCTTGTTATTCCAATTTATCAGCTGAAAAATCATCTGTAAAGCTGAAGTAAAAAGTTTTGGAGAAATGGTATCTCCCTGCCTCACCCCTTTGCCAAGTTTGATAGTTTTGGTATCTTTATGTAACCGAAATTTTGCACTTGCATTTTTATACACACGTTTCACCATGTCAATGTACACATCCTCAATGTCTGTTGATCTTAAAGAGTTGATGACTGCTGATGTTTTTATAGAGTCAAAGGCCTTCTCATAGTCAATAAATGCAACACACAATGGAAGTTCATATTCATGTGTTCTTTCAATTAATTCTCTTAATACTTGAATATGGTCCACTGTACTGAATCCACTTCGAAATCCAGCTTGTTCTCTTGGTTGAGCTGCATCTAATTTTTTCTGCAGGCGATGTGTTAGAACTTTTGTGAAGATTTTATAAATAGCAGGTAACAAGCTAATTGGTCGGTAATTTTTCAAATCCTCTTTATCACCTTTTTTATGCAAAAGAATTACTGTTGCAGAATCCCATTGGTTTGGTATGTTACCGCTGTTAAGACATTTGGTAAAGAATTTTGCAAGTATGTCTTCTACATATTCTCCAGCTTCTTTTAGGATATCTAATGTAATACCATCATCACCAGGGGCTCTTCCTTTCTTCATGCTTTTTATTGCAAATGAAACTTCTTCTTTTAAGATTTTAGGAGCTATTCCTTCGACTATTTCAATGTCTTCGTTTAATTCACTGTTACTTTCGTATAGATTTTTGTAGAATTCTTCAACTCTTCTAAGTATTTCTTCCCTATTTCTTGTTACGGTGCCATCCTCTCCTTTTAATGCAATGATGTGTTTCTTCCCAACAGATAAACTTCCTTTAACAACCCTAAGGCTCTTGTTATTTTCAATGGCTTTCCTTACTAGCTCACAGTTGAATTTTCTTATGTCTTCTTTCATGCTTTTGCGCAGAGTTTTACAAAGTTCTATGTACTCAATCCTGGAACTGGTATTTCGATTGTCCACCTTCATATCTCTTCGCCTTTTCATGAGCTGTTTCGTCTTCTCAGATAATTTGCTATTGTGCTTTTTACAGGTTACACCACCAATTTCCCCAGCAGTTTCAACTATTGTCTTAACAATGTTTTCATTTGCTTCTGAGATATCACTTTCATCAATAAGTCCTTCCAGTGCAGAAAAGCGATTTTTTAATTCCAACTTGAATGCCTCGGTATTTACTTTCAGTTTCATTAGATCCACCCTCTTACTTACTTGTTTCCTAATGAGCTTCTGTCGTTCTAATTTAGTATTTAAGTGCACTTTACATCTCACCATTCGATGATCACTTCCAGTATTAAATCTGTTCAGTACACTGCAATCTTCAATAATTGATTTCTTGTTTGCCAGGATATAGTCAATTTCACTTATATATTTTATATATATAGAAAATTATCTAATCTGCAAAGAAAAGACCATTTACCCAATTGAAATGAACGATATGTTTAACAACATTAGAATATCAAGACACCTGGAAAACCATATTGTCTACAAAATTTTCAGAATGGGTGATTGTATTGAAAAAAATAAAAGATGGAGAAAAAGGGGAAAAGAAAGCAAAAAAATCTTCCTTCATAGATTTAAGCTTGCTCCTCAATAAACTTGGTGATGACTTCTCTAAGGATCTGAAAGTTAAGAAGGTCAAGGATGTGATTTTTTCGCTTAACAAAAGTAAACGCAATTTACTCCTTAAAAGAAGCCTGGAATTTAATTTCAAAAATCAGCAAACACATGATATCATTTCACACCTGCTTAAATTTAAGCTAGGCATACAGAAAGTGAAAACATGTGTAAAGCACATTGACACTACAGAAAAGCATTACATTATCTTCAAATTCTCTAGCAAAATTTTCGGTTCAATACCTCTGGCAAAACTAATTATTCCTATTTTTTCCAAATGATCTTAAAGATTTTGTCAATCAACCGTTATTTAGTTACACACCTCCAATTGGAAAATTGATTTGTAACTACAAAAAAGTCCTGTTTGAAGACAGTAGCAAGATCTCTTGTCCCTGTACTCGAAAAGTATACCTAAAATTTGTGGACCCACATCATGGACACATTGTCACAGGTCATCTTAATGGAATAGCCTCTGAAGATCTGAAAACTCTACTAGAAAAGGGATCAAAATTTAGGATGACGGTGAACAAAGGCAGAACAGCATTTTCCCAGCAAACTCATACTGATATCACAAAATTCTGTTATGATATTGCCATCGAAAAGAACGTACCAATAGAATGGAGAGCTAAGCTGCTTGAAAAAATTGTTCTCTTCTGCAGCCAAAGAAACCTTTGGAAAAGATCAGCAAATCAAAATCAGCCCAATTTAAAAAGAATTCTCAAGCAAATTAAAAACATCCAAAGAAATTTTGTAGTCACTGTTACCGACAAAGCAGCAGGAAATTTTGCCTTTATCTGTAAAAACTTCTACATTGAAAACTTAAAAAAGCGGCTAGAACTTTCATCAGCCTATACTCCTTTTAATGAAAGTGAAACAATCTTTGACAAAAAAATCCTTGCCTTTCATAAAAGGCTCAAGTTAACTAACAAATCTCTTAACGAACTCTTCCTCTTTGCCGCGGTAAAATTTCACACACATCCTCTACAATTTCGTTTTATTACTCAAGTAAGCAATTCGTATGGATCCTCTGCTGCAAAAGCATTATTTCATTTATTAAAAAAAGTTGAAGACCAAATTAGAAGCCAAGAAAAAACCTGGTTCATAAATGATAGTAATTCAATAATTAAATATCTCCAAGATAACCAGTTATGTAAGATTGAATGCCATGACTGTGAAAACCTATTCAATTCCATTGACCCAAATTATTTTTCACTACCTTAAAAAACAGAATTTCTTTGGGCTGGAAGCATCCTACTGCAAAAACCTTCTTTCCTTTAGCCTCGAAAACAATATCATAGAAACGTTTGGCAAGTTTTATCAACAAACTCGGGGAATTTCCACAGGGGCCAGTTACTCCAATGTTCTGGGAAACTTATAGCTTCATTTTTACGAAAAAGCTTACCTTCAACTACAAGTCACATTCAGATACATTGATGACCTCATAACACTCAATGGCACTAAGAATCTTGACAGCTACCCGCCAAACCTAAAACTAATTAAAACCAATCTTGGCATCAAGAGTGGTGTTTTCCTAGATTTAAATATCAGCATCAACGACAACTCTCTTACTGAAATTGACTTGTATGATAAAAGGCAAGACTTCAGATTTAAAGTGAATTTCCTCACAAACTGGGCTCCAATATATCGAAAGAATTCCACAAAAATATTATCTGTTCGTTATGTTCTCCATCAACAGGATACGTATTAACAATAACTTTAAATTAAAAATCTTTCTCTCACTCGTGTCTAAATGAATTTACAATGATGTTCCACATTACTTCACCAAGAATCTGGTTCATAAATTTGTTAAAAACTTTATCCTAAACTTTCTACTTCATTCCATTTTCTACATGCCCCTAAATTTCTCTGTCACTTTTTTCACTATTATCATCTATTATATCTTACCCTTTTCTTGTTTTTTCACCACAAAAGCACCATTTAAAGTTTAAGTCCTAGTGGACAAAAGGCAACTTTTCTAGCAGAAATAGCCCCAATGTTGTTGGCATTTTCTGCTACATCCAAGGCATGGGAAATCTCATTTCTTTTAACTACTTTCTTGCTCCTAATTCTTCAGTATTTTTTCTTAAATACTTCTTGTCACCTCTGGATTGTTTTTCTTACATTTTTATTTATTATACTAACAAGTTTATCTCTGTAATGTAGGTAAGTGTTTTGATATCAGGTTTGAGAATTATAGTAAGCTTTTTCTAGCTGTTGTATGCATATTTATTGAGTTCTCTATGTTCAAAATTGTTTTTGTATTTATTATTGCTCAAATTATATTTGTGTATATATATTAGGCATATTTTGTTTTATTTATGTATATATATATTGTGCATATTTTGTTTAATTTGTGTACATAATAACAAAAGTTTTACATGAATATGTCACACTCAAGATAAACACTTAATTATTAACTAGTAAAAATATATAAGTTTAAGTTTAAATAAACCCGTATATTCAGAATAAACAAATTGTTTCTTTGCACTCATAATAGACCCAGAAGTGTGCCGTTTTTCGATGAAAGAATTTTCGATGAAAAACATCATAACATAGAGCAACATAAAACCTTCTTGGATTGATTTAAAAAAAAAAAGTGTGTATCGTAGTCCATTTGAGACGTTTGATAGAGGATAAAAGACTAATAATGGAATATTCTTTTGGAAATATGTGCGAACAAGTTATCAAGGGAGGGCTTCACAGAGCTCCATATATAATATTTCCTATTTAAATTTTGGAAACCGTTTATATTATTTTTGCCAAAAAATAATTAGATAAGACGATAAGTGACAAATATGGAACATGATAAATAAATATAGTAGCAACATAAGTTCATGAGAATTTTTTTTTTTTTTTGCTCGTCGAAAGAATATCTTTATCACTACTTCGGATAAAATCTTTTCCACACAGATCAGTAGTGGAAATTTTAATTCTATCTCTCCCTCTCCCTCTTCTTCTCCTAATAATAACATGCTGATCATAAGAACAAAGATATTGATCGGTGTTTAATTAGTGACGTGCAACACTTTGCTTATTATTATTATATTATTGCTATATTGCTTATTATTATTATAGATGGCAGCACGGGTTCATGTGCGTAAAAAAGTCTCTTCACCTCCATTTAATATGTTCTCCATAAATAAAGATGGCAATATGTGTTTATACGGTGAAGTTGATAGTTTACCTTCACTTTTGGGAGTTCGGTCTCAGCTCTGGTGGTGTGCGGATGTCTGTTCTCTGCTGTCCGGGCTGGCGGGTGTTGGTTCCAGCTCGCTTAAGACGGAGTGCTTGGGATATTCACTTTGGCCGCCAAGTGGCGGTGGATGGATGCCTGCTTCTGCTATTCTGGGACCGGACTCCGCCCTCCCTCGTAATTCGGACTTCGTCGCTAGGGCCGTGCTTGGCCTTCTGTCCGGACTATGCTGGTCTCGCGCGCCCTGGTTGCGGGGAATGATTTACGCCTGTTCGCTGCCGCTCGCGGCACCACACCCACTCAACGGTGTCCGGTGGTCTCCTGTAGGAATACCGGCCGGCCCGGGGTGTTCTTCCGCGCCATCCATCTATTTCGGCCGCTCTTCGGGGCGGACTGATCGTGGATGGCCTCCGGTCGACGTTGAATGACGACAATCATGTGAGCTGTGCGTCTCTGTACGCCTGTTTCGATCGACAATCCCCCGCAATGCCCCCTCCTCCCAGTGTCCC
>QLNU02015003.1:118084165-118122361 GCA_006491805.2 Dysdera silvatica | reverse complement strand
GTTTCATGAAATTTCTCCTTTGTCATTATTTAAATTGCGTTGGCTGATGTAAATAGTTCAAGAAGTCGATTCAAGCAATACACATGCACATAATTTTCTGCTTCAAAACTACTTTTTATTTATACTTTTAGCGAAATTAAAGTATAGAAAATGTAAATTGTAGCAAAGTAGCAAGAACAAGCTATTCAAAAAGGAATGTATGAATAGTTAAAGCATTGCAAGTATACTTCACTTCGATCCGAAAATTCCGCAAAAATGGTTCTTCACGGACCAAAGTTATTGGTTAGTTATCACATAAAAGGCTTTAATGGATCGATTTGATACCGTACATCGTCTCGTCTTAAATCAAAGCCATTTGGAAAAACCCGGCTGCGACAAAGCTCTACATTTCGGCATAGACCAAGCATTAAAGCAAAAGAAAATAGTGATTATATTACCATCATCGGAAATGTCTTCTTCCATTCTGTGTTCCCAGTGAGTGTTCCTTTTTCCCTCCCCTTTTTAATGCTAATATATCTTGGAAACCGATCATTAATTCAGTTCCCAGCGTCATTTCAATCGCGCGTCAGTTGAAACGCTATAATAACCACTGTGAGTTCCCAACTAGAGTTCCAAACAAATTGTCGATTTGAATTGCTTAGATTTCTATCTTACGCCTTCTTGGTATTCTAGAAATGCCTTGTTTCAAACAACAAGACAAACTGAATTAAATACTCCTATTAATTTTGGAAATAATAAAAAAATAAAATTGAGGTGTATTTCCAGAAAATAAACAAGCTAATTAAGAAGCAGTAAGAGATGGGTACATACACCTTCGCTATGAGGCGAATTTGCAGCAATAGGTTTGTCATAGGCAAAAACGCTTAACGTAAACTTTTACCTTGTACCCGAATATGGATTTTCCCCTTTGTAATTTTATTTTCTCTTTTCCTTTATAGCAAATTTAGTTTTAGCTAATTTTGGAAGAATAAAAAATCCAAATTACAGTATATGTTAATGAACATATTATTCATGAAATCACATTGATTTTGACGAAACCATTGAATAGAATGCCTCTTAATAAGTTAAGCTTATCTACCAGTGATAATTTAAACTTTTTCAATATTTTATGGGACTCGTTTAAATTTTTAGGCAAAATATATTTTAGTATAGCAAAATATAACAAGAAATTTAAAATTGATAGCATTATCATATTTTCCAATTTTTTTTTATTATTTTTTAACAATGCTATTATCATTGGCTAAAAAATTTCCAAGCGATGCATTTTTCATTAAGAATATTTAAAAAAAATTATTAATAAGATTTCGATAGTAGTAATAATAACTTATGAGGATTAGTAAGTATCTTTATTATACCTTACATAAAAAATATAGGGTGTCACCATATATATGTAGAAGAAAAATTTGTTTCTATTTTAGCTAGTCAAAGACGATAAAATTAATTAAAATATGTGATAGCATCAACTTCCAAACACTAGTTCATTTATTCATATTATATTGACAAGTTATAAAATTTTGATAAAATTGGATGAAAAACTGTGGTGCAAGGAGAATTTTCCGTGGCAAGGGAGAATATTCAAGTGCGTTTTGAAAAAACATGAATAAACTATTGAGCTTTACAATAATTAAATTATAAACTATAATAATTTAATTAATATAATTGAAATAATAATTTAATAAATAATAATTTAATAAATAATAATTTTATAAAAATAATTTTATAAAAATAATTTAATAAATAATAATTTAATAAATAACAATTTATAAATAACAATAAATAACAATTTTATAAATTTATAAATACTGATAATAATAATAATTTAATAATTAATAATTTATTTATAAGCTATAATATTATAATTAAATTACAACACTTACTAATATTACACCGTTTTCTGCAAGCCTTAAAAATGGACGGATTTCAACTTCTTTTTTACCAAACAATAAAGGAAAGTTGATTTAATTTTTTTAAAAATTAAAAAAAAAAAAAATTTCGGCAAAGTCCGAAATTTTCACTGGTATGTCACTTTAAAGCAAACTCACGTTATAACATTGACTTTAATGTCTATAGACTTCTAAAACATTCTGTCTCAAATAATTCTGTTTACTAAACACAATCATAACTAAATAATCTTGAGCTCTACATCAAATTTTAAAACAATACGTAAAAACAATATTACTGAAAACGTACAGTAATTTCTCCTGTGAAGGCGGAAGGGGATGAAGAGAGGGATTTTGGAGGGAGGAGAGACGTAAAATAAAATAGGACCGACTTATAACGAGCCCGCTTTTAACGAGTTTCCACATATAGCGAGGAAAGTTTGGATTTTGTTTTGTGCAATGATTTAGCACAATGAAATACAACCGCTTTTAACGAATAAGTCTTTTTTGGAGCCCGAATTTAACAAGAAAATAAAAAATAAAATAGAAAAACGAAATTTTTGTAAAAATTCCGTTGCTATGTGAGGTTAATGGTTATATAATCGGCGCTCGTTATAACCGATTTTCACCGCATTTTTGGTTTTGGGGGGAATAGGGATATCCCCCCCCCGGGGGATTCGGATTAACGACTATGGGACGAAGAAACTAAAAACGAAGTAAACTCGTCATTTCAAAGTAAAATAATCCAATAAAAGCCTGAATTTCTATAACACGCCTTTACAGTAAAAACCATTTGGTAATTGGCTATAAACTGACAACGAAGGGTGTCAACAAATGAAAAGCAGGAGCTGATTGGTTGACTTAAATTGCAATTATCACGAAAAGCATTGATTTGTCGCAAATATGGATGTCACTATTGTATACTAACGTTCTTCAAGGAATGCAACTATGTGATTTGTTTTTCAGGATTGTAGAAATACGCGTATATCGAAATTTTAATGAAATTAAATGTATAGTTTGGCAATTTTTTTTCAATTTAAATCGCACGTCAAGGGATTAACACAGACTTGATTGAATAGAATTCTGGAATCTATGTCAAATCAACGTATTTGTTTATTTCCCTCTCTCTCTCTCTCTGTGTCTCTTTCTCTTGATAATATTGTGAAGGGAGATTAATAAATCATGACTTCGTAAACAACAGTAAACAGACTTCTTTAGATCACAATTATGCAACCCATTGTTATTCGAAATTGTTTACTAAGACTTCTGTTAAAATATTAACCAAAAAACGAAGAATTCGCGCGGCTTCTACCAAAAATGCAAGGCCATGAGCGGTATGTATTATCAATAGAAAATGAACAATTTCTATTTCGCACAGAAAATCCCCTGCGAGTGTTTGAAAATTATTATTTCTAATTAAAAGGATTTTTAACACTAATTACGAATTTACGCCGAACAGGAGTATATTTATGGTTGAGAAATATTGAACTAGAAGCTATGCTGCAACACTCAACAATTAATGAAGGAGATGCGCTAGAAACGTGTTCAAATTCAACTTCAAAAAATGGCAAAACGTTTTCTAAGTTGAACTTGGCCACGTATTTGATTTTTGCGAGCTTTAATCGCATGTACTAGCTACAGTATAGTCACAAGTTTCTTGTCTAGAAGTATAACCGAGGCCCCCTACTGAATCTCCCTTTGCAGAAATAGAAAACATCTTTCTTCGAAAATATCCCTTGTAATTTGTAATTCTATTCATCGTAATTTGAAGTCCAGGAAAAAGTAACTTCCCGGCATTCCACCTTCAAAAATTTATCAATTGGTAATTGGCGTCAAAAATAATCGCAAATAGCTCTTATGAATCTTTATTAAGTGGAAAACGTTCTGGTATGATTAAAATTTAAAGAGCCAGCAAAATAACGATATTTTGACACGTCGTTGGAAAAATCCAAGGAAACACAGTAGTAAATATACGTTAAATGAAGTTATTCAGTTACTCAACTACCAATTAAAAATTTACAGATGTTGGATTAATCACCACTAAAAGAGAATAATTTGTCTTAAACTTAATTGGAAGAACCAGAAAATTTTCAGCATTTCCGACAAGACAATATTTCAAAAGGAACGGAAAAATGGATTTACGAAAGAATGATTCGAAACGAAAATGAAACGTAGTACATTTTCCAAATTTTCAAGGCTTTCTCGATTTAATCCTTACCTATTTTCTAAAGCATAGCTAAAAAACGAAATCGATATACAACAAAGAAAATATATAAAATTATATAAAAATATATATATAAAAAATGAAGTAGATATACAAAATAAAACGACTGTTGCATTTCTTTTTTGCAAATTAATACTCTGAATTTTTTCCGTGTTTTTGTTTTCTCATCAAAGTATTTTGTTAATCATTTAGGAGAAAATGAACCAACTTTCGAATGGAGAAGGCGGTTCAAAATTTTGTAAGATCAGAAATTTGATGATAAATTACTCCTAAAGAAAAGAATAATTGTTCGGCTTATAGTGGGACCTGAACACACGATCTCTTAATCGTTTGATTGAAATTGTTGATTTAATAATATCATAAAATTGTTTCATGTTTTTTATCGATTGCGATTGAACAAGGGTAAAACTAATATGATGAAATATGCAAGACAACGTAAAGCGTGTAAATGCTTTACGTTGATGGAGTATTTACCCGTTTTACGTTGTTTTGCGCATTTCATTGTATTACTATACCAAGCGATGGTGTCTTCTCTTTACTTTTCTAAGAGTAAAGCTATTTTTTTTAGATTATAATGAACACATCGGGGAAATTAAATCTAAAAAAACAATACTAACTATTTGTTGAGTGCATTTCTTCCGATTTTAGTTCTTCTTGGCGGAAAAGAAGTGTAATATCGATATGATGTACCGCATAATATTAAAAATATTAAAAAGCAAATTGGTACTCCCCTTCCCCTCAAGATAAAATAAGCTTAAAAATCTTTATAATTAATTTTGGACAAAGAAAAAACAATGTCTCTAACCCCAGCGACTCTCAGTATTAAATACCAATTACAATATGAGAGAGAGAGAGAGAGAGAGAGGGGGAGAGAGAGCTAGAAAGAGAGGGGAAATCAATGACTCAAATGGTAAAGGTAAAATGAAAACAGCAAATAAGAGAAGAACTTCGTTGAAGAAAATCCCCTATATGGAAACTATATTTCCCTTTTAAACCATTTTTCGGAGAGGAAACATTTAGACAAAGGAAGAATAATAACATAATCAAGGTTAATTTATTTAAAAAATAGGTAGAGACATGCTATTTGCTATTTACAAATATTAGATAATATATGATCAATTCGGCGTATTCGATACTATAATATAATTATCGGATTAAAATACGTGTAATGTTATGTATCACTGTTTCCATTTATTTTGGTAATTGTTTAATAAATTGTTTAATATTTGCAAATAAGTCCTATTTTTCCTAATTTTGTCACCAGCTCCAGGCTTTCCCATAGATGGTACTATTTTCTTATTTTTTCTGCATTTCTCCTTCCATCATTTTCATTCACGACCTCTCACATTTATTTTCTTTCCAAGGCTTCGCAATTTTACTCATATAAATCTACTGGCCTTAATTAATATTGCTTAGCATTATAAGCTTTCGTTTTCGTGAGATGTGCTTAGAACTTACTACTTCTTTGAATGTAGTGACGGATTCAGAAAATTAGCGTCCTTAAGCGCAGGCGGTATGTGGTCCCACCACTTCTTCCTTAAAAAACAACGAATAGTTTCCAAATAAATCACGATTCTCCTACTTTTACTCTTTGTTCAATGTAAAGTTACTTTTTCGCACAGATGTTCAAACTTACATTCTAACTAACACTTCTATAAAAAAACTAATAATTTATTTTTGAGTTCTCTGCTGCCCACTCCCAGAAAATGCCGATACTAGGTATGTGCTTTGTGCGACTACTTCACAAGTCTGTAGCTAGGATGAAGGGCAACTGTGATAATGAAAGGATGTATGGGGCACAAGGCACCCTGGCGTCGTTCTATGTATATATAGCTCGACGGAGCAACTGCGGCCAGGCCCCTGCTGGACCCAATCTTGGCTACAGACCTGCTTACTTAAAAAGCTGAGACATCTCGACCAATATGTAACAACTACTCCCGCTCTAACCCTTGCTTTAAACTCGGTACTTAACACGTCTTCCGTTACAATGGATTTTAATATTTACACTGATGTACTTGTTTTACTATTTTGTAAACAATAAAGAAATAAGGTACCGTAAGTGTGATTTATGTAAAAATGTTTGTTATTTTGTGAACCACAAGGAAAATTTTATATAAGCCACAATTAATATACGTTTATGCAAAACCGAAATATGATATACTGAGAAAATGTTTCTAAAATATTATCTAAGAAGGAAAGCAATTCGCAGGCCTTGTCACAAAAGTTTCAAGCCTTACTCTATGTATTGCTTGTATGAAAAGTTTTGCGTGAAACATTTAAGAAGAAAACAAAATAATTAGATTTTGGCATGGGGAGAATTTACTGAAACAGAATGGTGGACTTGGCGTATAAACACACATTAAACCATTCTTTATTTACATAACTATTAATTTTAAATAAACGTTACTATGCTACGAATTAAGCGCTATTGAGAAGTTAGGCTTAGCTTTCACCGGAGGCAGACGCGTAACCAGGGTGGGGGAAGCTATTATTCCCGGAAATTGTTAGACTAGTTTCACTCAAAACAGTTGACCAATCAAAATAGGGTAAAGCCACACTTGCAACAGAACACCGTATCGTAACACCGTCGCGTATCAAGTCTGGACCGCACTCCGTAACAGAACATCGCAACATTTCCGCGTCCCACCAGTTGTCGGTTTTTCCCCGTCGCTTCGAAGAAATATCACGGAGCTATGTTGCACCACATGCTTGTGTATTAGGAGCGGTTTGTGAACAACGGAGTTTTGTCAGTGTAGATTGGATATCGGCGTGAACTGATGGGAAGCAGTGCTGTTACGCACTGATGACACGCGGCAATGTTCTCCCTGTAACATCATCGTGTGACACGGGGTGTTATGCGACGATGTTCTGTTGCATGGTCCGTAGAGACCCTAACGGCAGCAATCCAGGGATCTTTGTTTATCAAGTTCGAATAGAACTTGCTACTGATATTATATTTGTAAAGTAATCGCCAAAAAAAAATGGTTGTCCATCGGGTAAGCGTCCTAACTTCCCCGCAAAACAATGGATCTGCTTTAGTTGACAGTTTTGGGGGCTCAGCTCATCTCTTTGGGGGTGAAATATAAATGAGTTCTAGCCAGTGGGTTAGGGAATGGAGGAACATAGGGGCTCAAGAACCCCATGAATTTTGAATTTTTACGTTACTGATTATAGCCTTCAATAAAGTATTGCACATACTGGATATTGCGGCCCCACGGTGGCGTAGTGTTGTAACGAGTTCTCCTAGTGCGCCGCTAATCCGGGTTCGACTCCCAGCAGTGCAAAGAACGCTCACTCAGAGATCACATAAAGATCTCACTGTAGTCCGGGATTTGGTTCCCTAGGCCTTAAGAGGGTCGGATTCCTCGGAAAACAATAGGTCCCGGCGCAGCATGACCATTGTAGTCCTTGAGCCGTAAAACCAAAAAGCAAACAAACAATACTGGATATTGCAGTAGATTGCGTAAATCTTAACTAATAGAAGCTCATTCCTATCTTTGAGGCATCTAGTTTTGCCCTTAGTTCGAAGAAGCAAAGGAAATCCAGCCCATTAGGAAATTAAAAAAATTTAAAGTTGAAACAAAAGTTTACGAGAGACAAGATCGGAACGAAAATTAAACATAATACAATTTTCAAATTCTCAAAGCTTCCTCTACTTGCTTCTCAGCAATTTTCCAACAACCAAGCAGAAAGCAAAATCAATAAATGCTCCAAAAACAAAGGACTATTACTTTCTAGTTTCCCTTTGCGCACTTATAATTTCATTTTTCTCAGTAGTTTTGCCTTCTGATTAAAATATTTTATTAGCCTTTGGGAAGGAAAGTCCAAATTCCAAAAAAAA
This sequence comes from Dysdera silvatica, assembly GCA_006491805.2. Taxonomy (NCBI): domain Eukaryota; kingdom Metazoa; phylum Arthropoda; class Arachnida; order Araneae; family Dysderidae; genus Dysdera; species Dysdera silvatica. The sequence continues at coordinate 118,114,416 of QLNU02015003.1, read as the reverse complement.
AAGTATTTTCCAAATTTAACTTATAAACTAATTGTTTTTCTGTTTTTCTCAAAGTCCCGACTAAACCAAAATAAAACGGACTTTCCCCATGATCTAAAACACCAGGGAGAAATTAAAAGGAAGAGACAAATATTATCTAGTGATTGCATCTTCTCTAATCCTGTTCTTTTCTGGTCGCAAAAATAATCAACCACTAAGCCACATCAAAGAAAAATATTTTTCCCCCTTCGGTGAAAATAAGCTTAAAAAATCCTCACAGAGGATTTCATGGTCGCTCGTAAAGAAGTTTTTTTTTTAACTTCAGTGAATGTCATTCCCGTAAATGACAATTAACTTTATAGTAGAAAATTGTAAAGAATCCAAATGTTAGCCTCAAAAAGGGAAATTTTGGCAAAACAAATTCTTTTAATGAAATTTTTAAAACAGACAATTGCCGGACAGGGAATTAAATGACGTAAAACACGAGTCAATATTTTATCTTTAGATGTCAACGCAAATAAAAAGCAAAATCAAATCATATTAAAATTATTAGAAACAGTTAAAATATTGTAGCTAAGAAATATGAAACATAATAAGAAATCAAACAAAATGCCAACAAACATTAATAAGAAATTGTTTTAGTTGTTGCAAAAATTATTTTAACAAGACATCTTGAAACAATTTATGGCAAAAAGGAAATAATTGTGGCAATTTTTAAAGTAATTTTCGATTAAAACTTTTAAATAATAATTAAATAAATATATATGAAAATAAAAGGATATAAAATTCAAGAGGAAAGAAAAATAGAAAAAAAGACAAAATCAGTAGAGTAACAATTCAAATATTATGGGCAGTCACAAGTGAAATTATGGGGGGAGAGTGGGATCAAGCGTGTTTAAAAAGATTATATGATGGAATGCGCGAAAATAATGCGTTGATATCCAATAGGGAAGCTTGAACCCCCCCCCCGTGTCCCCCCTTTTCTGCATCGCTGGATAAAATATTATTCAAAGTACATGTGCCTCTCAAAGAATATATCTATTGTATCTATAGATGTCGGATATTTAAATAGGTACGACGCCTAGAGAAAGAACTTGTTAGGGGACGGCAGCATAGAACCCAAAATAAATTGTGAAGTTCGCCCCACTTAAAGCAATATTCAGACGCGGGACTTTGCAATTGCAGATTAGGTCTTCAGTATTTCTTCGCAAGTTATTTTTACGTAAATGGAAAGCAATTTATCCTGAATTTTTATTGCTGATAGGCAAAAATAATTCTGCTTTGTAACGTATTAATTTGTATAATTATGTGAAAAATTGCGATCGCACAATTAAGAAAAAATATGATAGTATATTTGCATGAATTTTGTTTTTGAAAAATATTTGAATAGTCTTTCTTTGTAAGGAAGGTGGCCTTTGCGACCAGATTTGCCGAAGGATGACAATTTCCTAAATCTTCCCTGTATTAATTAAGTGTTAAAAAATGCAATTAAAAACAAAAATAGGTTGTTATGAATCGGGTAACTTACAGTTATTTAAATTACGTCAAATTACTATAAAAATTATACGAAAGAACACGAGTATATTCTTTTTAATCCATTAGCTATGTTTTAGTCTTCTTTTATCAAGATAAAGGTGCTAAAATTATAACTTTTAGCAAAGTAGCATGCACGAATATAATGAGCTATTTAGGAAGGGTGTAACAAGTTAGAAAGATATAAATAAAGTATTTGAAAATTGATTTTAAATTGATTGAAAATTGATGAATGAATTGATTGAAATTGATGAATGAATTGATTGAAATTGATGAATGAATGGATTGAAATTGATGAATGAATTGATTGAAATTGATGAATGAATGGATTGAAATTGATGAATGAATTGATTGAAATTGATGAATGAATTGATTGGAATTGATGAAATTGATGAATTGATTGAACGAATTGATTTGAAAATTGGGCAAAAGCACCTTTACACAAATTGTAGGTATTTATAAGCTGTCAGATTGAAGGATTATTTTATGGATACCTGTTTTTCTACAAAGCGTTTTTCATTATAAATCAAAGGTATTTAAAGATATCCAGCTACAACAAATCGCGGCATGGATTAAGCATCGAATGAAAAAGAATGAAACTGAATGAAAATGAAATTGAATGAAAGAATTTTGGTGATGATAGCGTAATCACTACGTTATTCTGTGTAAGAACGTAGTGATTACGCTATCATCACCAAAAATGTTGTTTTCAAGTCCGTATTTCCAGTAAGTCTTCCTTTCCTCTTTTAGCTTTTAACTGCTGGTATCCCCGGGAGCTTGTTCCATTAATTATATTTCTAGTGTCATTGCAATTGCTGAAAAGAAACGCTCTCATTATCACTGTTCGGAACTTTAGTTGCAGTTAAATTGTCAATTTAGACATCTCCACTCTCTCACTTTAGCCTGCTTGGCAACCTAGGAATGCATAATTTCGAAACTGAATTGTCCACACCAAACAATTTTGCAAATCAAAGGAACGCCGTCATTTGAATTAGGGGCAATTTGTTAAATCGAACAGACGAATTAAACAGAAACAGGAAATTACTCATAACCTTAGGATAATAAAAATTTATTATAATGGGTTTGTAATACGTAATCATAAATAACATCTTTGTGCTTTTTTTTTTGCCTTCGTCCAATACGTATATTCCTCGCATCTATATTAAATTCCACATTTTACTAATTTTAGGATAAAAAGTTTAGAGCGCCTGTTCTTAAACTAAGCCTCACAGAGGTCCTCCCCCCCCCCTCTTTAAATACGTTTGGATATCACAGATCCCCAAAATTTCAGTTTCTTAAATTTATAAAAAGAGGAAAATAAATCTTTAATTAAGCACATTTACTATTACAATCTACGTTTGTAAAATTGCCTAAATTCAAAATTTAATACAAATAATAAGAATATAGAATATTCAAATTATAATGAGAAGGATAGTATTTCACTTTCCTTTAGAAGTATCGTTATGTCGGGCTTAATATTTTAAAGGTTAAATACTAATTAATATTCTACGTTGTTTAACGGGTTACTGTATTTATTTTTAAGGTACAAGAGATCAGGTTAATATTTCTTCAAGCCTTCGTCAAATTAGCATGTCTTCAAACTTTCATCGGGTTAAAATTTCGTCAAGTTTGCATTTCTTCAAGCCTTTGCTGAACTCCCGAAGGTCACTGGTCTAGATTATAAAATAATTAAAGATACGTTTGGTAGTCTTCTCTTGACAAAGGAAGTAGTTGGCTCCCGAAACGTTGTGTTTTTGAATCTTACGCCAGTGTTGAAATAATTGTTATCACGTTTGGTAGGACCACATTTCTAGTCACGTATTGATAAAACGGGGTCAAGAAAAAGGGGGGGGATTTTTTCGGTGAGCGAATGGATGAACGATTCTGGAAATCTGTAATAGATGGTAAAATCCATTCGGTAACTGAATTAATGAGGGACCTTGCTTATATCTAAAATAAAGAATGTATATAACGCAACTTCATCAACTTTCTTTTAGCAAATTTTATCAACTCTAGTACAGTTTATAGGAAAAGTAGTATTTAGATTATTATTATAGAAATAGTGTTTATAGAAAAAGCTTCGTTTAAAAAATTTGTTATGGGAGTATCTTTCTACAGAGCAAGTTCACGAACCTTCAAACCCATCCTGGTTCAAGAACAAATGTTTATAAATTTGCCTTTTCTATAGCACACTTCGTTTCATAGAACACATTATCATAAATATTTACAAGTAATTTGATTTGAGCACGTTATGCTTTTCATTTAACTCTTCCCCTATCCCTTATTTCAATAAAAAATAATGTAAATCAAGGCAACTGAAATCGAGGAAACTATGATTTATAAAATATGTTACCTAACTAGATGAGAGTCTCCTAACAAGCTATTGCATTCTACTTTCCTTCATTTCTAACCTAACCATGTCACTGTTCTTTAAACCTCAAAAGTAATATTAGAAGAATGTCGAAACAGATGTATCAAAAATGATTGTATATAAATTGAATAATATTTATTTCTTATTACTATTCGTTATGGAGATGATAAATTTAGTTTGTATGTTTTCATTATTACTTAATTTTTTAAAGAGATCTCAATATGAACTAAATATTAAGGGCATGGTCATAGCAGCTTTCCAGCCGGCTGCCCTGAACACACGGGCGGACTGGGCTGCCGGTCAACCGGCCCTCCCGGGCAGGTGGGCTCTCATGGGCCAAAGGACTCGTGCCCTCCGTTAATCGAGGGTATGCGCCATTTGAGAGAACCCAGTCCACTACTGCTTGAGCACCGTGCAATAAAGGAAGCATTCACTTGGAGGTTAGGCCCTGCGGTGGCGCAGTGTGGTAACGCGTTCTCCTAGTGCGCCGCTAATCCGGGTTCGACTCCCAGCAGTGCAAAAAGAACGCTTACTCAGAGATCTCATAAAGATCGCACTGCTCACTGTAGTCCGGGGTTTGGTTCCCTAGGCCTTAAGAGGTTCGGATTCCTCGGAAAACAGTAGGTCCCGGCGCAGCATGACCACTGTAGTCTTTGAGCCGTAAAACCACAAAAAGAAACGAAACGAAACTTGCAGGTTATGTTTATGCCTACTCTCATTCCCTTCCTACCAAATATGAATGACTCAATGCATTTTACGAGTTCGAAGTTATATGATTATAAAGCATATAATGTCTCATTTTCAAATTTAAGAATGTAAATCCATAAATAAGAATATATAAATATTATGTCCAATAAAAAAATTTCTAGGAATAACGCTGCCATGGTAAAAGTCAAATCTGTAGAAAGCATGTTAAGCAATGAGTCTGTGAAACGTTGAACTTATTCCTCATGAGAAAGGAATGTGCCAGAAATCTTCACATTATAATATTTTGTTATTCAAGCTGCATTAGAAATACGATAATGGAAAGGATAAGCTCTCCATTTTCATTCTATGAGAAGAAGAAAGTCGGATTACATATGGAAAGCAGCATCCTACTTCATTATCTCTTCATTGTCGATAGATAGCGATGTCGCAAGAGAAATGAAGAGCATCTGCCGACAAATATTGGCTTGCGATATTTCCACTTCTGGCTTTCTCGCCATCGTCTTTGTCATCGTTTTTCAATGACGGCCGCGCCTTTATCTTACATAGGAATTCCAGGCTACGATTGGCGGTATGGTTTAGTCTCCAGTTCAATGCTAAAACGATAAGCTTTTGACAACTGGGGTTCCGGCAAATATAAGAGAAAAATAATAAAGCAATATATTATTCAAGGGATTTTATTTGTTGTAAATGGAATATATTTTAATTTAGTGAAGTAAATAATCGCGTCTGTTTTGTTTTGTTTTTTAGATCGATATTTCTTCAAGGATATCCTTACTCGCATTCGTATTACTTCTATTTGAATAAAACTTGCTAAATATGAGGCAGGTGCCTATAGCAGTCGAAACGTTAAATTAGTGCATTGAAATCGAAGTATGTGACAACACTTCTTTAAACTTACCCTAATGCAAAGAACAATGTTATAAGCGTAAGTAATGTTGCAACGTGCCTTCTAAAACAATATTACTTATAACGTCTTTGCTTATAAATCTAATCTGCGTAATGCTACGTCAAATTATCTTACGTTACCCTAATGCCTTCGCCCTGCGGTGGCGCAGTGTTGTAACACGTTCTGTGCGCCGTTAATCCGGATTCGACTCCCAACAGTGCAAAGAACGCTTACTCAGAGATCTCATAAAGATCGCACTGCTCACTGTAGTCCGGGGTTTGGTTCCCTAGGCCTTAAGAGGTTCGGATTCCTCGGAAAACAGTAGGTCCCGGCGCAGCATGACCACTGTAGTCTTTGAGCCGTAAAACCAAAAAGCAAAGCAAAGCAAACCTAATGCCTTCATTCGAAATAAATACATATCGAATAAATAATTTTTATCATGAAATTATTTATTAATATTAATAATTTTTATTTCAACCAGATATACACACGCCTGCCCGTATAAGTGGGCAGGTGACTCTATCCGCCCCACCCCCACGTCCATCCGTTCAAAAATTTGATTTGCCCGATTCTGCTATGCATTTACTTTAAAAAAATTTACAGTCACATTTTAAAATAAGGTACTTTTTAGCTCATTACTAATTGTCAAGCAGTATCAATTATTTTTTGTAACATTGCAGCATATTGTACAATCATTAAAATGTTTGACAGCCTTAAGAAGGAGGTAATAATTTTTCAGCCCCCCCCTAAAAGTACTCATATGGGCGCCTATAGATATTCATATTTTGTGATACGTTATGTGAGCGGCGTAAGAGTTGTAACAATTGAAAAGAAAATAGCTATTCAATTAATACAAGATTTAGGTTAGAAATAGAATAGGATATAAAGCCGTAGCTTGTTACGAAATTCTTTTCCATAGTATGGTAATATTGGCAAGATTAAAAAGTATATGTTTCTGTGGCACTGATTCTTATTGCTTTATAGTTTATTAGTTATATCATAATATATTATTTTATATTCTTATTAATGTTAATCTTATTATTAATGTTAATATTGATATACACTCTTGGAGGAAGAGAAAATAATGGAATAAATGCATTAATTATGGATGTCACCATAGGCGTCCATATGAGTACCTGTCGGGAGGGGGGGGAGGCTGGAAATAATTATTACCTACTTCCCAAGACTTGCAGACATTTTAATGAATGTACAAGTGGAATAGTCCAAAAATAATTGATATTTCTTGACAATTAGTGATGAGCTAAAAAGCACTTTATTTAAAAATGTGACTGCAAAACATTTAAAAGCAACTGCACAGCCGCATCGGGCAAATCAGATTTCTAAACGGCCAGAGGAGAGCTCGACTCTCTCCTCTTCCCCATATGGGAAACCATGGATGGAATTTCCAATAGCGAGAAAGTCCTGCAAACTGAACTGTTTATTATTATTACTTAGACTGAGTTAGAAATATATATCAAATATAATAATATTTCTAAATAATTTATTAAGTACGTCTTTAAATATTTCTTAAATATAGTTTTAAATATATTTTATCATATATTAAAATAATTTAAAAATTACAATTAGATTTTTCTTGCTATAAATCCATAGCATATACATCTAAAAATATTTTTGTTATTGACGCAGTATACAACCGAAGGGAAAGAGATAGAGGGAGAGAGCGAGTATGAGCAACTTGTTAAGAAAATTAAAAATATGTAGACGTTGTTTTGCAAATATTCTATAGATTTACACACGTACATTTTAGTAAATACTCATACACACATACACACATAGGCATGAATTGGAAAACGATAATGTATACTCCTATTCGTCCGAAACTAAAACTAGACATATATTATATCACATTTTATATTATAACGAAAATTATTTATATTGTCCCTAATGAACAACCCTCCAAAGTTCAGTTTACAGATATAATGTTAATAGCTATTTATTCGGTTGCGATATAAGTATTTTTGATGTTTTTCTTGTAGTAAGATGTTAAAATAACCCAGTGAAATAGGTTTCAAACTATATTTCCGCTAAAAACAAATTTGTTTTTTAATGTTGCAAATTAAAAACGTTGACAAATCCTCGTAGATGGTTTTTATACATATTTTGTAATTAATATATGAGAGCGGAATTTCCAAAATATTTGTAAAATTTAATAGCTTAAACATGATTTAGACTCGAGTCCTTTTAAACAATAAGTTAGAAAGACATGTTAAATGAACAGTTTTAGCGATTCGCGTTCGAAATCATTCAATTTGGAATAATTACTGAATCATTCATTTAAGTTTTAAATTGGCCAGAATTATGCGTAATACTACTTCAATATTAAATATTTCGATACACTCACTAATTATTTCTCAGGAAAACACTAACGAAGTTCACAGAAATTTTTTTTAAGTTTTAATCATATAAGAAAAAGTTTCTCTCATCTCGCTATGAAAATTGAAGGTTATATAACAATGTAAGTAACCAGGAAGGGGCGCAGATCCCCACCGAGATTAAAAAAAAATTACGAACTTTTATTTGCTCAAATCCGACAATGATTTGCAAGAAACATGTCTGAACAATTTTGCAAGCTTTGAGCTGCCTTCTCTCCGAAAAAGTCTTCATTATTCGCACTTGTAATCAAATGCTTATTGCCGATGTATTAATTTCCTTACGTATAAAATCATATAACAAAGTGAAATGGAACATTTAGACTTTTGTGAAACCTGAAATTGAGTAGTTGATATGTTAAATGACGTCTTTTCGTCACTATCTCATCGATTTAAAAAGTACCTCTTAAACTATATAGTACTATACGTACAAAATTAGGCTTTGATCTCCTTAGACGGTGGTTCCCAACCCTTTTCAAGTCGCGACCCACTTTTATGGGAGTAAGTAATCCATAACTCCCTTTTATAGTAACCAAAAAACCTGCGATCCTCTGCGTCCGCCGCCCTCGCCACATTTGCATAAAAAAAAGTTTTAAAAACACATTAAATATAAAAACATATTGCATTAATTATATTACATTAATTATGTAAATTATATTAATTATATATATTAATGTATATTATAGATATAAAGTTAACAACGATTAGTAGAATATTGCAATGTGTGTGGTCGAGTTTCGTTTTGTTTGTTTGTTTTTTGGTTTTACGGCTCAAAGACTACAGTGGTCATGCTGCGCCGGGACCTACAGTTTTCCGAGGAATCCGAACCTCTTAAGGCCTGGGGAACCAAACCCCGGACTACAGTGAGCAGTGCGATCTTTTATGAGATCTCTGAGTAAGCGTTCTTTTTGCACTGCTGGGAGTCGAACCCGGATTAGCCGCGCAATAGGAGAACGCGTTACCACACTGCGCCACCGCAGGGCGTAGCCGAGTTGAATTATAAAAGCGTTGGAAACGCTTGGTATGAAATCCCTTATAAAAATAATTGTAATGAAAAATAGTTGCGGTCAGCACCAGGTTGGGAACAACTGACTTAGAGGAATAAGAAAATTCTAAATGTTCTAAAAAATGAAATTACATAAAATAATAATGCAGAGAACGAACCGAGATGAAAATTAAGCATGATCCAATTTTCAAAGATTTCCTTTTATTAACTTCTTCGCTATTTTCCAACGTAAGGATAGAAAAACAGTCAATAAATGCTGCAAAACAGAATAATTTGTGCATTCCAATTTCCTTTCACAAACTAATACCCCCCCATTTCCCCCACTGTTCTTATTTCATGCTGGTAAAAAATTTCAGTAGACTTTTAAAAGAAATCCGACCAAAATTTGAACTAAAAAAAGCCGCTTCAAAGTTATACAGATGAAGCTACGTTCCACCCTTTTTCCCTATTTTTGATTTGACAAAAATAAATCGACCTTTTCCGGACCTGAAAAGCACAATGAAAGAATTAAATTTAATCAATCAATATCATTCCTTTTGGTTGGGTTTCATCCGATTTTGTTTCATAGCAAAAAATAATCAACCACGAGACCGCATCAAAAGTAAATTATTATTTTACCCGAGAGATTAAAAAGCTTAAAAATCTTTACAACGGACTTTTGTGGTCGGCCAAGAAAAAACAATATTTATAACCTCAGCAAATCTCTCTGGTAAGGCACAATTACATCAAGAGAGAAAAAAAAAGAGCGCGAGAGTGGTATCGTCAAGAAGGAAAAATCTTGACGAAAAGAATTCTTTTTTAAGGGCGATTATTCCGTTCAAGAGTAAATATTAGCCAGATAAGAAACAAAGAGATACAGGGGATTTGTGTAAAACAAAAGCTGTGTTTTTAAAAATATATGCATAAACTAACGAGTTAGATGTTAAAACTCCGGAAACATCAAGAGAAGAATGGCGAAACACACATTAAAAATTTCTTTATAGTTTTCCTTAAATTTAAATATGAAAATGACATTTCTTTGCTCAATGGACAGTCATTTAGAATTTGGTTTCCAAAATTTTGCTCTTCCTTGTTAATTTGCGAACCGAACAATTGTACCGGCAATATTGAGACAGAAAAGAGTGAATCCAGGGGGGACTTGGGGGTGCCTCTTTACCTGCCTTTGTTGCCGTTTTTTCTTAAGTTCCTATACTGGTTTTGTGCAACCGAAATGTTTTCTGGATCCGCACCTGGGGAATACACATTTTTATATATTTTAATATCAAATACGTATGGAAGTAAAAAGCGCATTTACAATAATTGTAATTATTAAAATGTGAAGGGAAATCAAACCTTTTAGTGAGATTTTTAGCACTGTTTATTTTTAACAAGCCTGTCAATACCCGGTCTTATTTATGATGTGCAACCCCAGGAGTGTTTTTAAGGTGGTCGTCAGTTAAATTGCCAATTTCAGTCTTAAAAAAAGTTGTTGGCAGACATAAGTGCTCTGGAATAGTGACATTGCAGAGTACGCAGTCGGATGATTGGGAAGACGTTCTATACGACATATTTAGAATCAAATTAAATGAGTCGTAAGTTGGATTGTTTTAATCACCGTTGCACTGCAAATCAATAAAACTATTTCTAATGCCCATATAATCAAGTAAATTAAAGGGAAGACCTCGTGTTTCTTTAGTGCTCTAGCGCTTTAAGATATTTATTATGAAATCTGAAAATGGTAACAAAATAAGTAGAATACATAGATTTAAGATTCGAGGGAGAAAGAGGCGTTTATTTTGTGTGAAGTACTTCGTATTCTTTCATAAGCCAGCCAGCCGCAAGTGGGCCACGTGTTGAAGACCCCCTGACGTACGGTTTTAAGGCGAAAAAATTGAAACTATAATGGTAAAAATGTATTAAAAGTGCATTGAAGCAATGTAATAGAGTCAGATGAGATTGAAAAAAAACGATACCAGGTACAGTAGCATAGCAATTCTAAAATTATTGAAGACTCAAGTAGTTTTAAAGAAGATTACGTGATGAAATGGTAGAAAATAGTGTGTTTTCATATCCAATGAATGCTTGAGCTCGAACAATAATATAAATCAACGTTTATTGGCGTAGTGATACCAGCGCCGATGTTATGGCGTGATTGGATGGTGAAACGTTCGAAAGAAAAGAAATATTTCTCCGTTCGGTGGGACCTGAACCCACGACCTTCCACTTGCCTCTACCTACTAGGCTCTGCCTACTGAGCTCTTACGAATGATTTCTATAAATTCTTGAGCCCTTTGTCCTACGCCGTAGATCTGATAAAAGGAATAAAAACAAAATGTCATAACGTTAAAGTATTTACGAAATGATCCCACGTTTCCGAATGCATATTTGATTGTTAAGTGCATAAGAGATACAATTAAAGCTAATTTTCTCTAAACTTCTAATGATCCTCTTCTGAACAAGTAAGTTTTCACAATAATATAAATCGCGTTTACTATTTAAAAGAAATTGAATTTTACGTTTCATATTTATTTCATATATATTATTTCGAATTTAACGTTAATCGTGTATTTAATTAATTGCATTTGAATTTCATTAATTATGCTTAATATATAATTGAAATCACGTTTAGCAATACATGCAGATGAAACAGGTCTTTACTAAAGAATATACTAAAATATTATTAAAAAATCATTAAAGAGTATAATAAAAGATATATTCTTTTCCCTATCTCTTATGTGTCTGTGTGTTAGTTTCGTTGTATGCGACATCAAAGTGCTCAATTGTAGTGCTGAATGTAGTGCAAAAACGAAGTGCTGTACGCTATGGTAAAGCAGCTAAAGGAATAATTATAAGGTATTTGAGAAGGGATGTGGAAAAGTTGAGTGAGAAATAGAATCATTCACACCTTCGATTTGAAAAGTGTGCAAAACTGGACCACCAAAACTTAAATCATCAGCGAGTCGTATAAAGAACCTTAATGCCCAGCTTTCATTCTTTCTGCGAAGCATATTTCTCACCGCAAATCAAAGCCATTCGAAAGACATACAGCTGCAACAAATCGCTAATCTAAACTAAAGATGGAAATCGCTAAACTAAAGATGGAAGAAGCATCGAAACGGAAGAATATGATGATTATATTATCGCCGGAAATCTTGTCCTCCAGGCTGCCTTTTCACTGAATCTACTTATTCTTCTTGACGCATTTAGTTGTCCATATCTCTACAAACCCTCCCGGTTCCATAAATTCCATTACTAGCACCATTCCAATCACGTTGCCATTGCCACAACATTATTGCCGCTGTTTCTGACTTTAATTCCAGCGAAATTATCATTTTAAACATCTCAAATCTCTTACATTTCACTTTTCGACAGTCCAGAAATCCGTAATTTTGAAAATAGGAACGAACTGAATATTTTGCGCAAACAATTTTTCAAAGGAAATATCGTTTCTGTAAGAGTTTGTTTACTGTAAGTAAATAGATAGATACATAAATAAATAGAAACATAGCAACACAATACAAGTTTGGTATGTTATGATTGCCGAACTATATTTCTGGTTACATCAAGTCATTAACTTATTTAATTAAATATTAAATTTAAAACAGATTTTAAATTTAATAATTTAATTATTTCTCTTCACTGATATATATATCCAGTTTTACAAAATTTATGTAACCACTGATGAAAAGTTCTAATCCAAAGTTTTCTCAAAATATTAGAATTATTTCATTTTAAAAGGATCGGTTTCACGATAAAAGTGCCTTTTCAGATTTGAGAGAATTCGGAGTTTATAAAATGAGTTTATAAAAGCTATTAATGTATTTTTCATATTCCGAAAAAAAGATTTTACGTAGCTGTGAAATGTGTTAAATCATTTCATTAACATCATGCGAAAATACAGTAAAAAATTATGTCCATTTTACAAATCGAAATGACATACAATTTATTACTCCTTCAATTTATTCACTCCCATATTAAACATTTTATTCCCTTCGCTTTAGCCACTTCGTCCTGAAAAATAAATTATGTACTATGCTTTTGCAGAAAATAAAACGTAACAGCAAATATCTAAAAGACGGAAGCAAAGATAGTTGTTCCTTTTCTACCCTTGTGTCTAAAATTGAGGTTATACCTAATGTTATTTTAAGGGCCGTATAATTCTTAGAGGCATATATTTTTTTTGTTAATTTTCGATATACTTTATTTATAAAAAATCATTTTATAGAAAATTAAAGAGCTATAAATACTTAACATAATTACGGCAAATAAAATTTTTAGGTATCCAAAGAAGAATCCATGCTCAAAATATACAAAATTGAGGGTAGAAAACAAAAATTCGTAAAAAACAAATTTAGAATAAAAATTTGCTTATGTAAACATCAACAACAATTGTTTAATAATTTTGCATGTTGATGTGAGAAAATTTGTTATTCTAAATAAGCCTTTTACGAATTTTCGTTTTACACTTTCATTGTTTACATCAATTTTAATCGTTTGTTCTCCTTCATAAAATGCCTGAAAAAATTTCTTTTGTTGTGTTTTTTTGATCGTTAAAAATTTTCTAATTTTCTGATTTTTTTTGATTTTTTTAATTTTTTTTCTAATTTTTATAAATAAAACATATCAATAGTTGAAGAGCAAAATATATACCTCCCTACTAAAATAACATTAAATGTAACCTTCATTTTGGATACGAGTATGTTTTCCGAGTTTTGGAAACAAATATTTAGATAACTAAAATTATTTCCTTTTAATTTAAAAAATTAAGGTAAAATAATTCGAAAAATTTTCTGTTTTATATGTGATTATACAGCCACAAAAACATTATATATTTTTTTAATTTTTACACGAAAATTTTCAGCGCATACTTTATGTGTTTTTACTTATGTAAACATGTTAAATAAATTACTTTGTATTATTATTATTATTATTATTATTATTCTATAGCTTGGTTTTCCTTTTTTTATAATATTTCCAAAACTAAAACATAGTTGCCGTAAAAAGAATTCGTTCCATCAAAGTTTTTCTTCAGTGGCTAGTTTTTCTCCTGACCGCTACTCTGGCCGAATTCTCGTTTTCCCTTTTCCCCCCTCTCTCTTGCTATAATTTCTATTTAACGGCGAGATTCGCTGAGGTTACAAAAATTGTTTTCCTGGGTCACCCACAAACGTCCGCTGTAAAGATTTTTTAAACCTTATTTATCTTGCGGGGGAAAATACTCATTTACTTTTTATGTGGCCTAGAGGTAGATTATTTTTTGCCAAGAAGAAACGAAGTCGGAGTAAAGATAATCAGAGAATAGTATTGATTTCTTAGATCTAATTCCTCTCCATTGGATTAATGAGTTCTTGAAAACTCGGTTTATTTTTTCCAAATCAAAAATAAAAGAAGAAATATAATCGAAAAATGATCTCATCTGTTAAATTTAGAAACGGCTACCTTGTTTAAACGTGGTCTGTTTTCTTCTACAATGAAATATTTTGAATAGAGAGAACAGGTACGAAAAAAAAAATACAAACAGTAGTCAGCGAAAGGTGATTGGAGTGAAACGATTATTTGTTTTTGTATCATTTATTAATTTTTCTTTCAAGCTTTGCGTTGAAAAATAGCTGATCAGTTCATGACTTGATAATTTGCACGATTTGAAGACACAATTCGCAAAATTGCACAATTTGTAGATTTGAAAATTTGCAAATTGGATCGTGCTTTATTTTCGTTTTAATCCATTCTTTAGCAAATGTTTTTGCTCTCCACTCCCGCTTTTCTATTCGTAGTTCAAAACGTTTGTTTTATAAATTTAAAGCCCGGTCTATGCCATTTGGATTCGAAGCATAACATTAGTCTGCTCGCTGACACTAAATATTTTAATTTAAAAACCTCACCACTTTCCTTTCAAGCCAAAGCGAAGCTAAGAATTAGATGGTTGAATCTTTTTCAGTTATCATCGCGAAGTTATGGCAATATGGTAATATTCGCAGAAGAAGTGAAATGGGTATGCCAACAGATATCGGCTTACGATACCTCGATCTCCTGAGCTTTCAACGTGGCCTTTGTCGCCCTTTCTTTGTCTTTCGATAAAACTCGTTCCTTTATATTCAGCAGGACTCCCGGCTGCGGGTGACGTTACGTTGCAACCCCTTCTTCGATGCTGAAACGATGACCCCTTTCACACATGGGTACCAGTAATAACGAGACATAAACGACAACACCAGATCATAGCCGCCCATACGAGTGCTTCTAGGGAGCTGAGAAAAATTAGCGATTATTTCTAGGAGGAAGTCTGAGAAAAGTTTTTACCTCCTTTTCAAAGCTGTCTGGAATTTTAGTAAAAATACCAGAACGCTTCAAAAATAATTGCAACCGCTTGACAATTAATAATGAGCTAAAAGTACCTTATTTTAAAATGTGACTGTAAAACTTTTGAAAGTTTACACGGCAGATTCGGTCAAATCAAATTTTTAAACGTCTATGGCTGCTAAAGCCCCCTCTGCACCAAATAATTCCCAAAGAATTTAATCTCGCCTAAGTCGCGTGTCCTAACTTAAGAAGGAAGTATTAACATACTTTTGCCTTTAAAATAATTACTTTGTTTTTTTCAAGCGGTTTTTTTATATCACGTATCTTTAATTCGTATGGAAACCTTTTGCATATGATCAGGGCTATCCTTAAAGTGTACATGCTATGTGCGTCGTGAGTTTTTGAAAAATACCGTGTGTTCAAGAAATTTTGAAAAATACCGAGTATGCTCCACCTACTCTCAATGTCACAAGAAAGTTTTTACATGTGCTGGTTTTTGGGGCAACTTTCAACGAACTTCAGCATTTTTTTATTTTTTTTTTGCTAGTCATTTACAAACTTGAATGAAAACAAATGAGGAAAACTCCTGTGAATCCCCCAGGTCTCAAAATAATATCTTGCGTACGACCAAAAGAGGAATGAAAAACTGATGAAAGTGGCAACTGCTAACTTTAGCTTGGATAGACGAAAGACAACTGGTCAAATGCCAGTCAGAGCGGCGCGGTAACGTCATAGAGTCCAGTAACCCCGCAATTTCAATACTCTTTAATTAAGACAGCACCGCATACTCTCAATAATTTTCTTCAGGACATCCTTGCATATGATGTATATACTGATATTATAATGATTTATTCTGGAGATCGGGGGTTATTTAAGCAATTTTTAAATAAAAGCATTTTTAAATAAAAAGCCACATAAGCGTACTTCATTCTTTATGTTCCCAATTCATATTTTAAATTGATGTTTTATATCACGTAGATTTCTATCAAGTATTTAACCTATGTATAAAGTGAATTCGACATTTGACAATATCTTGTGAACATTATTAAAGATATCAGGATCGATGACTGCGTAAAAACAAAGAAAAGAAATTTTTTTTACACAGAACTGGAAACAAGGTATGAATTCATGCTGCGATCTCAGGAAAACATAGAATAAGATAGCGTGAAGTGAAATTTCCTTTCATCTCAAATTGTTTATCTTAGAGAGCAAAAGGAATATAGGAAGATATATATATATACATATATTAAATGGTAGGTGAGATGAATGTAAATGCGAGTATGTTTCTGTGTGCATATGTGGTGAAAATAGAAATAGGTCACTACACACACACACACTTACATGACAATAGGTTCATGCATACAGACGTACAGTGGACAAAAAGAATAAATATATACACGCACATTCTGTCCATTATGAGCCCGACGCTATCTATGTGTATTTGTTACCATGGAAGTGATATGCATGGTTTCGACATATATAGCACTCAAAATAGATGATGCTTGTTTCTATAGCGACTGCAGCCAACGAGACTCATTGTAAGGAAGAGTATTAATAATGGATAGAACATACACACATTCATCCATTAACTGGGATATAAAAATAAATACCAATTAAAGATCATGGCTGCAGGCCTGTAACCAAGCCAGGGATAGCAAGGGCCTGGCCCTACTCAAGGGAGGACTGGGTCCTCTCAAAGAGCGCATACCTTGGATTTTTGGAAGGAGCGAGTCTTTGTACATTCGAAGGCTCAGGGGTCCAGTGCGCCGGCGGCCCAGTGCGCCGGCGGCCCAGTTCGCCTGTGGCCCCATGCCTGTGCCCAAGTCGCCACATCGAGCTATTTATATATATACATAGAACAATCCTCGGATGCCTTGTGTTCCAGTTGACCCTTCATCCTGACCACAGACCTGCATAGCTGAAAACCATGTGCATTTTCTATGCTCTTAGAGCTGACTGAACTTTCGAACACTCTTGTACATTCACGTTCTATGGTAGCTCTTCATGGCCTAGCCGCATGTGTACTTTTCAATGTCCATTACGTAAGAAAGACAACAGGAAAGGTCATTGAAGTTGCTTTTCAAGCTACGAACACATTGGTTACTCAACAAGGAGAAATTAAAATTAAAATTGGTATACAAACTATCATTGCACACGGTATAAATGGAAAGAATAAATACAACGTTTTAGGAGCAGCAAATATTAATGAAAAAATTTTGTTTAGGGACGTAGATTTTGAACAGGCTTTGGCTGTCCCTCGTCAAGAATGCAAGTGGTCTTAAATAACATTGAAGTGTTGACGTATTTACATGTCTATGTTGGCTTTCCAGGCGATGCCAGCGCCATCTGTTGGTAATAAAAGGAAAGTTGGAGTTAAGGAAATATTTAATACCTGGAAGACAGAAATTAAATTTCTCTGGCCCAGATTTTTAAGCTAAGAGTGCAAATCTTAATTTCTGTCTTCCAAGCATCATGTGTCTCATTAACTTCATCAATTTCCCTTTCATTATCAACAGATGGAGCTGGCGTCGCTCGAAACGGCAACATGAGCATATAAACACGGCAACACTTCATTATTTAGTTATGGACCACTTGCATTCCTGACGAAGGACGCCTAAGGCCCCTCTGAAACGTACGTAGCTATACTTCGTTTTTTATTAAAATTTACTACGTCTAAAATGTTGTATTTATTCACTTCAAATTAAAAATTGTTGAAAAATTGACATTGATAATAAAGTTTAAATGAAAGGTAAACACACTGTGCTTCATAGACAGAGTTTAAATTCGAAATTGAATGAATTGTAATATAAATTATTTTAACGCCATGTTAGTCGAAAGTTTTATTTCTGTTAAATTTTTTAGCATCTCAAAAAGGGAAGTATTATTATATGGCCAGAGAATGAAAAAATAATTTTGAGAGTTTTATAGAATACTTTTACTGGCCACACAATTGCGCCACGCCTCTAATAACATAAGAAAAAGAAATATTCTATGTACAAAATATTGCCTAAAGAAAGTAAAACTACTCTCAAGCGTGCGCGTGTATTTTTCTGAAAACTAGATCATAAATTGTATATGGTGGATAAAATTTATCAGCACAAAAATGAAGAAAAAAAGCCCAAATCTAGGCTTCCCATTGTTAAAAGCCACCGTAATGGATTTAATAATTTAGCGGCGCAATGCGTAAGTGTTTGCGGTTTGCTTGTGCTTTTACGGCGCAGGGAATATAAAGGCTATAATGCGCCGGCTAAATGATTTTATATGGAAACTTGCGAGCATCTTTAAAATGTAACTTTCTGTGTATAAATTTTAAAATTTACATCCTATAAATAGCTATCGCTATAAATAGGCACCCCTTGTAATATATTCAACTTAAGGTGGTTCATTAGGCTTAGAAATTAAATGAACAAATAGGAAAATTTTCAGTGTGTGGGTGAAGCATAAAAAATGGTCTGACATGGACAGCGAAATTAAAATTGCGAGATTATTAATTTAATCGCGAATGAAACATGGTTCAAACTTGCGAGTTTGTAGGAACTTATTCTATTCATCTCTTAACGCCATTCTCCAACGGCCAAGTGAGAAGCAAAACCAATAAAAACTAAATGATTATCGCAATTCCCTTCGACAAACAAATGTTCGGCATTTTTTCCTGCCGTAATATAATAATCACAATATTTCGTTAGGTCTTAAAGAACACGAGACGCAGTGTTAGTCCAAACGCGGAAACCTTTTTTTAAACTTTAGTGAAGAGGGAAAATTGCCCGCGCTTTTTTTCCCTACCTCTGGTCGAGCAATGCGAATTGGATATTTTCAGAACCTAATATAATCAACGGAGGAGCTAAAAACAAGAAATCGATACAATCATGTGATCTAGTTTCTCCAGTTTTGTTCTTTTTGGTTAGAAAGATAATCAACCACTCAATACGTCTAAAGAAAATGATCTTTCACCTTTGGGAAAAATAACTTCAAAAATCCCTACGAAGAAGACTTTTGTGATCGACTCAAGAAAGATATTTTTTGTAACTTCAGCGAATCGTGCTGTTAAATCCCAATTACTAGAGGGGAAAAAAAAGGGAAAATATGGTTCAAATAACAGCGGTAATAACACAAATGGAAAAATAATTTGATGAAACTGTGG
This sequence comes from Dysdera silvatica, assembly GCA_006491805.2. NCBI lineage: Eukaryota > Metazoa > Arthropoda > Arachnida > Araneae > Dysderidae > Dysdera > Dysdera silvatica. Next base: position 118,095,126 of record QLNU02015003.1, on the reverse strand, counting down.
CAAACATAATCGCATAAAATAGCACATCTTTGACTCTAAAGATATCACAATATTGGCCGTTAATAATAATTGTACAATAAATCCCCTCATTACCAGTCAGTTGTCCACGAAAGAAGGGTGGCCGTAAATAAGGAGGATATTATTTTGAAAGAGATTTTGTTAGGGAATTTTTATTTGACTGTAAAAAAGGCGTGACCGAATCTGTTGGGTTTTCGTTAAAGAAGTTTTGAGTAGTAAATTATACAAGTGTTGATGAACCTAGTAAATTATACAAGAGTTAATGAACCTAGCAAATTATACAAGAGTTGATGAACTTTGTAAATTGTACAAGAGTTGATGAATCTAGTAAATCGTACAAGAGTTGATGAATCTAGTAAATTATACAAGAGTTGATGAACTTGCTAAGTATACAAGAGTTGATGAATCTAATAAATTATACAAGAGTTGATGAACCTAGCAAATTTTACAAGGGTTGGTGAATTGGGAAGTGTGGCAGTTAAATGCTTCGCCGTTTTCTCATAAGAAGGCATACTATATATGGAGAGGGAAGTTCCAGGAATGGGCAAAACCATCAGCTAAAAAGTTAGCAAAAAATACTTTTACTATACTGTATTAATCTACACAAGCATCTTGGGTGCACGCCTTTTTGGAATTATTTAAAAAACATAGATGAACGTGCAAGGAACATCTTTAAAATTAACTATTTTTTTCCACCGTAAAGCTTCAAAGTGACAAAGAAACAAAAAAATAGAAAAGTGGCAGAGTCATTTACCCTAACTGCATGTTAAATTAAGTAAAAAAGAAACATGGCCGGTGTTACTTTTGGTGAAAACGGTCGTATGACTTTTTACCGAAAAACATGTATTCAGTCGCATTAAAATATCGCAATAGGTTTGGTTTCAAATACACTGAAGTGCCAGAAAAATTGGTACACCTACCTAATATCGTGTAGCCTCCTCGTCCACGCACGCAGAAGTGCCGCAACACGACGTGGCATGGACTCGACTAATGTCTGAAGGTATCCTGGAGACAATTCACACCAGGAATCCTGCAGGGCAGTCCACAAATCCATAGGGGTGCGAGGTGGTGGAGATCTCTTCTGAACAGCACGTTGCAAGGCATCCCAGATATGCTCGATAATGTTCATGTCTGGCGATTTAGGTGGCCAATGGAAGTGTCTAAAGTCAGAAGAGTGTTCCTGGAGCCACTCGGTAGCAACTCTCGATGTGTGGGGTGTCGCATTATCATGCTGAAATTGTCCAAGTCCGTCGGAATGCACAATGGACATGAATGGGTGTAGGTGATCGGACATGATGCTTACGTACCTGTCAGAGTTGTCTCTAGACGTATCAGGGGTCCCATATCACGCCAACTGCACACGCCCCATACCATCACAGAAGCTCCACCAGCTTGAACAGTCCCCTGTTGACATGTAGGGTCCATGGATTCATGAGGTTGTCTCCATACCCGTACACGTCCATCCGCCTGATGCAATTGGAAACGAGACTCGTCAGACCAGGCAACGTGTTTCCAGTCATCAACAGTCCAATGGCGGTGTTGGCGGACCCAGACGAGGCGTAAAGCTTTGTGCCGTGCAGTCAACAATGGTACACGAGTGGGCCTTCGGCTCCGAAAGCCCATATCAATGATGGTTCGTTGAACAGTTCGCACGCTGACACTTGTTGATGCCCCAGCATTGAAATCCGCGGCAATTTGAAGAAGTGTTGCACGTCTATCTCGTTTAACGATTCTCGTCAGTCGTCGAAGGTCCCGTTCTTTCAAGGTCTTTTTAAGGCCGCACCGCAGTCGGGGATTTGATGTTTTACCGGATTCCTGATATCACGGTATAGCCGTGAAATGGTCGTACGCGAAAATCCAAATTTTGTCGCTATCTCGGAGATGCTATGTCCCATCTCTCTTGTGCCGACTATAACGCCACGTTCAAAATCACTTAAATCTTGATAACCTGCCATTGTAGCGGCAAGAACCGATCTAACAGCTTTGCCAGACATCTCTTGTCTTATATAGGCGCTGCCGACCGCATCGCGTTACGCTGATTGGTTGCAAAGCTCCGTTATTTGCATACGCACGCCTGTACCAGTTTTTCTGGCACTTCAGCGTAGTTCTGCCTGTGATTTAATAGTAATCTTCAAAATATTTTAAATCATTTTGAGCAAGGGTTGATCCAAAATGTGGCAAACGCATGATCCAAACATTCGTTCAGAATGCGCATATTATGGAGAGACATATACAAAGTATTATAATTACAAAGAATATTCTATTCTTAAACAAAGCATTTACATATCATGTACACAGGAAAGACATTCAATATATTTAATGGTCCCCGAAATTAACTGCTATGTCAATATTTTAAAAAGGCATCGGATGTTTAACATCAGTAACGGTGACATGCAAAATACTATGGTATTCTTTTCTTTTTTACGTCTGGTTATTTTGTTTACAGCAAAATCGAAAATGGAAAGTTCTAATTTTAAGGCAAAAAGCTTAAGCTGATATATAATAATAAGCTATTTAGAAATGGGCACGAAATGCTGAAAGGAGGAATGGTACCGTACATCACTTCGATTTGTAAATTGGGCAAAAGCGACTCGTCGCAGATTAAAGTCATCGATAAGTTGTCACATAAAGGGCCTTAATGGATAGGGTAGATTCTGTGGAGCGCTTCTGGCCATAAATCAAAGCCATTTAAAAGACATCCAGCTGCGACAAATCACCAAATTGCGGCATGGACCAAGCATCGAAACGGAAGAACATAGCGATTATGTTGTTATCGCTGAAAATGCTGTCCTTCAGGCCATGTTCTCAATGAGTTTTCCTTAAACTCTTCCATTTTGTCCTCTGAAATCTCTGCGAATTCGTTTCATTAATTCCATTCGGAGCACCATTTCAATCACATTACCATAGTTTCGGGGAAATGTTATCATCGCTACTGTTTGAAACTTTAGTTCCAGCTAAATTGTCAATTTAAACAGCCCACAAGCTCTCGCTTTCTTTGCATATTAGGAAACCGAATTTTCGGCGAGGATGGCAAACTGAATTATCTATCTTAAATTATTTTCTAAATTAACGAGATTGCTATCTATGTACATAAGGTACTATACCAGAAAATAAATGATCCGACGAATACTTAAAAAGTAGAGAATTACATAAAGAAAATACGCTTGTGAAGACACATATAAGGAACATATTCATACTACAATTGCACACAAATAGCGTTGCGCATGAAAAAACTCATACAGCTATCATACGCGTGCGGTACATACATGGGCCCGCTGTCAAATCACTGGAACATTAACCCAAAGGTCGCTAGCTCAAATCCAGACTGAATACGTGACATGGGTTTTTTTTTTTTTTGACAAAAACACAGGTTTCAGTATCAAACATATAGAATTGGAATGTTGAAAACTTATTAGTATTAGTCCATTGTTCCATTCGCTTCAGAATTCTTTTCTTGTACTTTCACCCCTTTTATAGAAATCATGCATTCAGTAGCCAGAATATTAGAGATGTCCCCCCCACTCTTGAACTTTGACTTTTTTAGTCCTTAATGACGTATGGTGACGCAATAACAAGTAGTTACATGCAAAGTGCCTGAACCGCACCAAGAGAACTAGCTACCATTATATTTAGCCTGAAAATTGGTAAGAAGGAAGATATAAGCAAATTTGAACAAGGCGTTGTTATGGAGGCAAGAAGGAGTGGTTCACTTTCTGGTGCAATCGTGCAACAGTACCTCGTGTGTTTAAGGAATGGCAATTGAGCCAAAAAATTTTAAACAATAAAAAGAATAGTGGCTGGAAAATGCTTTTGAACGAAAGAAGGTTCCAGGCGACTCAGATGAATTGTAAACAGCAACAGAAGGGCAGCGTCATGACAAATTGCAGTTCAGTATAATGCAAGAGCATCACAAAGCATATCCGTATACAGAACAAGACGGACCTTGTTCCGGTTTGGTTTTCACTGCACGAGACCATCAAGAGTGTCTTTGCTATCGAGACCAGTTCTGGCTTCGAAGCTGTGTGGACGTCTTTTCGTTACGGTTCGGGTATGGCAGGACTTCTTGTGTCTCAGAGGTAGTCGGTTTTGTGGAGAGCCTTGCTTATGCCCACGAGTGTATGGGACATTGGCCAGGCCACTGCATTTGGATGGATGGATGGCTGTACGCTGAGGATTCGGGACTTGTGTCCAACTATTTCTCCGCAGCTTTGCAGCTCCCCGCACCCATCCATCGGGGACGGGTTGGATTCGGTAGATGTTGAATAATCACATCAGTGCGAGCGGTGCATCACTGTATTCCGACCACGGTCGACTTTCATCCCTTTCCCCATCTCCTCCGACTGTTGTTATTGTCGGTACTAAATGTCTTATCCTGTCTGGGATTACAGCGCCGCTTTCGGTGGCCACTCTTCCCATTAACCTCTTGCAAACGTAAATAAGTGTCTTTGCTATCACTAAGAAATGGCTGCTGTTTGCTTAGAAGCATCGGAATTTGACATTGGGTGAAAGGAAGCAGGTTGCTTGGCCTAACGAGTTCCGGCCATTTCTTCGTCTTGCTGATAGCAGGATTAGAATATGGCACAAGCAGCATGAATCATAATTGCCTATTGACAACCCATCGAGTGGGTGATGATGCAAAATTGGCCTGAAGAATATTTACCTCGGTTACATTTGAGCCCCTTCATGCCTCTAAAAACGCCCTTAAACACTAGCATCTATCTTAACACTGTTATCGATCAAATATACCGTTTATGGCAACAATGCTCCCTGATGCACATGGTTATTTGCAACAAGATAATGTACCATGTTGCCGTATTCGACTGATCCCAAATTCTTATGCAGAACATTATTCGGAATTTCAACTGCTTTAATAATCAGAACAGTTACCTTGATTCAACCCTACTGAGTATTTATAGAAAAGATCCATTCGAAGCTTAGGAACGCCACCATTTAATTTAACGAACTAAGGGCTGCCGTTTTCGCAATGTGTGCTAATATTTCTCCGCAACAGGATCGACAACTTGTTGAATACATATCCAGAAAAATATCGTCTACGATCAAAGTTTAAGAAGGACAAATTCGGTATTTATTAATGTGATGTTTCCAATATTTTGACACTGCATGTATATAGCTGCAAGCAAGAGCGGACACATGGGGCTGGTTGCAGTGATCATGACCCCCAAAACAGATTTTATCACTGTAAAAAATTCCAACTTTCATGATAAATGAAGGGTGTTATTCCAAGACCATGGCAAATTCTGTCCTTGACCCCCCCCAAATGAAAGTCTGTGTCCGCACTTGGCTGCAAACCATGCATATTTACCTTTGTATTTTGTCACATAGCAATTACATAACCATGAGAACAACATAAAAAATAATATATGTCACCGTAAAAAAAATGGCAAAAGGGAAATTTCTCTCTACGATAATCTAAAATATCGTCAGCACGAGTATATATGTAAATCGTAATTTGCATATTTCTATTTACATCATACTTATTAAATTTTCAGTTGAGCTCTTTGATAATTATATGTGCTGAACATACTCAAGGTCCTTTTTATTTGCAGATTTAATACCAAATGAATATTCTCAGAAGTCGATATGAGCTCCTTAAAATGAATAACTTAAATTTGAAATTGTATGCAAATATTTCCCGACATTTATGCAAATGATTAAAACACGTTCCTTTGATTAATTTTTTCTTTAATTAAATTCTGTTTATAAAATTATTCGTCCAAATAATGGCCACGAATATATATTTTTAATTAGATTCTTTACAAATCCTCTTAAGTTATAATCCTCGCCATTTTCCAATAACAGATTTGCGCCATTTAGCTTTGAAGGTATTAAGATATTACTTAGACCATAAAACCATCTTCAGATATTTAACACGAAAGTAATGGAGAACAAATTTCAAAGTAAATATTTTTAAATGCATTCATTAGAAATTTATTTATAAAATAAATTCAACATATTTTGTAAATAATTAATGGACCCTAGTTTTGGCATCTATTCCGCCTTCATTAAATTGGAAAACAACGTAACAGACCAAGGATATGAACCGCCCACAGGAGAATAATATTTCAATGTGAATTTGTTTCAAAGTAAAATTTTCATAAGACCACATCGTTTAATTCCATGAGATATTAATTTCTAAAATAAATGCACATTTTATCAGCCTATATAATCCTCATTTCTATTGAATTATTGTTGTATCTTTGCAGCAATGCATTGTAATAAATCTATGAATTATTTATTATATTTATATAGAATAATTCCACTTAAACTTTGTTCATTAGAGAATCTTCCTCTCTAAAGCGTCAAATAGTTTATGACAAATTATTTTATGTTCTGTCAGTGTAGAGAAGTCATTGTTACATGTATTCCGAAATCTGCTTTAAAATGTGCATTAAGGGTAATGTCGAGAAAATAACGTAAAGTTTTTATTTTACAATTCTCGAGCTCAAATTATCATAAAATACATGCCTGCGAGCTGTAAAACATAGTTTTCCTCTTTTATTCTTTTTAAGCTCGGGGTAATTTTAGTTTGATCGACTCGTTCATTGAGAATGTTTTTTCTGTTTGGCGTGTTCTTAAACAAAACTTTTATATATAGTTTCTTGGACTCATTAAATCTAATTTAAGGGATCAGAAGGGAATGAGTATCATTTCTTGTAGAGATGAAGAGACGTCAAAGGCAGGAGAACTCAACAATACGATCATCAGTCATCGAGGTCGTATCCCAAGAATGGTGAGTGAATATATATGGCTACAGATAAACTTTTAGGTTTTATCTCGAAAGTTACGCCAAAAGGTAAGAGGTAATATAATATATATACATACACTACCTACCAATAGTTGTTCGAACAATGAAAATAAAATTGCAGATACAACACACTAACTTGAATAATGGGTATGTCCAGATTTAGATTGAATTACCGCCAATACTGGTAGAGAAAAACAATTTGAAGGTGGCATCAAGTGATATTTGTTTCTATTCCTTTGGAAAAGTCCCATCGAATTGAGCAACAGGATTTGATGTATTTTCTTAAGCTTAACCGCCTTTGAATTTCGTCTTAAAGGTTTCGAATGGGGTTGAGACCCGGAACTGAACTGGCCAAGATAGTTGTTTCATACATCTTTCTTCATACCAATCTATAACAGCTGCATCCCTGTGGCAAGGTGCGTTATCATCCTGGTTATAACATTCATCTGGTGCGTAGAATTGCAAGAATTGCAGAAAGCGCTTGCTTATTGAAAACGTCAATGTAGTAATAGTCTGCTCTAGTGGTAGCCTAGACGACAAACAGTGATCCAAGTCCATATCAGCTGACATGCACTCTAAGCAAGAATTCGCATTTTGTAACTTATAAAGGCGTCCGAACCTTTATTAGTAGATAGTGTATACATAAGGGTAATGTATGCATAATGCATTACATAATATATAATGCAGTATATAATATAAGTAGTACTTATTTTAGGTAATGCAAAATTTAAATATGCATCAAAATGTGCTTAAGGTTAACTGTAACATTTTAAAATTCGTAAACATTCGTGACAAAATTTGCAAATGTGTTTCAAGTACGCACTTTTATGCAGTTTCACGAGACCAGATTTCTCATTTTATATTAAAAAAGTTATAAAGGGTAAAGTTTAAGCATGGAAAATGAATTTTATATGAGAAATATTCAGACCTGAAAAAGCACGAAAAAACACACCATCTTGTACAGATTAGAGTATGACCTAATACATTATTGAATCTTAAACCCTATATGTCTTTGCTTAAACTTAAGAGCTATGTTATATTAATATAATATGAATAAATATCCACATATTCGTAAGGCATCTGCCTTGTAGCTCCACTTTTTCTGAGATATTCATATCTACTGCGTAGAAGAAGAAAATTTATAAAACCTGTTCGTTTTAGTTTGGGGCAAGATATGTGAATCACGCGTTTGCATATGCATCCCATTAATAACAGACCATTATTATTATTAGTCTTATTGTTATTAGATACTTAATAGTATTAACTTTGTTATTATATATTTACTATTAGTCTTTTTGTTATTAGATATTTATCATTAGTCTTTTAGATATTTATTATTGGTCTTATTGTTATTATATATTTAATGTATTAATCATGTTATTAGACCTTTATTATTATTAGACTCGCGCATCTTATAATTAACCATTTTGTTATTGGACCCTTATTATTGTTAGATTATCCTAATAATGACAGATCTCGTTATGATACAGGTAATGTTTTTACCTAGTTCACTGCTAAAAATCCGTGTTCGACATTTTCTCTCTTAACGTTACCCTCCCTCCTCTCCAAAAAAAATTAACGCTTAGTGACTAATTGCTTACTACAGTTCAGGGGCTTGGCTCCCTAGGCCTTAAGCCAGGGGCGGACTTGGCCGCTGAGCCGGTGCGCCTGCATGGGCATACTCACGCTTCTGAATAGGCAAGGACTTGCGCCCTCTGAAAATCCAAGGTATGCGCCCTTTGAGAGGACCCAGTCTGTCCGTGCCTCAAGCGGTTGATTCCTTGGGGACATATATAAGTCCATTGCCATAGGGACATATGTCGTTAACCATGGATCGCTTCCAATGGTATCGTAAAACGCGTGTTATTTTCCTGCCCTCCGTAGGCTGGGGTCTAATTCCCGTGGAAACAAGCCTCGGCTTCAGCGAGGAACTGTAAATCCTGTGCCATATGGACACGTGTCGTTAACATTGGATCGCTTCCAATGGTATCATAAAACGCGTGTTATTTTCTTGCCCGCCGTAGGCGGGGGTCTAATTCCCGTGGAAGCAAGCATCGGCTTCAGCGAGGAACTGTAAATCCTGTGCCATACGGACACGTGTCGTTAACCATGGATTGCTTCCAATGGTATCATAAAACGCAAGTCGTTTTCCTGCCGGACAGATGGCCACCATACACGACAGATTTTTCGTATAAACATGACTAATCTCCTACCAGTTCTTTCTTATAAAAACTGGTCACTTTACCAAAGTGGTCATTTTACCAGGTTCCACTGTATATGCTAAAGTGAAGAATTTTATGATTTTACTGGTGATCACATAATCATGTTTATCAGAATTTCAGAGCGCTTTAATGATATTAGAGTATGATACCTTTTTACCCTTTTCGTATATATATTCGTGAGCACACATAATATAACAAAACGTATAATATGATGCAGCGGTTTGCTTAGAATAATTATATTGCAGTGGCTCTGGCTAAATACTTATTTGAAAGCACTTTTAGAAAAGGGGTCTGCAAAGTTAATGAATAAATTACCACACCTAGTTAGACTCCTAGTTAACACCGGTGGGCTTCCGGACCAGGGCGTTGACCATTTTTTCATCTATATATAAAAGCTCTATTTTGAGCTAAGAATTACAGTTATTTTTTAAGAATGTCTATCTTTACTACGCTTGCGATTTAGCGCCATCATTAAAGTACGAGTCATTTTTGCAATATCAAAGATAATTCAGCAAGGATTATGGACAGAAAATACTAAACGCTGACTGATTGCGATTTTGGTTAATAATGACCAGAATAGGTACAGATGACATAAAGAGATGAATCCTGTCCTAAGCGCGAGGGCGCAGAGTTTCTCCATGTTACTCAAAAATAGCGCGTAATTTAAAATCCATGAATCTTCATTTCAGAAAATTTCCATTTGAGATTTTCGAGCCGCAGTAAACCGCAGAAAATTGAGATCGGTTCCGTAGATATACGGATATAGCTTGATTTTATACCCTATCTTTCTCTATAATTTAATAATAAAAAAAATAGGGACTGAGAAAGTTAAAGGCATGTGGAAGCTGAAATGAAATGGAGGGTTTAGGATAAAGGAAGTTTTTAATAATGTTATGAACCAGATTCTTGGTGAAGTGATGCAGAATATTATTGTAAATGCATTTTGACATGAGTGGCTGAAAGTTTTTTAATTTAAGGTTATTATTACTACACATCCTGTTGATTCCAGAACATTGTGAACAGATAATATTTCTGTGGATTTTTTGGATATGTTGGAGTCCCAGTTTGTGAGGAAATTCAATTTTAAATTTGAAGTCTTCCCTTTTACCACACGTCAATTTCAGTGAGAGAGTTGTCGTTAGTGCTGATATTTAAATCTAGGAAACACCACTCTCGTGGTAAGGATTGGTTTATCTGCTACACCCAAGACATGGCAAATCTTATTTCTTTTATCAACTTTCTTACTTCTAATCCTTCAGTACTTTTTCTTAAACATTTCTTGTCACCTATAGCTAGGTTTTTTCTTACATTTTTACTTGGCATACTAAAAAATTTATGTCTACAATGTGGGTAAGTGTTTTGATATCAGGCTCGAGAATTTCAGTGATTGTGTTTTAACTGTTGTTCGCATATATATTGAGTTCTCTATGCTCAAAAAGTTTTTGTATTTATTATTGTTCAAATTATATTTGTGTATATATATATATTATGCATGTTTTGTTTAATTTGTGTATATATACATATATATGTATGTGTGCATATATATATAGGTGTGTGTGTGTGTTTATATATATATGCGCATATGTGGGTATATATGTCTTTATTTTGATTGCACACATCTGTGTCTATTACGAGTGCAAAGAAAAAAATTGTTTATTTTGAATATATAAGTTTATTTAAATTTATATTTTTACTAGTTAATAATTAAGTGTTTATCTTGAGTATTCCATATTCGTGTAAAACTTTTTGTTATAAATTTTTGTTAGTATAATTATAGTATTTTCTCGCTTTATCATCTTTTCTATTCTTGTTAATTCCATGCTGTTTTGTTACTAAACTCTTTTTAATTTTACTTCTGCACTTTAATCACTTTCCATAGCTGTATCTACTTGTTGTAAGTTTGCTTTTGGGCCGCTTACAACAATTGAGATTTTTCTTAGTATTAATAAGAAGAC
>QLNU02015003.1:118062721-118084065 GCA_006491805.2 Dysdera silvatica | reverse complement strand
CTGGCCAGGATAGTTGTTTCATACATCTTTCTTCATACCAATCTATAACAGCTGCATCCCTGTGGCAAGGTGCGTTATCATCCTGGTTATAACATTCATCTGGTCCGTAGAATTGCAAGAATTGCAGAAAGCGCTTGCTTATTGAAAACGTCAATGTAGTAATAGTCTGCTCTAGTGGTAGCCTAGACGACAAACAGTGATCCAAGTCCATATCAGCTGACATGCACTCTAAGCAAGAATTCGCATTTTGTAACTTATAAAGGCGTCCGAACCTTTATTAGTAGATAGTGTATACATAAGGGTAATGTATGCATAATGCATTACATAATATATAATGCAGTATATAATATAAGTAGTACTTATTTTAGGTAATGCAAAATTTAAATATGCATCAAAATGTGCTTAAGGTTAACTGTAACATTTTAAAATTCGTAAACATTCGTGACAAAATTTGCAAATGTGTTTCAAGTACGCACTTTTATGCAGTTTCACGAGACCAGATTTCTCATTTTATATTAAAAAAGTTATAAAGGGTAAAGTTTAAGCATGGAAAATGAATTTTATATGAGAAATATTCAGACCTGAAAAAGCACGAAAAAACACACCATCTTGTACAGATTAGAGTATGACCTAATACATTATTGAATCTTAAACCCTATATGTCTTTGCTTAAACTTAAGAGCTATGTTATATTAATATAATATGAATAAATATCCACATATTCGTAAGGCATCTGCCTTGTAGCTCCACTTTTTCTGAGATATTCATATCTACTGCGTAGAAGAAGAAAATTTATAAAACCTGTTCGTTTTAGTTTGGGGCAAGATATGTGAATCACGCGTTTGCATATGCATCCCATTAATAACAGACCATTATTATTATTAGTCTTATTGTTATTAGATACTTAATAGTATTAACTTTGTTATTATATATTTACTATTAGTCTTTTTGTTATTAGATATTTATCATTAGTCTTTTTGTTACATATTTATCATTAGTCTTATTGTTATTATATATTTAATATATAGTATTAATCATGTTATTAGACCTTTATTATTATTAGACTCGCGCATCTTATAATTAACCATTTTGTTATTGGACCCTTATTATTGTTAGATTATCCTAATAATGACAGATCTCGTTATGATACAGGTAATGTTTTTACCTAGTTCACTGCTAAAAATCCGTGTTCGACATTTTCTCTCTTAACGTTACCCTCCCTCCTCTCCAAAAAAAATTAACGCTTAGTGACTAATTGCTTACTACAGTTCAGGGGCTTGGCTCCCTAAGTATTAAGCCAGGGGCGGACTTGGCCGATGAGCCGGTGCGCCTTCATGGGCGGTAATACTCACGCTTCTGAATAGGCAAGGACTTGCGCCCTCTGAAAATCTAAGGTATGGGCCCTTTGAGAGGACTCAGTCTGTCCGTGCCTTAAGCGGTTGATTCCTTGGGGACATATATAAGTCCATTGCCATAGGGACATATGTCGTTAACCATGGATCGCTTCCAATCGTATCGTAAAACGCGTGTTATTGTCCTGCCCTCCGTAGGCTGGGGTCTAATTCCCGTGGAAACAAGCCTCGGCTTCAGCGAGGAACTGTAAATCCTGTGCCATACGGACACGTGTCGTTAACATTGGATCGCTTCCAATGGTATCATAAAACGCAAGTCGTTTTCCTGCCAGACAGGTGGCCACCATACACGACAGATTTTTGATATAGGCATGACTAATCTACTACCAGTTCTTTCTTATAAAAACTGGTCACTTTACCAAGGTGGTCATTTTACCAGGTTCCACTGTATATGCTAAAGTGAAGAATTTTATGATTTTACTGGTGATCACATAATCATGTTTATCAGAATTTCAGAGCGCTTTAATGATATTAGAGTATGATACCTTTTTACCCTTTTTGTATATATATCTACGTGAGCACACATAATATAATAACACGTACAATATGATGCAGCGGTTTGTTTAGAATAATTGTATTGCAGTGGTTCTGGCTGAATACTTATTTGAAAGCACTTTTAGAAAAGGGGTCTGCAAAGTTAGTGAATAAATTACCACCCCAGTTAGACTCCTAGTTAACACCCTAGTTAGACTCCGGACCAGGGCGTTGACCATTTTTTCATCTATATATAAAAGCTCTATTTTGAGCTAAGAATTACAGTTATTTTTTAAGAATGTCTATCTTTACTACGCTTGCGATTTAGCGCCATCATTAAAGTACGAGTCATTTTTGCAATATCAAAGATAATTCAGCAAGGATTATGGACAGAAAATACTAAACGCTGACTGATTGCGATTTTGGTTAATAATGACCAGAATAGGTACAGATGACATAAAGAGATGAATCCTGTCCTAAGCGCGAGGGCGCAGAGTTTCTCCATGTTACTCAAAAATAGCGCGTAATTTAAAATCCATGAATCTTCATTTCAGAAAATTTCCATTTGAGATTTTCGAGCCGCAGTAAACCGCAGAAAATTGAGATCGGTTCCGTAGATATACGGATATAGCTTGATTTTATACCCAATCTTTCTCTATAATTTAACAATAAAAAAAATCAAATCGCATAATATTGCCCTCATTGTAATTTCAAGAGAAAAACTAATAAGCCTATGGAGACTACAGCATTCTACTTCTTGGTTATTAACTCTTCCTTATCGAAATGGCGATGTCCCGAGAGAGGAAAAGAGCAGGCCTGTTAACAGATATCAACTTATGCTATATCAATCTTTTACTTTTCTATTCGTGGTTTTCATCGCACTATTGCGATGTAGGTCATTCTTTTGCACTCGGCAGGACTCCAGCTGTATTTGACATCATGGTTCAACCCCTTCTTCCATGCCAAAAGCGATGACCACTTCAAACATGGATAACAGCAATGATGAAACAGAAATGACAGAACCAGATACGCCTCAAAGATTTTAATGTGACTTGAATAGAGTAGCTTAGCTCTGAAAAAAAAATTTGGGGATTTGTTTCTCTCAGTTTTTCCTTTCTCCATCCCTCATCCGCTCTGTTAACGAAAATACTAATAATTTTTATCCTAACTAGGGTTAACAGATATTAAAAATAAAAAAAAATGGAGCACTTGAGAATATTTATTATATTACTCTATATCAGAGGACACAAACTGGCGGATCGTGGTCCGCATCCGGATCTTGAACTTTAATTATACTTTGCTGATGATTTGGCACATTTCAATAATCTTACCTCCCTCTTTTAAATTTAATAAAAAATTGAACAAGATTTTGTTTCATAGTTCACAGCTACTTAAAGTTCCGCTTAATTAAGTCGGGAGAACATTTGTTTCTAGAATCGGTCCACTTATTCTTCATCAATGAAAAAATCCTCTCCACAAAACATCTGATCCTGGAACACTGAACAAACAACCTAAAACTTTAGATAAATTCGGAATATTTTGTCCAGGCCCTGAGGAAAAAATATAACCCTATTCGAAATATCATCACCATCTTTGTTTACACTTTTGTATTGGGTATCACGATAATTGAAGAACTCTTCATACATATCATCAACACATACATGTTCCCTCAATTTAAGGATTTTTGTTGCTTTTTTAAAATATTTAAATTCAATTTCCTTCTGCAAAGCAAATAATTCTAGGGATACTTAGCGACTACTTTCTGTTACATCGAATCTCTTGTGCAAATACTGAAACATATCACTGTAAAAAGTGTTAAAATCTATGGATATTTTTTTTTCTGCATTGATAAAAAAGTCCATTTATAAGTTTCTTTGCCTTGGCTCCATAAAAGTTGTCTTTAATTCTTCGTTGAATTCTTTTATTGAAAACTTTCACGTGTTTGTAAGATTCTAAAATACCCAAATCACATCTTTTCAGCATTTTTGTTCGTATATCCGACTGACTCCCAACATTGCTTATAAAATCAAAATAGATTTCAGGTAAAATAGATTGTTCAGAATCATCATTCATAAATATTTCTGACAGTAATTTTGGGCAGTCATCAGTGCTTTGGAAATAACTTTTAATTGCATCCCAGTTTTGAAGCAGTCTAGTTATGGCTGGAGTTAAAGAACTCCATCTGTTGGGGACATGTCTCAGAATCTCATGCCGCTCTAAATTTATAGAGTCAAAGAATGATTCCAGTTCTTCCCTTCTTTTAGCTGAGACTGCGAAATGATTGTAAATTTTGAGGACTATGTTCCCCACACCAATATGTAATTTATTAATGACAAATTTCATTGTATTGTGAATGATGTGAGTGGAGTAATTAGCCTTCAATATGTTTTCATTTCTACGTAGTTGCAACTGGAACCTTGAATGCTTCTTCCCGAAATTTACATCATCATTATCTGCTAAATATGAAGATATTTGAGTTATATTCAATTTGTGATTTTGAACGCTCTGCGGCACGAAATCAATTACTGCTGCAGAAGTTTTATTCGCATTTTCAACGAAGTCCAAAAGTTTATTTCGTATTCCCTTCTGATGATCAAAATAACGAACGTAGGTAAGGAATATTTTTCGATGACCCTTATTTGATGTATCTGTTGCCAAAGAGAAAAATCTTGCCGTTTTATCAGGGCTTTTAAAATGCCTAAAAAAACACTAACACTTCTGGCAGCAAGCCCTGCGGTGGCGCAGTGTTGTAACGCGTTCTCCTAGTGCGCCGCTAATCCGGGTTCGACTCCCAGCAGTGCAAAGAACGCTTACTCAGAGATCTCATAAAGATCGCACTGCTCACTGTAGTCCGGGGTTTGGTTCCCTAGGCCTTAAGAGGTTCGGATTCCTCGGAAAACAGTAGGTCCCGGCGCAGCATGACCACTGTAGTCTTTGAGCCGTAAAACCAAAAAGCAAACAAACAAACTTCGGGCAGCAAGATGCAAGCATACTTTACAAGCACCAAGATGTAAGCATGGTCAACAAGCAGCAAGCATGTTTCACAAGGTTTTCTATTTTAGTGCGTTCACATGAACGTTTTATAGCAATCACTAAATCAGTGAAAATATGTGACACAAGTTTATTTCCAAAGTCTAGCCTAGAATAACTTATGTTCCACTGCATGATACACCAAACCAAGTTCACATGCGACAATTCTATCAAACTGATTGCTATTGTTGAATCGAACAAAATAATTTGTAAATTTATTTGCGCTTCCAAAACTCGATTATTCCTTCAGCATGTGTCTTTTGTAGAGTTAATGTTGCTTCACGTCGCTTTGCCCACCGTGAGAAATATTAAAATCATTTCTACATAACACACAAAACGCACGATGTTTATCTAGTTCCGATTTAATCCTCTGACTGTTCAATTTTTTTTTAATTTTGATCAAAATCTCTTCAAAAACATAATTTTTCTCTTTATTACATATTTCAAATCTACATGTAATTGAGAGTTAAAATATGTAGCACATTTTTGTAACCAAAGATGATGACAGATGAAAGATGGAAAAATTTCATACCCGCGAAAATCGAGGGATTGAGAAAATTTTGTTACTTTCATGTTGCCCGTGGAAATCGCGGGATAAGCAGTCAGAGGGTTAACCAATGGAAAAACTCATCCCATTGTTTCAGATATAACTGATGATGATGGCAGGATTTTAATTTCTTCTTGCTGGAGTATTCTATGGGTCATCATCGCTCTGCCGCATTTTAAAAATTATATTTGCTTAGTTTTCCGAGAAACTAAACGAAATTATTGGAGACTATAGGCCGCGTTGCTCGTTTGTTTTGCTTTGTAAGTGTTGACAACATCCTTGTGTAAATGCTGCCAACGATTTCTCAGGGCCTCGGTGGCTAAGAGAAGTCGTTTCTAAAAATTAGTTTGTAAGAGTTTTATGAAAAAAATATTTGACAACATCCATGTGTAAATGCTGCCAACGATTTTTCAGTGCTTCGGTGGCCAAGAGAATTCGTTCGTAAGAGTTTTATGAAAAAAATAGTTGATAGCATCCGTGTGTAAATGTTTCCAACGATTTCTCAAGGCCTCGGTGGCCAAGATAATTCGTTCGTAAGAGTTTTATGAAAAAAAAATATGCCCTTTTGTAAAAAAAAATAAGCATTTATGAAAGTTTTTGGGTGAACGGTTAAAAAAAACCGGAGAAGCAAAACTTGCCTAAAAAAAACGGTGGAATTCGTGAAAACGGAGCATCTAGAAACCCTAATCCTAACATATATGCAAGGTACTGAAAATGCAACGTTTTGGGAGGGCGCTGCTCCTTTAATCAAATGAGGCAAGTGGGTGTAAGGAGGATGAGAAATGGAGAAATAAAGTCAATAACTAAAATTATAAAATGAAATTCCGAAATGTTTGCATTTGCCGCAAGGTTTAATATTAGATAAAAATCAAAAAAATGGTATGCGTTGGTAAATTTGCTGGCGTTAAAAAAATATGTTTTTTAATGTTAAGTATTTTAACACTGTGTAGAAATCAGATAGTAGATATTGTTTAAGGGTAAGTCACTACGTGGATTATGTTTCTTAAGTGACTACTGATTGGATTTTGTGATATTTCAAGTAAAGAATTTTTATTCCCTTCTAAGGAAACCTCCGTTTGGGTTCCGTGATGGGGGAGCCCTAACTCCTGTTATGTTGGAAACCTTGCAAGGCTCTGGAAGAGGCTTTAATGTGCCTGTAGCAAGATTTCTCAAGCGGTAGTTATCCTGTGTCTCAGAAAATATCTTTGCCTAAATGTGTTTTGAAACATTTGTGGATTCACAATTTGGCACACTGTCCCCTTCGAAGGAGAACTACACTCTCTGTATTTATTTGCTTAATACTGGAAGCAACGAGCTCTCAAAGTGTCTCACACTCTTTTGCAAAAAAAAGACGAACACCCCTAAAAAATAATCAAATCATCTCGAAATTTTGCGTGCAAATTACTTTAAGCCAAATATGTGAATGATCAAATTTTTAAAGCCAATTAATGTTAATTTAGGTCATAGTGCGCATTTCTACTGCACAACTGGCATCGTACAAAAGAGGTAAAAATTGCGGAGGGCTTATTTTTCTCGGTGTCGGAGCTTTAGTTCCCTGGAGACGTAATCAGTAATGCCGTTAAGACATTGTCAAAGACCTTAAAGCCAATTTTACGATTTCAAACGTGGTCGCATAGTCGGGATGCTTGAAGCTGGCTGGTCCTACTGAGCAATAGGCTGCCACCTGCACCGTACGGACACTGCTGTTCAAGGGTGTTGGCAGCAATGGTTGCTGCGAGGAACCCATCGGCGTAATAAAAGCTCTGGAAGGCCAAGGTGCAGGAATGCGAGGCAAAATCGGTTGGTTGTGCGAGAGGTTCGAGCTGACACAACAGCATCATTGTCCGCCATCCAGCGTGCTACGGTTTCTTCCATACCACCCGTAGCACCTTCCACAATTGACAGAATCGCCTGGAGTGGTGTCGTAGCCGGTCATCGTGGCTGCCAGCAGATTAGTATCGCATAGTGTTCAGACTTGAAGTAGATTACCGTTGCATCAGTGTGCGGAGGTATCAGGACCAGCTGTCCCAATTACCCTTTGTTTTACAGAGACACAGAGGCAGTACCCCTAGTCATCCTGCATACAACTTTAACAGCTCAAAGATATGTTGATGACATCCTGCGGCCGTTTGCGTTACCCTTCATGACACGACAGACTGGGCCATTTCCCAACAAGATAATGTCAGGCCCCATACGACTTGCATATCTCTGAGCTGTCTCGTGCTGTTGATACCCTTCCTTGACCAGCAAGATCACCAGACCTTTCACCAATCGAACATGTATGGGACATGGTAGGCCGCCAGATTCGGGCACCGCAAAATGTCGCAGAATTTGAACAACAAGCGAGAAATGACTAGCAGAATGTGTCGCAGTATGATATTTGGAACCTTTATCCCTCCTTACCTAGACATATAAAAGCATACATCGCCGCCAGGCAGATCATTAACTATGGATTTAAACATTCGATGTCGAAATCCTAGCCATTGATGGGTCCTACAGCCTTGAATTTTTTACCATATCCTTACCTGTGTATGTGCTGGATGTACATTTAATTTCGATAAAAATAGATCATTTCTTCATGATGCTTCTTCTTTTATTTATTTTTTTTTTTAAAAAGAGTTCATTTTTAACATCTAATGTGAGTGTTAAAATAAAAAACTAATTATGGAATTCCCTGATGAAAGTTTAGTTTTTTATTGCAAAATAGATGTTGCATGCTCGTTTGCATATTGTATACTGTAGTCTATCATTGTTATTTTATTAGCACACGTTCTGTCAAGGATTATAGTCATTTGGTGCTCACAGGAGAATAATTATAGTCATCCGGTGGTCATAGGAAAAACAATTATAGTCATTCGGTGCTCATAGGAGAAATAATTATAGTCATTCGGTGCTCATAGGAGAAACTTATTTTTTAAATTAGTCGTAGTTATCGTGATTAATTTTATAACACATCCAACTCTATGAGCATTATAGTTACGGAGGCAGTTATTATACTTATTCATGTTCTATCTTCATTCACAACAAAACAACTATTGAGGGGATAATGTGAAATAAATGTCACACACAGATGTTATCTTAAAAGCGTTTCTTAATTCGAGATCGCCAATTTTCAGTTATTTCACGACCAGCTAATTCCTAAGGATTTATCTGAATGAGCTTTTAGAATAATTATATTTTCATTTTTTTCGAGTCTTAACTCATTTCTAATTTTTGCACGGAATGGAAAATATTTTTCCCTTTAAAATGAATTACCACATGTTATTCTCTTCTTCAATTAAAAGAAAGGTAGAACATTCCTGAAATCTAATTAAGTTAAAAAGTTCGGACCAAGTTTAAAATGCATATCTTGCTTTATCCATTAAAAGAAAAGAGTATGCATAAGGAAATTGCTCGTTGTAATGAAAACATAATTCGGAGCTTTTTGAGGAATAACATTTTCAACTTTCCAATTTCAAAACGGAAGTTTTAATTGGATTGAGGGTTCAAATCAACATTAATTTTCTTACGGTCACAAGTAGCATAATCTTTATTAAATCTATGAGTTGGTTTATAAAATATGTTTAGCCATGTCATGGGCGGATACAGACTTTTAAAAAAGGGGGTCCCAATTTCTCTTCCTCCGTATCATCATCATCATCAACATAATAGTGTCTGAATATATATATGTATTAATTATTTTAATTAATTAGTTACATTAACTATATAATATATTTATATAATATAGATCCCCCTTTACCCCAGTAACGTCGCCCGTGGTCATATCCCTTATTATTAGCGATATATAATACAAATATTAATTTAATATTATATAGGTTAATATTAATTTATAAACTCCCTTATTATGTGAGAGTTACTTGATTTTACAAAAAATTCTATTTTCGAAAAAACATTGTAACTTTTTTTTTTTTTTTTTGTTTGATACCCACCAAAATTTAAATGATTAAATGAAAAATTACAGCAAAAAGTTACATTTCTGTTTTGAGAGTAACATGTTTCCAAATTATAAAGCATGATGTTAACCATACAACGCTTCTCAAAAAATTTAGCTACATAATTTTCATTTCATCGCAATTTTTAATTAATTAAAAGCAGTTATTGAGAAAACACAAACATTTTCAATCTTTTCAGAATGAAAATATTTACAGATTAATCACGATAACAGTTTACTGAAAATTTTGATTTTTTGACATTTGACAATTTAAAAATTGTCGTTCATGACTAATTTTTAAAAATTCTAAAAAAAAAATCACATTTGTGTAAAAATTAAATTACGAAAATGATGGTACGTATTAGGGTGCTCAATGCAATTTTTAAACTGCTTAAAAATATTTGTAAAAATACATACAGTCAAACTAGGGATTGGACTCGGTCTTCTCAAAGGGCGCATACCATGGATTTTCGGAGGGCTCGAGTTCTATCGCCCACGAGGGCGCATCAGCCCGGGGGCGGGTGGTCTAGTCCGCCCGTGTATACATATAGTCTATTTCTGTAATAAACACAAAATTGAAAGAACATACCTCAGCTAGTGAGCTATTTGCTGGTAAAGCATTCAATTTCTTGCGGTTTTCCTGTGGTAATTCCTTGTTTGAATCTTCAGTTGAAAGATCATTAGAATCTATTTGATCACTCGATTTAACTCTTCTACTCTGAAGAAACGCTTGCAATGAAGTTTGCCTTTTCATTTTTAAGGCATCTATTTTATATCTGTTTAGTTTAATTATATAATATACAAATTCGTTTCTAGCATCCCTCACAGCTGGCAGAAGTATTATTCTGTCCCTTGCAAAGTTGAAAAACACATTTCTTTAGTTTTGAGGTCTGTACTGGAACAATTGGGGGCTGAGTTGCGCAAAGCCCCAATTCCTAGTTCTTCCATGAGCGCAAGAATAAATTCTCGACATGAAATTTTGGAGCCAGAGGATTCTTTGAAAATTACCCAAGCACTGAGTGCAGCAATGTCAAAAACGTTGTAAAAAACATGAACAGACCACCTGCGAGTTTTGCATCTTGCAGTATATTTCCTTAGCATCTGATCTGCTACACCTACGCCATATTTAGTATGATCGTAATAAGTGACCGTGTTCGGCTTCTTTTTTGCACTGTCATCTGAAAACATATTTGTATGCATGGTGCTAAGAATCACGACATTCTTCTTGCTCTGGCAGCTATATATTGTAAGCAGTTTGTTTACATTTTTCATTGCAAAAAATAAATATCGTGGCGATGAAGTGTCACATGCAATAGGTGGTAATTCCCTCTCGTTCATATGCAACATCCCAACAATTGTGGTTTTCTTTGCAGAAAGTTCATTTGCAAGTTTCACAGAAGTAAAAAAAATTGTCAGTAGTGACATTGAGTCCGGAACGAAATGGACCAAATTCCGATTCTAATAGAAGAGAACAATTATACAAAAATAATGACAATAACTGAAACATGAAAAAAGAGGAAGATAATTTATACATCAAATTTATATTGAATACTTAATAATAAGAAAAAAACTGGAGGTGGAATATCTATATATGGTGCAAAAGATGGTCCTGAGATAACAGTAATGGAACAATTTACCTATATAACAGATGATATTGAAACATTATGTGTAAAAACCAAGGAAAACATGTTTGGCAATATATAGGCAGGCTAATAATAATATAAATAACTTCCTTATAAACCTGGAAAATACTATAGAAAATATACAAAATTAAAAATAAATATACTAGGCGACATGAATATAGATATAAACAAAAAAGTATAAATAGTAACAGAATGCTAAACCTAATGGAGAGTAAAGGATTAATGAATATAATAAATGAGCCAACAAGAATAGAAAAATATATACAGAATCCACAATCGATCTGTTCTTTACAAACTCAAATAATACAAGAACAGATATACTAACATCATATTTTACCATTCATAGACCTATAATAATATCAATTAAAGAAAACTATAAAAAAATATTTATAAAAAAGTAAGAAACAAAGTGATAAGCAGATTAATAACTTAAAAACAATCTGGTTATGAAATTGGAACCAGGTATTTGAAACAACACCAGCAAAGATGGAAAATAAATATAAATATTTTATTAATATTTTAAAAGATAAATTTAATGTATTTTTTCCAGAAAAGATAAGAAAAATAAAACATAAGTTAGAAAACAACTGGTTTAATAATAAAGTAAGAGAAAAATAAATAAAAGAAATAATACATATAAAAAGAAATTTATAACAAAAAATCAACAACAGTGGGTTAAATTTATAAAAATCAGAAATGAGACAAAGAACCTGATAATTGATGAAAAAAGATCATGTCATAATGAAAAATTTAAAGAAAGAGATCCAAAGAAAAGAAATGAAAAACAATAAATGAAATACTGGATAAAAAATCAAAAGGTCAACAGCAAAACAAACTAAATTTATTAATCAATAATAAAAATATAACAGAAGATAAAAAAAGTGGCAGTGAAATGAATGGATTTTTTATTAGCATTGTAAACCAATTCACGAGCGATCAAAATAATAATCACTCAAACCTACAAAAGAAAGAAATACTAAAACCTTATTTTTAAGCGACATCACATATGAAGAATAGGGAAAAGGACTAAATAAAATAAAAGAAAAAAGGGACATGGATTAGATAATATGACGCCTAAAATAAAAAAAAAATGTGTAAAGATCAACTAATAGAACCATTATTAATAATTTATAATGAAATATTTGAAAAGAAAAAATACTAAAAGTATGAAAATGGCCAAAATAGTTGCAATACATATAAAAAACCCAAGTGATTGTAATAATTATCGACCAATAACTATACTATCAATCAAACAACAATGTCAATCAATCAACGTTTATTGGCGTAGTGATACCAACGCCGATGGTATGGCGTGATTAGATGGTGAAACGTTCGAAAGAAAATAAATATTTCTGCCTTCGGTGGGACCTGAACCCACGACCTTCCACTTGCCGGGCGGAGGCTCTACCCACTGAGCTACGAAGGACAATATATAATCTCTTTACGAACGTATATATATTGTTGCCAGTTATTTCGCAGAATGGTGTAGTACATAGACTACTATTTAAACCAAATTGCAAAGAGACTGGTATTAAATTGATCGAAATGCCCGTTGCAGCATATGTATTTATATAAATCGAACATTGCGGACGTCAACTTTTTTTTTACATATATTATGGAAAAAAATGTATTCAGTTTTGTCGGTATTTACAATAAGGACATTTTCATAAACCGTTTTACCAAATTAAGCCGCACTGCTCACTGTAGTCCGGGGTTTGGTTTCCTAGGCCTTAAGAAATTCGGATTCCTCGAAAAACAGTAGGTCCCGCTGCAGCATGACCACTGTAGTCTTTGAGCCTTAAAACAAACAAACCAAATTACTTAATTTATTCATTTTCTTTTCTCATAAATCTTACTGCGCTTTTCTCCAAATATAAAACCAACGTCATCATCAAATTTACGTCGCTGTCTAATTCTAGTATATCCTTTACATATAGAATTAATAAGAGTAGGTCTATAATTGTCCCTTGATAGACTTACTAATTAACTAATATATGAAATGTAAAAAGCACCTTTATCAGATTACTTTAATACCTGAAACAACTACTGAATATTAATATTTGAAGAAAATTTTGGAATTTTATGAAATATGAGGAAATGTTATCTTGTTGGTGAAGAGTATATCTGAATCTAGTACCCGAGTATTTTTGTGTCAAGCCAAATCGTTTTGACCCATATATTACACCGTTAAATATTATGTCCTTTTCAGATCCTGTGTATATTAACTATCTGTTGTCAATTGATAACCACTCTCGTGATGGTTGTGCTAATCCTGGAAAGTGAAATAATAATATCCAGCTATGTAATGTACACATATACCGAATATCGTGGATGTTGTATTTATCAACATTCCATATCAGCATTTGAATGAAGTGATCTATTACATGTAGGTTCCATGTCAAAATGAATAGTATTTTATTAATGAGCCTTATTTTGGCGAGTAATGTCAGCTTTATAAAGATAAATTGTTCGATAAACTCCTTCTATAAATGTTTCTTTTTTTAAGGGGGTCTCTTTGCAGAAAGAAAATACGAGACGATAGCAATTACACAGTTCTTTAAATTTTAAAGTCAATAGTTTTTACAAGAGACGCAAATGATCAAATATTGAAAAAGTATCATTGACTCGTATTTTCTCTTAAATAGCTCCGCCGTTTCCTTAAATAGAAATAAATGTCAAACTAAATGTTTGTTTACTGTCAAAGTCAATGTTTACCGAGAATGTTTTCCCAGTAAACCTCATCAGCTCGCCCACGACCAAGTATAATTATAAGAAAAAGAAGACGTTTTATTGTAGTTGCCATGTTATCAATTACCATTAATGTCAAAGGCTTTATTCCAGCAATTCAAAATAGAATTAATGAAAACCTAGGCTTTGTACTATGGTCGAATTTATTTTTAATACCTTATAATGAACTTCGTCACCTTTCTTTGTTCCTTACCAAATTAATATATTATGTATTATCAAAATTACTGCATGTTTTAAACATTGGCACTCATACATTACGATGTTTTTTATGTAACTCGTTTCAAATTAATTTGCTACGCTGATGATACTATTGCATTCATTCCTTGTGATATTAAATGATATTACTAGCAATATTAACAATCTAATTCTTATAGCTAATGAAAAAAATCACGCATTATACTGTAATGGTAATTTGGGATTACTTGTTAAGTAATTATCCAACTGAGCGCTTTGAATGCATTTCTATAGAATGTCAATAAATCTGAGGTACTTCGCCCTCCTGGGAAGTTCTACGTAGCAAACCTCATGGTATTGACGTAATGTATGTAACGGTATAAAGCCGCTATCAGTCGACATATGAGTGCTTGCTTGCTGACGTGCTTCGCTTGTGTTTTGCTTCACTTCCGCTGGCTGGTTCCAGTCGTGGTCTAGGACATCCCTAGTTGGGTTCAATATGGCAGAACTCCGTAAGAACTTAACCGTTTACTAGCGTGTCAACTGTAGTTGGTTTGAATGTACTCAGAGAAAGGTTATCGCTTGATTTCTTCCGAGGTGTGTACGACTTACCTCGCGGCAGTTCGTTGTATGCCGACTGTAAGCCGCCTCTTTAGAAATGAATCCTCCAAACTTCGTTCTGTTGAGTAAGACCGCTGTTTCTCCTGATTGTTCGATGAAGGAAGTCTTCAGGAGCCTACCGACGTGTCTTTGCTTGTCTTTCATAGCAGAGGATTGGTAGCTACTTGTGCGCCTCATAGTGGTTGTCTGCCTAAGCAAGCTGTACGTGTGACGGCTGAACTGTTCGACGGTGTGGATCAATACTGAAGTTCGGACTAACTGTGGCTGCGTTTGCAACGTTAAGTACTTTGTTTATATAACTTTGTTAATGCGAGTTTTCTGATGAACTGTGTTTTACGGGCTTCCTAGTTTTTTAAGTAATATGTCCTGAGTTAGAATAGTAATATAAATGTTAACTTATGATATAGAAAATTGTACTGAATTTATATATGTATTCTCTGAGTTATTTTGACTAACCTTAAATTGTGTAGCCTTGCACGTTGAGAATAAAAATATAAAGTAAGGGTTCTTAGATAAGTGTAACTAATTTTAAAGTAGGAAGATACTGCTGGTCTGCCTAAGTCTACTGGACGGCTTAACCCCTACTGCCGAACTCTTCGTATTTATTCGATTGGCTAAGGGCTTGAAAGCCCAGGTTAGGAAGTTTGCTTAACTTTTAACTAATCGTAATATTTGTTTAAATATTATTACTTTTTGAAAGTTCTAAGAGAATTTATTTAAACGTTTCACCCTCTTTCCTCTTGGAGGGACTCCACTTTATGATAACCCTATATAACAAGATACTATTGTTAGAAACAACATGACTATTGATGAGAATTGCCTTGCTGTATTTAGGGAATTTGTTTAATAAAAGTTGATGAATATGACAATTGATTGATTGATAATTTGTGTTTGATCGGCGACTCGGTGATTTCTGTTTAATGGGAGAAATTGCCCCGTAAACAATTAGACTTATGTAATGTTTTATGACTAGCTAGAATTCTATAGTCGAAGTAAGGAAAGCATGATAATGACAACTTTTTTAAATTGAATTATTTTACTCTCAACAATAAAAAGATTAGATGTCTCTTTTTCCTCCTTTAAACATAATGTTAACATTAATCAGTTAAAAATTAAAATTAACAATTATATTATACCTTTTGCAACTGAAATTAAATTTTTTGTGTCATACTACAATCTAAGTATAAATGGAATTCTTATATTCAGGCACTTGACAATAAAATTGGAAGACACATTGGTGTCATACACCACATCTTCATCATTATATATATTCTTATGAACATTTACTATTGTTTCTTTTTCTTCTAACATTTACTATTGTCTTTTCACCTGGAGAATCACAATTGTATAAAATCTTTGCCGTGTATCCATATTATAACACAAGCTCCTCAGATTGTTTAATTTTAATAATGATTACTCATCCGTGGAACTTGTTCGTCAATACAGTATATTAACAATAGCCAAGCACTTAGATTTTAAAATTGCAGTTTTCATATTCGACCATAATAGAAATGACAGCGATATTAATATCTCACTACCAGGTCTGCAGGAACACGGATATGCAACTCGAACAGAACAAAATTTCAGACGGAATTTTACCAGAATCTACATTATCTTGGTATATATTGGCTCCTTAGTGCTTAATCGGATGTGCAATACATTCCCTAATGAACTAAAAGAACTTAACCTATTTTTATTTAAAAGGCACCTGCATTGTTACACAAATAGATTATAATTTTATTTTATATTTCTCTTTATTATTTTATTTATGTTTATTATCTTATTTTGTTTGCATAAATGCAATATATTCTTTTATTTTGAAACTCATTGTCAGAAAATTTGGTCAGCATGGGCTCGGATGTCGAATCCTTTTCCCATTGCTGCCCAAGTAAAATTTAAATAGTTGGGTTATAATTTAAAATAGATTCATTAACTTTGCACTTTGCCTGAAATAACGTTTGGTATTTAATAATTTATTAGTAAGTTATTAAAATAAATTATTGCTAAAAATATTACTAAATTACAAAATTTTCACCATTATTACTAAGAATGTTACTAAATCACTAATATAAAATTATTACTAAAATGTTACTAAATTACTAAAATAAAATTACAATTACTAAATCAGATTACGTGGTTCTGAATTTCTGTAGTCGTTATACATTATCAAATTGGTGTATTTTTTATACACTAGCAAATGGCAATATTCATTGCAATTTAGAAATTTAATGAGTTCATTATACACTACCGAATTGCAATATGCTTTATAATTTAGGAATTTAATATGTTCATTATTCTCCAGAAGATTGCTATATGCGCTAAAATTTAATATGTTCACTAATAAATGTTGCACACTAATACATTACTGTGTTGCCTACTTATAAATTGCTATGTTTTTTGCACACTATTAAATTAATATGTTGCCCACATAAATTACTATGTTTGTTGTGCACTAATAAATTACCATGTTGCCCACTAATAAATTAATATTTTCTTTATGCAATGTTGGAATACCATGTTCGTTATATACAGTACTAACGTATTAATTGCGCTCATTAATTCCGTTTACTGTTCTTCCTATAACACAAAGGGAAAATATTTATATTTATGACAATTTTAATTATCAATGAAATCATTCTTTTTAAATATGGAACAGACGAATAATAAAATATAGTTCCTCTGAATATCTATAGGATTCTACAGATATCAAAATCTTTTTTATTAAAACACAGGACACATTTAAAAAGCTGCCTTCAGTTTTTCAAACGTTCGTTGACTTTCAATTAAATTTCGGTACAGAATCTTGTGCAAGGATTTCCACATATACTTATGGCAATTGGAGTTTCCCCCATTGCCGAAAGAAATTGAAAAAGGATAAATCATCTTAGATACTTGTGTGCAAATTCACATTTTTTATGAAAATTATGAACTACTTTTAAATTCAGAAAAGAGTTTTACTTGTTTTGATTCGTTAAGTACCACCATATTGTCTACTTTAGCAATATTGTGAAACTTTTTTCTGATCAATATTTTTTTATCTTCATAGTGGAAGCATTTCGTTGCCATAGTTTGCGTGGAACAGAACACAACAAATAACATGGACATCTCTTTTATAGTGCCCATTTTGTTCCTTTGTATGCTTTGTTTTTCAAGACTCTTCCTATACTATACCGCTTGTGTTTTGAACTACTGAACCTTGCACTATACGACTTCTTTCAAACGACCAGCTTTGCTATAATGGTTATATTATTTTGTGTGTATTTTTCTTTCTACAAATATGGCCCTTTATACCTTTGTCGTCTCCTTAAACTTCGATTCTAGTAACTTTTAAACGACTATCTTCTTATGACGTATTTTATTACTTGCGCTTCAAATATTTGCTTGTTCGCTTGCTTGCATACCATGTATTTATCTATTTAATTACTCTAATTTTAAATGTTTGCATGTGAAATTACTCGAACTTTTCTCAACTTTTTTATAGGAGCACACGGAGTACTGGGGCAATACGGGGATAAGTTTACTCGCCGTCTGAAGTGGCGCCACCTATCCACTTTTTTGCTAAGCGTTTAAGCTTTCTGCGAAGTACTTTTGACTTACTATTTAAAATTTCGACGTGCTATTAAAAAGGTAATTTCTACTCTATCTACTACAGTACAAACCATCGTGCGATTTTGGGCTTACACTCATTGTCATTGACTTCCCGATAGTATAAACAAACGCCGAATTCAATATTTGTGGCTATCTAGACTACTAGTGTAATTGCGCATGACCACCAGGCAATAGAAAAATGATTTTCTGCGCAGAAGATATGCAAATTCATCACTCATCACTTCGTTCAATCCAAAGATAGGTCAGAGCGCGCTCTCTCTCTCTCTCTCTCTAGTATTGCTTAAAAGGGTCAAAATAACGATACTATTTTGAGATATTTTTCACGGATACATGAAGCAATTTCGTTTTGTTTGTTTTTTTGCGCAAAATATTGTATCTTTTCACGCTGTTTACAATGATGTATCACAAGACAGGGGGTCCCATTTGAAAATTCAAAGTTGTGAACTTGAGGGTCGGGGGTTGAACAAAATAATTCGTTGATATTAATGTTGGCTTCCCCCCGTAAATAAAAAATTCGTGTGTTTCTGCTTAAAATCTTGCCTACCTTAGAACCGAAGCTGGTAAGGTGGACTATTTAAGTGAACACCCTGTATACAAGTATTTATGTAAAGATACCCTCGAACATGAATGTTCTTTCGAGGGTTTCTCAAGGGCAAAAGGGTTAAAAAACGCTGATCCAATAATGTTTTGCATCAACAAAAGCGAACGTGATGCTTTCATTTTACATCAAATTTGAAGTGAAAGTAATTTGAAATGAGAAAGGAATGTATTTCTTCTTAATTTGATAGACTCACGAGGACCCCTGAGAAAAAATACACGAAATAAAAAAAAAATTCGACTATTGAGTAGGCTATATGCTATTGATCTCAATTTCGGAAAAACGACATGAAATAGACCGTTGGAGAATAATAAATTTATCATTCTCATTGGCTGGAAAATATACTTTTCTAGGGGACACAATTTGCTAGAAGTCCGTTATGGCGTAATTTGTTAGAAACAGGCAAAATTGCGTCTTCGAAAACAGAAACAGATTCACCTCTGTATCAATCAATTTCAAAAATAAATGGAGACGCGGTGTACGAACGCATCTTCTCCAGCGAGCAAGAGAACCGGTGTTGGGCATGAAAATGAAGAAAAATTTGCCAAGTTCCTTCGGAAATGGGAACAATATGTCCTTTCCGGGAGCGTCAGTTTAAAAACATCGTAGTTTATCGAAGTAAAAGATGTCACACAAAAGCCATATTTCCTAGGAATGTCGCGGGCGTAAGGCCCAACGGTAATTTGTAGGGCGCCGGTGAACGTGTGAGGGAAACTTTGTCCCTGCAACTCAAAGGGATAATTCGATAAACTCCGCTTCTTCCCAAAAAGGCTGACAGCAAGCTTTGTTAACATCTGCGCAATTTCTATTCCGTTGCTCGTAAATGTCATGTAGGAAACCGTCGCGAAAAATTTGGTCTTGCGAACGTAAACTCTGGAGCACCTCTTCTTTAAATATTCCCATGACATACAATTCCAAGACTGCTATAAAGAATGATGCGTGTCTCATGTTTTTCCAGTTTGAATAGATTGTTTCCTGAAGCTAAATCGGTCGCAACAAAAGAATTTTGAGGTCCATATCATTTGTAATTGAACGTCGGGCAAAGAATGTCGAAGACTTAAACTACAGTTAATTCAAAAGAATGGCGGAGTCCAGCGTCTCCCTTCCTTTGAGTCGAAGTCTCTTGGCGAGACTAATGACTTTTTAAAGGGATAAATAGCCAATAAAGTCCTCCCACAAGAGAGGGTTGCTGAAAAATTGAAGAAAGCATAGATATGAAATTCTGGAGTTGTTCCTTGCTACTACAATTTGGCGAGAAATCTGCCGTGAATGACGTCAGCTTATTGAGAAACCCTTTATGTGTACGGATACATTTAATCCCTAAAAAAATTACCTAAATTAAACAATCAGAATAAAAAAACAAATACCCGTATATAACAAGAAACTTGGACTGTCTAATCTGTTTTGAAATTTAAAATCTCAAACTTTGGAAATGTTATCTGTATAAATAACAGTTGTATATAATATGTATATATATAAATATTTGCTTAAAATTTAATTAACAATGTATT
Organism: Dysdera silvatica; assembly: GCA_006491805.2. Lineage (NCBI taxonomy): Eukaryota > Metazoa > Arthropoda > Arachnida > Araneae > Dysderidae > Dysdera > Dysdera silvatica. The sequence continues at coordinate 118,063,767 of QLNU02015003.1, read as the reverse complement.
ATATGACACAGTGGCGGGTTGTAGAATGCGTGTAGGACCTCCTACACATATTGTGCTCTACACATTTGTGCTGTTTGTGCTCCTCCTCATATATCATGTCTACTTTTAGTTCTCTAATGGAAGTTAGTTAACGACGTTTCGTACGAAGACAAAGCCAATTGTTTATATAATCGTAGAACTTTTCTGAGTATGGGAAGTATTAATGAGCGATTGCGAGATGTTTTAATTGTCTCAAGTATTTGAACATCTTGAAACCTCTCAATGGTTTTTAACCCTGACTCGATACATCGCGTAATCTTGCATGGTGGATCCAGTATCTCGATTAACGAAAGTGTGTAGTAACGATTCAGCGGTGTTCACGCCCATGCACAATGTGGTTGGGAAGCTGACGCGCGATTTCAAATGAGCATCTCGATTGTTAAGTTCAAGGAAATACGAATTGTTGATGTGATTGAAAATTTGACTCGATTGTAAATTTGAGTCGATTGCCATTCTTTCGATTGTAAAAACATTTCTTAATCGCCCATCACTAATAGGGAGATTTTCTCTGTTTTATTAGGAAACCTCATTAATATTTTGTGCAAGAGGCAAACTAATGCTCCTTTTTTACATAAAACCGATTGGCCATATTTCCTCGATCAATCGGAAGTAGGCAAAATCATTGCCGGCCAAAAGCAATTAAATGCAATATACTTTAACATCAAATCAAACAAAATCCATATTGCCCTCGCTAAATCCGGAAACCCGTTATATTAATGCTCGTTATAAGTGGGTCTTACTGTATATTCAAATGAAGAAAAATTAATCCCATCTTCAAAAATCTCTCAATAAAACTATTTTATTGGCGGTGTTCAGAAGCAACTCAATAGATGGGCAAGCGGGTTCCAACTTTTCCAGGACCGCTATCTAAACAGGGGCCCCAAATTGGCAGTTTGTATGTGTGTGTGTTCGTTATATATTTTCCTTATTGTAAAACTTTAAAAATTTAATAGTGATTGTAAAAAGGGCCCTTAAAAATTACGAAGCCCAGGAACCCTGAATCTGTT
>QLNU02015003.1:118047351-118062621 GCA_006491805.2 Dysdera silvatica | reverse complement strand
CGAAGAACTGTAACGTCGATTTCTGTTTCCAACCTTTCTATGTAGATTACAACTATGACATAAACAAAGTGTAATCATGTCTAATTTTTCTGCAACATGCCATATTTATATTCTCGGACGACGGCGGTTTATGGCTCTTCGTACGGTTAATTAATGATGCATTTCAAGCTACGCATAGTAATACAAACCAAAAATCGAACGTCCGACACACTGCCTTATAAGTTGCATTGGTGAAAATGTAAAGAATAATTGTACACATACATTCTTTTTTCATAAGGCAAGTTGGTTTGTTTTTGAAAGTAATTATTTTGTTATAAACTGTTCATACTAATAGAACAGTTTTTCAAGTTTCGTTTTTACGAAAATATGTCTTTGGTTTGTTTTTAACTCTCTAAAAAGCAAACGAAATTATGTATGTAGTTATAAATTTCGTGTTATAAAGTCAAAATGTTCTTATTTTTGTTATTAAAAATAATATATGGTAATTATGTTTAACAGAATACAATATGCTACGTGCATGCAAACCATAAATGACTAAGTACAGATCGAGATTCGCCTCAAACTTAATCAAAGGTAATCACATTTTAACACGTTTCTTACAACTGAAAATACGGAGGAGTAAAAAAAAAAGGTGAGGTGATGGCAAAACTTTTTTCCATCGTAACATAGAACGTCATTTTATTGTTTTCGCTAATAAGGAGTAACTTTGAATGGTGGCATTCATATCCATGCGCCAGTTACGCAAATGCGCCAATTCAAATATTTTTAATAATGAATAAAAAATCGAAAAATGTGTTTTACACGCTGGTTTCAACGGATATATTTATCAAAAATATAGATTTTTCCAATTTACTAAGTCTCAAATCTGGGTGCAATTGACCCTTAAAACACTTCCATTGTTAGAACGTATCCTCCAAATGCTCGAAGCTACCATGCACAATCTATTTCCCATACTCGTGTTTCCCTGGCTCTCTTTCATCGTTGTTAAAAGTCTCTTAAGAATTAGAAGAAAGCTCTCTACGGAATTATCAGTCCTATATTATAAAACACGCCCCTAAAATACATAAAGAAGACGACTGCAGTTGTTATGACGAAAAATGGACCTACGGCGTTCCTGATTTTGACAAATAAATGATCAGTTTCTTTCGGTTTTGGGACTGAATAATTTATTTACCTAGTTTATATGACTGTTTCTTAAGTGAATATAATGTTTTTAAGGAACTTCCTCTCCAATATTTTCATTATTTCTAAAACCTACCGGATATAATGTCTTGAAGACATAGCTAATATAGCCCTAAGTACTGAAAGGAATATTTTTGCTATTAGCAGCAAAATATTTCAATTTCAAAATACGTAAATCTTTAGAAATTATCCACTTTCCTTAATATGCCATCTTCAGGCTAATTTATTTCCGTTACGGCATGAAATTTACACAAAAAATCTGACATTATAAACAGTATAATCTTAGTTCGACTTCGTTTTTTTTGTTCGGCTCATTAAACTTGTATATTTACTGGGTGAAGAGCATCTCTATATGTCCTTTTTCTTGTTGGCGAAAGCTCGCACAACTATTTATTAAACTACAGAAAATTTTAATTAGCTCTTAAAAACCTCTAGCCCTTTAAACTCAAAATTTGCTTTCATAACAAGCGCATCGAAAATATTTAAACTCCACTTTAAACCCTTGAAATCATCTTCCCCTCACCGGCGCGGAGGAAAACCGCTTCTTCAACAAAGAGTTTCTCTCCAAATAGTGTGAAACTTTTAGTGATTTATATCCTCCGCTTCTCAATCGAAAACCTCACCTCTTTCTAGACCAAAAACTCCGGCAAAACCATGCTTTAATTTTACTTATTTACATTCTTAAAGCACGGTCTAACGTAAACATTTCACAATGGTTTGAAGCTGTTACCTTCGTTTAAAACGCGCGAGACGAAAGATGGAAATATTCGGTCTGGAAAATGAATCCCCATCTCCTACTTAAAGATTTTTTCCTTGCGTTTTGTTCCGTGAAAACTTGTAAAATAGGCCATTGGGGATAGTCTGAATTTTAAGCAGCTTGCACTGGGATCCCCTCAATGGCCAAAAATCATCTTGACTGTTTACCTTGAAGCTGTTTGCTGAACGAAAAGGATTTTGGTTCGTTCCTTCTCGAATCCAGATTACACTATCTTATCTCTTTGAAGACAAAAGAGCACTTCTATTAAAAAATAAAACAGTTTAAGGAATATACACTCTATAACAAAAAAATCGATGCACCAAGAAAGAGTTGTCCGATTGTAATGAAATTTCGTATGCAAAGACATTTTGACCGAACATGCAAATGATTAAAATTTGGTGTCCAATGAATGAATAGCGGGAACTCCAGCGCATCGGAACTGCGCATTCAGCAGGTGTATATAAGGAGCGATTCTCAATATGTGGTCAAAATTTCTGTTGCATTTTGACTGCGGATATCTTACGTCGACTGTAACAATGCCTCGCCGAAAGATTCGTGCTCATTACGAGCATATGTCAGAGTTTGAAAGAGGTTGTGCTATCGGATTGAAAGAGGCTGGTTGGACGAATCGAAGAATCGCTGGACATGTGGGTCGAAGCGATGCGGCGATTGGACGGTGCTGGCAAGAGTGGGTCAACAACGGCAGATGTCAGCGTCGGGACGAGTCGGGAAGGCAGCGGTCGACCTAGGGCCACAACAGAACGGGAAGACAGAGCGATTGTCAGAGCAGATGTCACAGCACCGGATTCGTCGTTATCAACTATCCAACGTGTGGCCCGCACACATGTGTCCAACATGACCCTCTGCAGATGACTGAGAGAGCGGAATTTACGCTCGCGCCGACCGTTACGCCGCTTACCTCTCACGCCTTTACACCGTCAAGTCCGATTACAGTGGTGCCGGGCTCGATCAACTTGGAACTGCGCTGACTGGGGACGTATAGTCTTTAGTGACGAGTCCCGTTTCCAACTGTGTCCTGACGACAACCGCAGACGTGTCTGGAGACGTCCAGGGCAGCGTGGGGATCCTGCCCTTACTATCGCACGCCACACATGCCCACAACAGGGCGTTATGGTCTGGGGTGCCATCTCCTTTGATAGCCGGACCCCTTTGGTGGTCATTTCTGGCACACTTACAGCACAGCGGTACGTAGACGACATTCTACGACCGGTTGTGTTACCGTTCCTTTTGCGACACCCTGGACTTACGTTTCAACAAGACAATGTCCGGCCGCACACGGCACGTGTTGCTATGAATTGTCTTCAAGCTTGCCCAACACTTCCTTGGCAAGCTAGGTCTCCTGATCTCTCTCCTATAGAGCACATTTGGGACGCTATGGGAAGGCGATTGCAACCATCCCGGAATGTTGACGATTTAGCCCGACAGTTGGAGACAATTTGGCAAGAAATTCCGCAGGACACCATCCGGGATCTTTATCAGTCTATGCCACGCCGGGTGACAGCTTGCATCCAGGCCAGAGGTGGACCAACGCCTTATTGACTTCCTCCCTTTGTAACGGTCAAACTCTGCAATAAATCATTCAATTGTTCTGAAATTTTAATCGTTTCTTTTTCTATGTATGTTCTTCACATCCACCAATTTTTATCGCAATCGGACAACTCCTTATTGATGCGTTAATTTTTTTTTTGTTATAGAGTGTATGTATAATTTAATATTATTCCTTTATTATCCGGAAACTTAAAGAAGAACTTATACGTGAAAGGATCCTTTGTGCATTTCAGTTTTAAAATTTTAACCCCCCTTATTAATTTGCAAACTGCTACTTTAGTATATCTTCAGGATTATAGATTAGTTTTTCTATTTCGGGTTCCTTTCCACACATTTTGGAACTTACGTTTCCTGCAAGGAATTTTTCAAATGCTTTTCTCTATCGCATTCCTTCGCTTTATGAAGGGAAATAGTTTCCGAAACACTGAGAATTTCTTATGCAGGGTTGAAGAACCTTACTTCGACTCTCTTTCTTATATTTATTTTATTTTGTATGGTATTAATATACTTATAATGGTTTATAAAAATGCCAAGTGGTGAGCACGGGAAGTCACCATGGCATATTTTTGTGAATTTTAGTGAGGAATGGAGATAACTGACAGTCTTTCCTGTATCGTGATATCCGAGCAGGTTAAGGCACTCCTGTTCATGGGGGAGTCTCCTGGTTTTGACTCTTCTCGGAGGCAAAACGGTAGCTCTTTTTTTTCCACAAAAAATCGATCTAAATTTGAAAGTGGGTGTTAAAATATGTTATCCATCGTATTATTTTGCATCTTTTTCCTACCTTCGATTTTATTTTCTTTCTCGTCTCAACCTTTTGTTCTTCATGAATTTTCATTTCATTTTTCGAAATTTTAATATTTTCTTTTTATTATTAATAACAATTATCACTATCTTCACCACAATCAACAGTTAGATTAGTTATCTGAAGAGATTTTGATGCACACGGCTCAAATTTGAACAATTACAGAAGGAAAAGTTTAAAGACAAGAAAAATGTTTAACCCATGCATTAATTCATTTTAATTATGCATTTAGTATCGTATCTATAGATGGGATAGCCTTTCATAATTTACAAAACCATGCTACACGGCATAAAACGTCGATTTTCGGGCAGTAGTTCTGATATTAACGGAAAATTTTTCCTCTGAAAATAAGAAAATAAAACCACTCGCTAGCATTTTGAGTCCAAATAAGATAGTAGCTTACTTTTTAAATTTTCGCAACAATGGATATGTATTTTTTCTGGATTAGGATTATTATGATTATATCCACAGAACATAGTGTTTAACGAGTAAGGTGAACGGCGGTCAGCATTTTGCACGAAAATAAAATCCTGGAAAATCCGGCTGCAGCTGAGTGTCTTAAAGCTTACTCTTATATCCAAGCATTTTACGTAACTCGTTCTTGTATCCAAGCGTCTTTAGTTGTTTAGCCTTGTAGCCAAGCGTCTTATATTGTTTACTCTTACATCCAAGCGTTTTAAATGGCTTATCCTTGTAACCAAGGATCTTCAGTAGCTTAGCCTTGTAGTCAAGCCTCTAATCATCTACATTGCGCTAGAACTGAACCCAAATTTTATGTACGGTATAAGAAAAAATTGCTTCTCTGAAACTCCAGCTGATTTTAGCAGCAACTTTAAGGGACATAACTCTCCCAAAACGTGATAATTTGGCACCCACGATTTATTACTTAAACTATAGCTCATTCGGCTTACCATTACAAGATATGATTGGTCTCAAAGAAGAAAAAAAAAGACATCGTCCAGATTGGAGTCGAATTAGCCATCCCTTTGTTGAAACTAAAGGGTCTTGCCACCAGACTACCAAGACTCGGGAGATGATTATCTCAGTAAATATGCACCAGCATGATATTATTGCCCATTTCAAGAGTAGCACAATTGTCATGGGAAATAGACAACACGCAAGTCTTCCAGGCAAACGTTTTTGTAACTGTCGCAGGGATTAATTGGTTCCGGTGTTTTGGCACCCATTTTTTTCTAGAATTAGAGTTTGATTGCTTACTTGCTTTCTTACTTGCTTGCTTGTTTGTGGTTTTTATGGCTCAAAGCCTACAATGGCCATGCTGCACCAGGATCTACTGTTTTCCGAGGAATCCGAACCTCTTAAAGCGTAGGAGACCAAACCCCGGACTATTGTGAGCAGTGTGATCTTCATGAGATCTCTATGTAAGCGTTCTTTGCACTGTTGAGAGTCGAACCCGGATTAACGACGCACTAATCGAACGCGTTACCACACAGCGTCATCGCAGGGCTCAAATTGGAGAATCCGCCATCAAAAGATTTTGTGGCTAATAAAGAGAAGAAAAGACATTGACTCGGGATTGTGTCGAATCAATTACTTCTTCATTGTAAACAAAGTGTCTTCCCAACGAGGAACTAGGGGAAAAAATAAACACTCGCCAATTACATTCTGCGGATTGAACCCTGCATTGCTTAAATTTAGAATTTCAGAAGAAAAACGAATTTTTTACATTTTTTACATCGTTTGATTTTTGGCTTTATTTGTTCATGAGGATTAAAATTTATAAACGAAAATTAACGGTTACTGCGTCACTTTTATATATATATATATATATATAAAGAAATGAAACATATTGTTTGTTTCTAACAAAATAACAAACGTTTTTTATAATATTGGAACATATGCTGCCTAATTTTGATTCCAAAGGAAATGGTGAAACTTATAACGAAACAAGAGAATAATTGGGTTCGGTGAAACACATTATTTGTTAGAAGGTTTTCTAAAATTGGACTTGTCTTTGCAGTTACACAAACGTAACACTGATCTCGTTTCCCCAAGGAGTACCAAAATTTAATAATGATCACACAATTAATGATCAGCGTCAGCAAAAGATCAGATTACGTCCAAGAAGTTAACAAAATTGACGAAAAAAAAGGCCATGTCATCTTTAAGTTTACTCTCGTATAAGATATGAGGCAAGATATACAGGGATACCTGGTAAAGTGATCACCTTAGTAAACCGACCAACTGAAGAAAATGACCATTTTTTATAAGAATGGACTGGTGGGGACTTTATCATGCCAATTACCAAAGTTGTGCATAGTAACCACATTGCTATGGTGACCATTACAGTGGAGTCTCAAAGGTGATCGCTTTGGACAAGTTCTACTGTACACAGACATTGAAAATAGAGAATTTTGAAGAATTAGAAGTTTGTATTGTAAAGGCAGTTACATCATTTTAAAGGTTGATAAAATTTTAGAAACAAGGCTCATTTAAACAAAAGGTATTAGAGATATAGAACTTCAAAGCCATCGCATATTCGGCCTCTCTACACTTCAATCTAAGTTTATAAACAAACATAATTATTGAAATGTAAACGAGACCTATATGTTTATATAAAAATTTAAGGCATTAACTCAACCTTAATTTATTTGTACTATAATCCGTTACACATTTTTATGTAACGAGCTATAATATAATATAGTTTATATAGTTTTACTATTATTCATATCTGTATGAAACTCGTTCTCCAAGCTGCTGCTGCCATCTTCCGAATAAAACTTGTAATAAGAGTATAACCTTGTCATCTTAGCTTTTATATTGTCAAATCAATGTTTACCAAACTTCTTCCAAGTCATGGCCCCCATTTCATAGTAGACAAGTAATCTATGAATTTCCCCTCTTCACGCCGCCGCCACATTTGCAATAATAAAAGCATTCTTAATAAAGTAAAAAACACGTTGACTATAAAATTATAATATATTAATTATACATATTATGTTTTCTAATATACATTAATATATTTTATAAATATAACGTTAACAACTCTTAGTAAAATACTGTAATCTGGCCACGTTGGAATATCAAAGCATTGGAAACATTTGCTACTAAATGCTTTTTCAAAATAATTGCAATTAAAAATAGTTGCATCGAGCTCCGGGTTGGTAAAGCACTGTGTTAGTGAATAATTAATGTATTCCTTGTGTAGCTACCGCATAATGTTCAGGTTAAACGATATAATGGAGAAAATCTCCTTAATGAACATGCCAAATGAAAATTTCGCGAAATTTGGACACTAATATAAAGGAATTCCCATTAAAACACATACCACTGAATTAAAAAAAAGTCAAATAAACATAATTTGAGGTGACTTTATACACACGCTTTTGAAAAACAAAAAGCAACAGTAGCAAATTTAAAAAACAGCCAGATCGCCTCGACATTCCTAAGGCAAATTCCTTTAGACCAAGTATGCAAATGATTAAATTTTCAAAGCCAATGAGTGTTAACTTCGATCATAGCGCGCATTTCTACTGCGCAACTGGCATTGTATAAGAGAAGCAAAAATTGGACAGTATATTTTTTCTCTTTGTCGGCGGTACAGTTCCCTGGAGACGTAAGTAATGGCGTTATGACGTTGTCAAAGAATTTATAGCCAATTGGACAACTTCGAACGTGGTCACATAGTCTCGATGCGTGAAGCTAGATGGTCCTACCGTTCAGTAGGCCGCACCTGCACCGTACGAACACTGCCATGCAAAGGTGTTGTCAGCAATAGCTAGGGCCTTGAATTTTTTATGGTTTTCTTACCTGTGTTCCCGTTGGATATACATTTCATTTAAATAAAAATAGATAATTTCTTCATGGTGCTTCTTTTTTTTTTTTTTTTTCAAAAGGGTGTATTCACGAGAGTTACGATTGTCTAAAAAAGAAACTGACGTAGAGTTATGTGAGGCCTGAGGCCCCAAATAATTAAAAAAACGCAATTTTCAATTTATTGCAATGTATAAATATATGCAATATATATGCTTGGCCCCTATATCCTAATAATTTTGGAAATTCTGCGTACTAAAAATATAAAAGGTGTCATACAACTGTGTGCTTCAGAGCCGGCTCGTGCCCGCTCCCTGCCACTTTGCGGCGCTTTGCACCCGTGCAACGGTGTTCAGCGCGCTCCTGTAGGAGCATTGAATGGCACGGAGTGTTCTTCCGTGCCATCCATCTATTTCATCTGCTCTCCGGGGCGGATTGATCGTGGATTGGTTTTCGGTTGGCGTTAAATGATGACACCAGTTCGTCCCTTTACGCCAGCACGGATCGACAATCTCCCCTTCGCCCATTGGTTCTCGAGGTCCTTCGACGTTAAAACCTGTTCAGGATTACACAGTGCTTTCTTTCTGCGGCCACCCTTCCCATTACAATCATGCCTAATATCTGTTCGCTGGTCATTTCATGTAAAAATAAATACAATAGTGTTGATTTTCAACATTTGAAATTGGGTTGTTGCTTGTTAATCACTCTGAAAGTCCCATTGAATACATCTATTGTAGACTGCCACCCTCCGTTTTATGGTAGTGAAAAAATAAATATGTATTCAAAATATGTGAGGTGGAAGAACAAGTGTTAAATATAGAAATATTACATTTTTCTTTCTAACTTCAAGCGTCTCCTATTCTCGAAATTTCTCCTATTTCTTTCGATCTTTTATCTATGCATTATGCAAAATCAAAACGACATATGCCTGAACAGCTGAGCAAAAATCGAGAACTATGCTTGTGCAAATACCCGTCCATGAGTAAATGATGAAAAGAAAGATCATTGTCCATAAATGTGAGCTCTGTATCATTAAAGAATAATGAAAACGCCTCTTGGAATTCATATTATGTGTACCATTCTCACCGATAGATATATGTGACTGTTCTGTTATGAAAGGCTCGGCACAAAAGAGGAAGACGGATTTATTGAAAAGGAAAATTAAAAAGTCAATTTTGAAGACAGACAAAGATTCCTTGAAATATCAAAATACATACTATATTAATTTGCTTTCAGCAAACACGTATTAAAATTGAAAAATAATAACGCACGCGCTCACGCGCTTCGATATTTGAAAGGCTATATTTTAACGTGGAGGGGATAGATATGTGCAGTAGCGTCGAGAAAATTATTGATAATAAAAAGAATGGATGGAAAAAGCCGTAATAATAAAAAATAAAAATAAAATAGATAGTAGTAACATCAAAAAATGAAAACAACACCGAAAAGAGAAACAATAATAAATGAAAGACGTCGGTGAGATAATTTGAAGACATATTCTAAACATTTTCTATTAGTGCCTAAATTTACATTTATATCATTTGAAAATCACACATAAGCAGGATATAAAAGTGTGCTATACCACACTTTTATATCCTGCTTATGTGTGATATGAAAGTGTGCTATACCACCGAGATCCGCACCCGGGTCCTTTCGATTGCATGTCGAATGTTACACCAAATAAACTATGGTCCATACTCAGGATTTTTCTCATTAAAACTTACATGGACGCACATAGGGATATATTTATATATTACTACTTGAATTGCACATTCCACACGTAATCATCGAATTATATAATTATTGTATAATTATAATTAATTTTATTATAATTATTGGCTAAGTGACTTCGTAATTTTTCACCTCATGATTGCAACTGATTTGTGAATTTATATATATCCATACTTGTCAATTTAAGGGGAGGTTTCGTGAATTCCATGGGGTAATAAATATATGTGTTTGTTTCTTTTCTCAATAAATGACTTTATTTATATATATATACGTGCTTTTTTTCCTTCAAGAAATAAATTGATTTAGTATGCACTAATAATTATTATGTATGTGGATTTGAGCCCAATTTCGCAAAAAAAGTCAATAACCTAGATTAAGAGAGTGAGAAACAAAGAAAAGTTAAGCCAGTGAAAGAGATAAATTACCAAAAAGAGAAAAGTAATTATCTTTCGAGAGCTCATGGTTCATGTAAACCGAAGCGGAATTAGAAATTGGTTCAGCTAACTAGAAAAAAAATTTATTAACGGATCCATCGTAAACTAAATATTTAAGCGGTCGTCCAATATTGACTCTATCGAATTTCTCAGAAAAGGAGATAGAGATTTTGACCCCCTTTCTCTTTTAATTTATCTTTCATAATGCATTCTCTCTTCTTGGTTAATATATCTGCATAGTTGTATTAGTTACAGAGGTCTAAAAGCCATGTAATCTAATATATTATTAATAGATGCATTCATATCATTAGGCAGGAGGAACCTTCTTTGTAGGATAAAATTAGAGAGCTATTTGAAACTATATCGCTTCGTGTATTGACTTGCATCGTCATTAATAGTCCTATTTACTATGCTGACATTTATCTACAAAAATTTAAACCCTAGGATAATAGCAAATAAAACTGGTAAAATAACAAAGTAAATCGTTTAACCAAGCTTTTGGACTCTTCAGAAGTAATCCCATATAAATAGTTATGTTAACATCTTATGATTCCTCTTTTTTGTAATAAAAACCTTCAACTACAAAAATCTAATAATTTTGTGGGGAAATTAATCATATAATACAGCACATTTCACCCAGTAGGAGCATGCACCGGTAGTCAAAACAATAAGTGCATGCCGTAGTCAAAACAATAAGTGCATGCGGTAGTCAAAACAATACACGCTTGCGCATGTCACGTGCACTCACGTTGTGATGGGTTAAAAAATACTGTTCCACGTTTTTCGATGTAAGAAGTTCAACAGTCGCGAAATATATTCTATATAGCTTTGTTGTAAACTCATAGCAGTTTTTAGTTGGCATTTAATAACGTGTTATTAGTAATCAATAGTTGTCGAGACAGTGATGCCAATAGGTAGTTTGTTTGTTTGGATTTTTTTATGGCGCAAGAGCATCTGGGCTATACTGCGCCACGATAGGTAGTTTACTAGGTATTTGTGAAATAACACTTCCCTTTTATAAGTGCACGACAAATAGCAAATAGGTACTGGCTACATGGATTAAATTATTCAGATTGGAATGAATTATGTAGTTGTGGTGACGTAAATAATTCACCCATATAAACGGCGCCAACGATCTGCTACAGCGGTTCTTCAACTATAGCCCACGGACCCCTGGTGGTCCACGGGACTCTATCAGGGGGTCCATGAGGCTCTCTGTCTTCCACAAAGTTTCGGAAAAATACTAAAACTAGGGAATTTATTCGTTATCGCTAAGAATAAATTACGAGGGAACGAAAAATTCCTTCCTTAAATGGTGAAAATTAGTGATGAAACACTAGAAATAAATATGTATGATGCAAATTCCGGGCTTTAAACTTTGAGTTAATTTTTGGGGGTTGCAAAGATGAGTGATCTCTCAAGGATGTCCGCAGTCTGGGAAAGTTAAAAAACCGCTATTCGAATATTTATAAACGAATTCACCATAATAATAAAAATAATAATAATAATATGTTATTCAACCTCATAGCCTACATACCATTAAACAGAACTAAAATTCGTGAATTTATATAAATTATTTATAGCTCATAAAAGACATGATGACATCTTTCTGATGATTGGATTGTAAAAAGTAAAAGAAAAAAAAGTTAGCTCGTTGCGGGACCCTCTTGCGATGTAATGAATTAAATGCAAACGAATTAACTGATATTATTATAAAAGTGAAAGGAATATAAAAGTGAATCCAGAAAGAAATACCCCAGTGCGGTGAATTCCCCCCACCTCCCCCACACACACATTCATGCTTTAGTTTCTTTACCTTTATTCATTTTTATTCATTTTTACGACATGTGCATGTCTTGTATTTAGAAAAATATCCAAGTAGTTGTACGTATTTAAAGAATTCCGAAATCCATTCTCGTATATTATGTTCCACTCAAACTATAAGTATTTACATGCCAGTGAATATTCGCGATAAAAGAATTTTAAATGTAGACTTTCATGTGAATTTTAAATGAATATCATTCTCTAAATTTCTTAAACGTATGTCTTAATATTCAACCTTAAATGTTTCAAATATTTATGAATTTAGTTTCATCGGTATGGAAAAATTTGCTGTTCCCTGCACTTTTTTGGGAAGGGGGTCAAATATTTTGATATAAGCTAATTTGCAAATCGCCAGAAATTAATTTAATATGCAGGATGTTCCTTGAATACTGTTTGTTTGTTTGTTTTGTGGTTTTACGGCTCAAAGACTACAATGGTCATGCTGCGCCGGGACCTACTGTTTTCCGAGGAATCCGAACCTCTTATGGCCTAGGGAACCAAACCCCGGACTACAGTGAGCAGTGCGATCTTTTTATGAGATCTCTGAGTAAGCGTTCTTTGTACACTGTTGGGAGTCGAACCCGGATTAACGGCGTACTAGGCGAACGCGTTACCACACTGCGCCACCGCAGGGGCCTTGAATACTGCATCAAGAAATAAATCTAATATGTAATCTTTACGTATACTTATGAGCAAACTTCAAAATTTTCTATCTCCGTACACAGATTTTTGCTTAACCAAATCCTGATCAAAATAGCGGAGAATAAGGCTTTAGAATGAAAATTAAGAATCAAAATTAGGATCAAAATAGCGCTTAAACTTAAATAACCCAGACCCCTTTAAGGACCTACGATACCCAAGTATGATCTTAAATATCCTTTATTTTCACTTCTTTTAATCCACAGAGATGAATTAACCGAGGCAGCAATTAAATCAGCAACGAGTAAATTGATTTTAACTTACATTGTCATGTATGACAGCCAGATGGGACCGAAGAAGAAGAATGACGACCTATTGATTTTTTATTGTATTTTGATATTATATATTATCGGAATAAAAATTAACATGACTTTTTTTTATTAGAGTCTACTGTCAAAACTCGGTAACGTAAAAAAAAACGTCAATAGCAATTCCAGCAGGAGATGGTCCCAGATATAAGATTTAAATTAAGCGAATTTCAAAGAACTTGTTGTCTTGGAAAGAATTAATTGTAGGAGAGCTTTGTAATAAGCTTTTAATTTCTGCTCTCCTCCATTTCTAACCGAGTCATTTTAATGTTTTTCTTAATGTCAAATATAATCAATGGTATCATTAAAATCATATCGAAACAGATTTACCACCGGTAATTGTTTACGAGCAGGGTGCAATGAATTTCTCTTATTATTATTATTATTTTTATTACGGGTGTCGTTTTAAAGAAATTTTGATAAAAAATCGGAATATGAAACCAGTTTCGACTTTTAATTAACTATTGGTCAGTTATTCGCAAAAGTGTACCCCCACAGTTGTAACTTGCACAATGAAACATGATTGAATTTTTTTTTTCAAAGAGAAAATTATAGAATCTTACATTTATTCCATACTTCAAATCATATATAGTTTAGAATAACATATATTGATACTTATTTTAAAGTTTCAACTTCTTGGTAATTATTCCAATTAAAAATTGTATAATTTACAAACGAATAAAGAAATCCGTGCATCAGTCTCCTATTTTTTAAAGTTTTATTTGTGCAAACAAATAAGTTTATATATAACTGAAACACATATCTCCTATTGGTAGCTAATCTTCTATTGTTATACACATATAATTTAGTTTTAATGTTCTAATGAGTGTTTTAGTAGCTATGTTAATAGATAGGCAACAGACTGAGAATGTAAGTAACTGATCTTACAAATTGCTAATTATTTTTTAAACCTTTACTGAATGCAAAATTTTTTCGATTATATTTGTAATCAGAATTCCAATGCGTGTTTGATGAGCAGATGTGAATTTTGTTCAAGATTAAGGCGTCTTTCTCTTTTAAAAGACAAAGCTGGTGAGTGCATGATGTTGCTGGATGACAGATGTAAACTGTGGAAGCGTTGTATGAGAGAGAGAGAGAGAGAGAAAGAATTGTACAACTTTAGATTGTTTGAAAATTTCAAACTGTACACTTCTTCATTTTCTAAAATACATTTACATAATTACATAAAGCGTAAATATCCTAACACCATGGTAGAAATTAAAGACAATCTAGAACACAACGAAGTCCTTATACAAGTGTGGATTTCTCTGAAAGTTACTATATCAAAGTATAAAATTAAATGCAATATGCAGATTGAGCAAATAAAAAAAATTACAACTTCCATGTCAGTTACATGGCATTTTAAACATAAGGATCAGCATCAACAAGAAGTACATTAATTTGCATTGGTAATAATTAACCCAAACGACGAGAGATATACTGCTTACGTTTTTCTTCAAATAATTTTCTACAAAATAAACACAATTTTAAATTCTTTCTCCGAAATGAACATTTTTTTTCAAATAACGTTGTAAACCCGTTCCAACACAAATTCCTCTATAACATTACGTGCGTTGAAAGTAAAATGAAAGAAACATAAACATCAAATGCCATTTTGCCTTAAATTCTTATGGAAAATGGCGACAGTACATGGTATTGGAGAAGAGATATGTTTGATCCGGTTGAATATACTCTCAGGAATTAATACCGTGCTGCCGGCAGCCCAGGATGTTAAATTCCAGTACTGCATCTCTTTATAAACCGAAAATACTCCATTTAAAGATTACCTGAATTTAGGAAAATAATGCAAACCGAATTACGAAGTAAACAAGCTTTGACAATTGACTTCAATTTATTTTCCGGGAGTGAAATTTAAGTAATATAATCTGGATACCAAATCCTTTCTATAACTACTACTTTTAATTATTACACAGTACTTAATTTAACAAGTTTCGACGTATAACGATAATCAAAAACATAGCTAATTTTAACAAGGTTTTCTAATTGAGAAAATGGAAGTTTATATTACTGTTTTAACCTCGAAGTCTAGCTAATGTCTAGACCAAACCATAGGTGATTAACACCTGAATTACAATTGATATATAGACAGGGATTTGTATACCTATGTATTGCAATCCTTATTGTGGTCTGGATAGAAAAGGGTATATATTTCCGGCACCTGATAAC
>QLNU02015003.1:118036467-118047251 GCA_006491805.2 Dysdera silvatica | reverse complement strand
TTACAGACAACGCAAAGGAGCATGGAGAGGTGCATGCTTGGAATAACTAGGAGAGATCGAAAAAGAAATACTTGGGTGAGAGGGCAAACTAGAGTAGAGGACATCAGTGTTAAAGTAAAAGGGCTGAAATGGCGATGGGCTGGGCATATTGCAAGAAGAACTGATCAACGATGGACAACAGAAATTCTCAAATGGATTCCAAGAGACCACCGAAGACCTAGAAAACGTCCTCAAACTAGATGGGCGGATGAAATAAGAAAAGAGGTTGGGGTGACGTGAAAACGAATGGCCCAGAATAGACTTGTGTGGAAAGCATTTGGAGAGACCTTCATCCAGGAGTGGATAGATAATGATTGAATATGATATATATATATACCAGATATGTGTTGTGAAATAGAATATATCATTGTAATTTTGGAAAGAGAAAGAAAATTATAATCATTTACTGAAAGGAATGATCATTCTCCTTATTTTCATTCAGCGAATACGTGAACGGTAATGATCCATTTTATTCTATGAACGAAAATGATGATCTCATTCTATAAACGGGAATGATCGATCTTTTTCTGTGAACTAGAACGATCCATTTTATTCTATGAATGGAAATGTTCAATCTTATTCTTTGTACCAGAATGACCCATCCTATTCTATGAAGAGAACGATCAATCTTATTCTACGAATAGGAATTATCAGTCTTATTCTACGAACAAGAACGATCACTCTTATTCTACGAACGAGAACGATCAAACTTATTCTATGAATGGAAATGATCAATCTTATTCTATGAATGGGAATGTTCAATGTTATTCCATGGACCAGAGTGATCAATATTAGCTTATGGACAGATGAATGATATAAGAGAATGAATAAATATACTTTCTTTTGAAACATTAAATGTTTCTTTTAAAGAAATTAACAGTTTTCATCTAAAGTTCTAAAAACACAAGGTTTGTCATTTTTAATACTATGTCAACTCCACTGGAGCCCCTAGAAGTATAGGGAAGCTCATCAGCCGTCATTTTCCTACACACTTCCAGTTTCAATTACCTTGGCCATAAAAGTTTTCGACATCGGAGCAATAATCGCTTTTTGGCATAAAAATAATCAACAATCCGCGATTATGCGACAAATTTAAGCACTAGCGCAAATTTTAAGATGTCGCCAATAAATACAATTTGCAACTATGGGCGTAGAGCTATATGGACCCGTGGGGCCCGACCCCCCCCCCAATAATCTGAAATAAATTGCGATTTTACATATACTGTAATGTATAAACGTACATAAAATGTGCTTCGGCTCTCCAATAAATTTGGGAACTCTTCGTTGATGTTTGCAACCCTAGCATAGTTTTCGATTAATGTAAAATTATAATGCAAATAATCAAAACAAACTTACACTTAAAACAATTTATGTTTATTCTTCGAATGATTACAACAGTTCCCAGAGGAATGTTCACCCATTTCACCTTATTTAATCCAAAATAACACACTTGTATGTCACTCAACTTTAACACGGCCGTGAATGGGATTACGTGATACTTTCTTCTTCTTTCGCTTTGCCATTTCCCATGTTATATGGGGTCGGCGTTATGGTCCTTTAATCTTCTCTTCCACAATCTTCTATCCAATGCCTCTTCTCTACTCCATCCATACTCTTCCAGATCTTCCGTCACTTTATCCTTCCATCTCAGCCGTGGTCTTCCCCTCTTCCTCTTACCCATTACCACCAGCTTATCCAATACCTTTCCCACATATTCCTCATTTCTCCGCTCCATATGCCCAAGCCATCTTAACCTATGTTCTTGTATTTTTCTTCCTATGGGTCCAACCTTGACCGTACCTCTAATTAGGTTATTCCTTATTTTATCCCTCCTTGTAACACCATTCATCCACCTCAACATTCTCATCTCAGCCACTTCCATCTTCCTTTCATGCGCTCTTGTAATTGGCCAAGTCTCCGCCCCGTATAACATTGCAGGTCTGACTACAGTTTTGTACAATTTTCCTTTCATCCTACTACTTACTTTCCTATCACAGAGCACTCTACTGATATAATGGAAGTGATATAATAGAAGGAAAATGGCGACTATGCACCAGCTCGCTTTTCTAAGATCCTTTAACTCCACTATTGGCTTAATATTGGTATAGTCGAACCCGTTAAAACGTACATATATGGACCGACATTTTTGTTCATTATACCCGAACTCTCGCTAAAACCGTGATAAAATACGTGACACAAAAGTGAAAACGAATATCATCATTTACTTGCTGCATGTCCTACATTTAATATGCCCTACATTAATATATGCATTTAATAATATTTTCTTACACACTCTACTATCATTGTATAAGTCCATGATGAGTCAATGAATAAGACGTCATTGATCTCATTATCCAATTTAAGAGTGCTTTCAGCTCGTATTTCAGTGAAATCATCCCTGGGAGTGGAAATAGCTGCTGTCATAATTTCAGAAAAAAATATATTTTTTTTTAACTTGTTCTTCCTTTTTATTTGTAAAAAGGGGAAATACATTCTTAGAATCGACCTACTCAAATAAAGAAGGAGTGTTACTAAACTGTTGAGCGTTATGACAGGTTTTTCGTTTGAATTAGGAAAAATTTACGGATTCAGAACTGCGTGACAAGATTATTAAATTACTTTAAACACTTAAAAACTTGACACTATATTTTTGCGTTTTCTCCTCGCAATAAAGGATTTTCGTTCTATATATTTTGACGGCAAACAAACAAATGCTTTATTTCATCACGTTGTTACCGAGTTTGTCTGTATTACTTTTAACTGGCATCTCTTAATGCACCAAGAAGTATCTTCGTATGGGTACTTGAATGTGGATCTGATGATAATTCAACGAGACCTCGAAAGAGTGATTGCTTTTTAGCGGAAACACAACAAGTAGACAGGGCACGACAGCAGTTAGCGTGATTTTTTCAAATATTTCATAATTTACCACATCCTGCTTTTATTAGAGGCTTAGAGACAAAAATATTTAAAATATTGTAATAAAAAGAATTTGAAGATAATAAAGAAAGAAAAGGGAAGAATTGGAAAGCTATATATATATAAATTTTTTTATAACTAGCACTCCAAACTAAAGGCATTTTCTTTTTTCTCATATTCGACTTTGTATATTATTTTTATGAAAATGGAATAGAAAGTTTTATCCTTAATTTTATGTACGTCCCCCTGAATTCCTAACTACAAAACTCAAATTCCTTCAATAACTAATTTTGAGAGAATCTTACATCTAATATTTGCTGTCCTTCGAAGTGCTTCGAAAATGCTGAATGGATGTTTCAGCTCTTAGGCTACGTTAATTTTAATTAATATTGAGACACGAACATACTTGTATTTGTTTTGATTGTGAATGATTAGAAACGTTAATACAAAGACAAATATACTTTCGTGAAAGGATTGAAACCCTCACTTCCGTTACAATGTAACTTAAAATTAAGTATGTATTACCCTTAGTCGAAATAAAATCATGGGATGTGTCAATAAAATAGAAACACTCATGTATTCAATGATAATTTGAACAGAATTTTCGAATTGGATGTCAATATACGTCCTTACACCGAATAAACTCAGAAAGCGGAGTGTTGAAATAGTGAATAAATCTCCAAACTTTCACCAAGAAATTTATTCCAATTCTCGTTCGTAAAATCAGACTGTAATTCTTAATATCGTAGACAAAATTAACACGAATACAGCATTGCTCCATCACTGTCCCAAGTATACAAGCCCTCCTCATTGAACTAAATGATTATATCATTGGATTGGTATGCAATCTTATAACTATACCCCCTTTCTTCCTCTGCCCTTAAGTTTCGAGAAAGGTGATTTATTTATCGAACAAGTGAATTTTAAAATCTCAAAAATTGCACCGTGCTAAACAAGGAAAGAAACGGTGTTTGGAAGCGAGCGATAAGCGATGAAGTTACCTCATTTAAAAAACAGTGTCGGAATTTTTCCATATTAGCTACGTTCATTATAAACGACAAGACTAGTAGAAGACTGATGCGGAATTTTTTTTTCAGTTAAGAGGACTTAGAGGTTTCAAATTTTCCAAAATTTTTTTTTTTTTTATTATTTTATCGAAAAGCTCAGTACTTCCTGTTTGATAATAAAATTATTAGTTTCCATGAAATAGAATGCGAGATGCTCCAAAAATCCTAATGGCAGTGAAAGGTAAATGTATGCAATATCATCCTATGTTTTTTGTTCCGCAGTCTTCGATGCGTTTTTTCTCAAAATTTGAAATTTTAGTATTTCGCGAGTGATAAGTTTGAAACCATCTAACATATTCTGATAAAATTTGGTAGGAGCATTATAATTTTCATTTACGCACCCTTTCTTGAGAGACAATAATATAGAATCATCAGAATTCCCTTCATTTGATGAAAATTGCACATCTAAATTAATTTAAATTAATTTCCGATATACTTTATTATTATTTAATGCTAATAACGTCTTATGATGCGTAATTTACCAACTAAACTTTATTATGATTAACTTTCGATATTATTTTAGGTGTTTCATACCTGTGTTTAAGTAGCGAAAATAAAAGGTATTTCCGTATCTATGTAATTCTCTACCTAGAAACACAGGTTATCATATGAGTCGTATAGAATACGGAATGTCAAAACGTATCGTATTAAGTAATCCCTTTACACACCCTATTAATTCTTAAGAATCCCCCACTATTCAATTGAACTTATCTTATTAGGCCTTCATTTAAAGCAAAAAAATAGTTAATGTATAATATATACTCTGGCTGTGTAATCCGTTCCTTAGATAATTCGGCCTATAGCTCTGGCAAAAAAGGGGTGAGATTATGCTTTTATGTGACGTCACAAGAGGCAAACTGGGCCGCCGCGCCCCCGTGGGAGATAGGACTCGCGCCTTGGAATGGATAAAGACTCGCGCTCCCCAAAAATCAAAGATATGCGCCCTTTGAGAAGACCCGGTTCGCCTCTGTACGTCAAGCGCCAGAGACTTAATAAAAAATTTAACTAAGTCTTTTTATGTTCATAAGTAATCTGGCACTTTTCTGTGCAAGGAATGGCCAGATTAACGAGATCAATATAGGCAGACACACTGAACGCTATAATCTCAGTTCACCTTGCAAGGTATCACCAACAAAGATGGAGGAATCCTGCATTTTAGCAATGTATTCACTATCTTCAAGAAAGGCAATTTTGTAGATGAATATTCAAAGCCATTTGGAGACTGAGAAGGGAAAGATAATTTCACTTCCTGTTTGCCTTCTGACCTCAAACGGAGTAAATAACTTAGCAATGATCCTTCACTTCAAAGATTTATAATTTTATTTAGGTCTTTCCTCTGTTTTCGCACGTTCCCTCGGTACGATTCTGACGGAGAATTATCATCGAAGCTCTCATGAAAACAACACCCATCTGCTCTATAAACTCAAAAAATTCAAATAAACGTAAACAGGTTAATGGAAATTAAACATAGCTTTATAAACTTATAAAACTCAAAGTAGTAAACAGATTAATGGAAACTAGTATTTGTTTAAGATAAAATATTTTATTTCCTTTTCTTGAATTTCAACATCGTTTAGAAAAGAACCATCAAAATAAACTGTCGTTAATTTCTTCCTTCTTTTCTAAAAAGTTGTAAATTTCATTGCTTACCATTTTAACTTCAAATTACTAAATCCTGTTTTTTTAATTTTATATTTTGCATGCTAATGTGATAAAGAATGTGTCATTTATGTCTATAATTTCGATAATATCCTTTTCATTTCATACTTTCCTCCGTTAAGCGACCACCTCCTTGATTGGCCATTTTTCCCCTGAAAGAGTATTTACTTCACATATATTTTTACTCAAATTTTGGTTCAAATTTTACCAAACTACTTAATATGGTGCCTTCCTCTGTAGCTACCCCTGATTGACTTAAGATGTCTTCTACCAGACACTGAGAAAAAAACTAAATATGTTGTCTTTAAAAGGATGGATAGCGTAATCTAATAAATGGGTGTCCACAATCAGAGGGGCAACAAGGATTTTCTGCTGGGAGCTTGCTGTCAGAAGGGAGCATTATAATTTTCCTGGAGTTAAATAATCACACATACAAAAGAAATCCAAGGTAAGTGTTTCATGCGCTTTGCATGTTTGGATTCATTTATTTTATTTTAGATTTATGAGAAGCCCCTATGCGTCATTAGATTTACGGAAAATTTTCTTTTGTTAGTGGGACGTGGGAATGTAAAATTTAGAACACTGAAAGGAAATATCAACAGATCTCAGATGGGGGCTGAAGCCCCCCCTTCATCATCGAGGAGGGGGGATCAGCGTCCCCCCCTCGTCGCTGCTCATGATAATAATGACGAGCCTATAGTTTATAATTCATTATAATCCCTAAATATTTATCTTTACCAAAAATATAAATTTGACCAAAAAGTGCCAATATTATGGATTTAATTATGAAATCCCTAGCGTAAGAAACCCTGTAACTGGTTTACACATAGGGTTTCCTTTCAATTGCTATTACAGAACTGCAACTTGGGCGCTATTGAAGATAAGAAAATAGTAAACGTGTTCCAATACCTGTTTGGTAAAAACACTGCTAAGGAATGCCAGACAATACAGGGTCATTGATGGATAGTATAGGATAAATGGTTTTTATGTTCTTTTGCTCCGTTTCGTCAAGAAAGAAATAAAGCCCTAGATAGAATGGAAGAAGTAGAAAAACCAAGATATTCTTCCTGTACTACTCTTGTAACAAAAATAAACTAGAGGTATGTGATGACTGCTACGAGTACTTCTCGGGTGTCCGAAATGGTATTGTTCTCAAGATGCTGACATCAAATTACTGGTGGAACACGCTGGCTAAAAGGAAGCTTTTCCCAAGAAAAGAGTCTCATTTTATCAAAGAAAAACATCGGGAAACAAACCTCAAGCCCTTTAAGTGAATATTATCGTGGGCGTCCAGTAGTAGGTGAAGATATAGTTTTGTGTAAATCCTTTTTTTTTACGACAAACATATAAGATAAACAAACATCAAAATACGAATTTATGTCAAACAAAGGTAGAAAAGGCGTTATAAGGAATAATATATATATATATATATACAGGGTGAGTTTAATCCACCGCATCTCTGATACATTTCTGAAATCCTCATGTTATTATAAGCCTATTTGCAAATCATCGTTGGACCTAATAATGGAATTTTATATGTTTTTTTTTCATTTTTTCGAGCGGACTATGTTTGCTGATTCAGCCAATCATGGGTTAGGGGAGGCCAACCTTCTTTTCAAGATTTCACGCCCATTTGGCGAGACATTCGACATGTTCAGCCAAATTAGTATAAGATTTATTACGGCAGTATTTCGTTCCAAGAAAATAAGTTTAATTATTGGTTTTATGACTATTCAACACAGAATAGACTGAACGGAATGATTTCATATTTTTGCTAGAAACTGATTACGCATATAATAAATTAGACAGTAATAATATAGACAATAATAAATATAAAGAGAAAGTTAATTGTAATAAAATTGTAAGCTGCAGCATTCGATAAGAAAGCTCGCTAAATTCTTAAATGCAATTTTCAAAAAAAAAAAAAAAAAAAAGTTTGGCTGACATTATTTCGCGAAAACATCCACGCGCGGGATTCAAAATAAAATGAATGCTTCTCTTATGCACAAACTGAATTGCAACTTGCAATGTGATTATAAAAATTAAAGTAATTTGTTTTCTGCTATGACTTTCAGAAATAAAATAAAAATAATATAGAATTTTAATTTAACAAATAGAGAAAAAAATAACTTTACAGCTACTTCAAAATCTAATACGTTTAAATTTAACAAGTTAACGCCAGCTCTGTATTACTGGACGTATTCTAAACTTTTAGAATACATCCCGCGTTCGCTTTTTCACATTTTTCGACCAGCTTGTTATCCCGCCGCGTGTTGCCAAAAGGGTTGCAATTGGCGCTATTTTAACTACCTTTTAACATTTAATTTCTCGATTTCCATGGGAATATAGCTGTTCAATTTCATACATTAAGGATTTTAATGTGTCTACATTAAGCTCAATTAAATTCGTTAGATTCGGCATGTGAGCTCCGAGGAAGTGGGGGAGGGGTTACTTGTGAGTTTTCCTGATTTTCTCAGTCTGTAATGTAAATACGAGCCAATCTCCTAAAAATTCCTCCAATGAGGCAATCCTCTCTATCTCTCCAAGGGGGGCCGGTGCTTACACGCTTCTCCCCACTTTCCAAATCCTGTAATAACTTGAGAAAAGCAACAAAAATTGAATATTATATTCAAATTTAGCCTTCTTATAAAGACCGAAGTATAGGAGGGGGCAACATAGGGTGAAGTCCAGGCCCCCACCACACGTAGTTAATAGGCAACGTATTTTTGTACGAGAAAAAGAGGAATCTTGACTTTGTGCCAGTGGAACTCGTAACGTGTCTTATGTTCAGTGTTTTTATTAGATAAAGTGAAAGAAAATACAATGTTTCAGTAACGTACGCAAACATTTTATAAGGGGTTATGGATGTACTAAGAGGATCTTCACAAAAGTGCTAACACATCGCCTGCAGAAAAAATTAGATGCAGCTCAACCAAGAGAACAAGCTGGATTTCGAAGTGGATTCAGTACAGTGGACCATATTCAAGTATTAAGAGAATTAATTGAAAGAACACATGAATATGAACTTCCATTGTGTGTTGCATTTATTGACTATGAGAAGGCCTTTGACTCTATTAAAACATCAGCAGTCATCAACTCTTTAAGATCAACAGACGTTGAGGATGTGTACATTGACATATTGAAACGTGTGTATAAAAATGCAAGTGCAAAATTTCGGTTACATAAAGATACCAAAACTATCAAACTTGGCAAAGGGGTGAGGCAGGGAGATACCATTTCTCCAAAACTTTTTACTTCTGCTTTACAGATGATTTTTCAGCTGATAAATTGGAATAACAAGGGAATAAAAATAAATGGTGAATATTTAAATCATCTGCGGTTTGCTGATGACATTGTTATTTTTTCAACGAACCCATCAGAACTCCAAGACATGGTACAGGAGCTCTCAACTAGAAGTAAAGAAGTTGGACTCAAGATGAACCTACAAAAAACTAAGATCATGTTCAATAATTTCGTAGAGGAAACAAAAATACAAGTTGACAACATTGAGCTAGAAATTGCTGATTCATATATTTACCTTGGCCAGCTGATTTCAATGGATGGCAACATTATGAAAGAACTCAACAGACGTATTAAACTTGGCTGGAGTGCATTTGGAAGAAACAGTTTTATCCTGAAGGGGAAATTGCCTTTGTGTCTAAAAAGAAAGGTCTTCAACCAGTGTGTATTGCCAGTCCTCTCTTATGGATCAGAGACATGGAGTCTAACAGTTGGAGCAATACGAAAGTTACAGACAACGCAAAGGAGCATGGAGAGGTGCATGCTTGGAATAACTAGGAGAGATCGAAAAAGAAACACTTGGGTGAGAGAGCAAACTAGAGTAGAGGACATCATTGTTAAAGTAAAAGGGCTGAAATGGCGATGGGCTGGGCATATTGCAAGAAGAACTGATCAACGATGGACAACAGAAATTCTGAACTGGATTCCAAGAGACCACCGAAGACCTAGAAAACGTCCTCAAACTAGATGGGTGGATGAAATAAGAAAACAGGTTGGGGTGACGTGGAAGCGAATTGCTCAGGATAGACTTGTGTGGAAAGCATTTGGAGAGACCTTCATCCAGCAGTGGATAGATAATGGTTGAATATGATGATGATGATGATATATATATATATATATATATAGAGAGAGAGAGAGAGAGAGAGATGTGTATGTGTGTGTGAGCCCACGTATGTTCGTATCTGTAGAATATTAAGACGTTTCATTTAGTTGTATAAGAAAACTGAGCGTACTTCTGTATTACCCTTAGACGCAAATGGAAAAAATTTCATCGCGTCGTTCATGACAATGCCATCCGAGATACCTTATCAAGCATCTTCTCTCAAGACTCAGTACAAATTGCAATTCCTATATGCGTCAACCTTTTTCATTTAAGTGCTTAGTACGTAATATTGAGGCGTTCGATATATCGACTAGTATCTACAAACTGCAACGAAGCTTGTAATTGCGAAAGCTTAGCATCTTTCCTTGAAAATATAGAACCAAGAATAAATCTTCCAAAACTACATAATCTTTGTTCAAAACGTCCATATTCCTTTACGAGATGAGGAAAACAGGTGGCGAGTTCTAAAACTTGGTTTTGTGTAGATGCAATTATGTTATATATCATGGAATTTTTTTAGATATACCAATGAATAAATTTTGCAACGAACAATAAGATATAAGTTGAACTAAAAAAAATTCTGTTAAAATTTAACTCACATACTTAGATATAATTTTGGAAATTGAAAGAAAAATAGAATTCATGGTTATTTTGGTAACAAGTAATTAGAAATATACTGTTCTAAAATAAAATAGTATTTCATGATTTAATATACAGCATATATACTCATGTAATGTTTTAGAAATTATATTGAAAATGTCAAAAAATTTTACTTATAGCTGTGGTGAAATATTTGGTTCCAACTCAAACTTCAAGCAAAATTTACATAATTTCATAAAAATCTCTCAAATAACTGAGATTCCTGCAAAATTTGAATATGGTGCTTGAGCATATCATGAATATTTTGATATTTGCAATAAGCGAAAAGTGATTTTAGAATCCAAGTTATAATTTATTCCTTTAGACTGTCTGAGATC
>QLNU02015003.1:117998032-118036367 GCA_006491805.2 Dysdera silvatica | reverse complement strand
TGTGCCTTGTCCTAATTTTTTTCTAGACGAAACATTATAGGATCAATATTTCAGGAATTGGAGGGGCGGTCAAGGCTTTTGGGACACCCTATATATATATATATATATATCATCATCATCATCATATTCAACCATTATCTATCCACTGCTGGATGAAGGTCTCTCCAAATGCTTTCCACACAAGTCTATCCTGAGCAATTCGCTTCCACGTCACCCCAACCTGTTTTCTTATTTCATCCACCCATCTAGTTTGAGGACGTTTTCTAGGTCTTCGGTGGTCTCTTGGAATCCAGTTCAGAATTTCTGTTGTCCATCGTTGATCAGTTCTTCTTGCAATATGCCCAGCCCATCGCCATTTCAGCCCTTTTACTTTAACAATGATGTCCTCCACTCTAGTTTGCTCTCTCACCCAAGTGTTCCTTTTCCGATCTCTCCTAGTTATTCCAAGCATGCACCTCTCCATGCTCCTTTGTGTTGTCTGTAACTTTCGTATTGCTCCAACAGTTAGACTCCATGTCTCTGATCCATAAGAGAGGACTGGCAATACACACTGGTTGAAGACCTTTCTTTTTAGACATAAAGGCAAGGTGCCTTTTCACAAAGGCAATTTCCCCTTCAGGATAAAACTGTTTCTTCCAAATGCACTCCAGCCAAGTTTAATACGTCTGTTGAGTTCTTTCATAATGTTGCCATCCATTGAAATCAGCTGGCCAAGGTAAATATATGAATCAGCAATTTCTAGCTCAATGTTGTCAACTTGTATTTTTGTTTCCTCTACAAAATTATTGAACATGATCTTAGTTTTTTGTAGGTTCATCTTCAGTCCAACTTCTTTACTTCTAGTTGAGAGCTCCTGTACCATGTCTTGGAGTTCTGATGGGTTCGTTGAAAAAATAACAATGTCATCAGCAAACCGCAAATGATTTAAATATTCACCATTTATTTTTATTCCCCTGTTATTCCAATTTATCTGCTGAAAAATCATCTGTAAAGCTGAAGTAAAAAGTTTTGGAGAAATGGTATCTCCCTGCCTCACACCTTTACCAATTTTGATAGCTTCGGTATCTTTATGTAACCGAAATTTTGCACTTGCATTTTTATACACACGTTTCACCATGTCAATGTACACATCCTCGATGTCTGTTGATCTTAAAGAGTTGATGACTGCTGATGTTTTAATAGAGTCAAAGGCCTTCTCATAGTCAATAAATGCCACACACAATGGAAGTTCATATTCATGTGTTCTTTCAATTAATTCTCTTAATACTTGAATATGGTCCACTGTACTGAATCCACTTCGAAATCCAGCTTGTTCTCTTGGTTGAGCTGCATCTAATTTTTTCTGCAGGCGATGTGTTAGCACTTTTGTGAAGATTTTATAAATAGCAGGTAACAAGCTAATTGGTCGGTAATTTTTTAAATCCTCTTTATCACCTTTTTTATGCAAAAGAATTACTGTTGCAGAATCCCATTGGTTTGGTATGTTACCACTGTTGAGGCATTTGGTAAAGAATTTTGCAAGTATGTCTTCTACATGTTCTCCAGCTTCTTTTAAGATATCTAATGTAATGCCATCATCGCCAGGGGATCTTCCTTTCTTCATACTTTTTATTGCAAATGCTACTTCTTCTTTTAAGATTTTAGGAGCTGTTCCTTCGACTATCTCAGAGTCTTCGTTTAATCCACTGTTTCCCTCATACAGCTTTCTGTAGAATTCTTCAACTCTTCTAAGTATTTCTTCCCTATTTCTTGTTACAGTGCCATCCTCTCCTTTTAATGCAATGATGTGTTTCTTCCCAATAGACAAACTCCCTTTAACAACCCTAAGGCTCTTGTTGCTTTCAATGGCCTTCCTTACTAACTCACAATTGAATTTTCTTATATCTTCTTTCATGTTTTTGCGCAAAGTTTTGCAAAGTTCTACATACTCGATCTTGCGACTGGTATTTTGATTGTCCACCTTCATAAGTCTTCGCCTTTTCATGAGTTGTTTCGTCTTCTCAGATAATTTGCTATTCTGCTTTTTACATATTACACCACCAATTTCCCCAGCAGTTTCAATTATTGTCTTAACAATGTTTTCATTTGCTTCTGAGATGTCAACTTCTTCAATAAGTCCTTCCAGTGCAGAAAAGCGATTTTTTAATTCCAACTTGAATGCCTCGGTATTTTCTTTTAATTTCTTTAAATCCACCCTCTTACATACTTGTTTCCTAATGAGCTTCTGCCTTTCTAGTTTAGTATTTAAGTGCATTTTACATCTCACCATTCGATGATCACTTCCAGTATTAAATCTGTTCAGTACGCTGCAATCTTCAATAATTGATTTCTTGTTTGCCAGGATATAGTCAATTTCACTAGTTCCCCCATTTGGGTGTTTCCATGTCCATTTTCTTTGCGGTTTCTTCTTAAAAAATGAATTCATGATGCTAAGATTTTCAGCTTCTGCAAATTCGATGAGTTGATCGCCACGTTCATTCCTTTCCCCATATCCGTATTTACCAACCGATGTCTCTCCTTGTTCCTGTTGTCCAATTCTTGCATTGAAATCCCCCATGATGAGCTTGATATGTTGTTTCCCTTTGGTGTGTAACTCTTTGATTTCTTCATAAAATTCTTCAACCTCTTCGTCGGTATGGCTTGATGTTGGTGCATATACCTGTACTATTTGAAGTTGGTATCGCTGGGTTAGTTGAACAACGAGCCTCGCTGCTCGATCTGACGTGCTTTCGACTTCAAGAAGGTAGTCTTTAATTCTTTTGTTGATTAAGAAGCCAACACCACTTGTTCTTCCAGTTTCCGTTCCTCTATAATAAAACAAATGTCCACTTTTAAGTTCCACCAACTCTTCACCTTTTCTTCTAACTTCACTGAGTCCTACAATGTCCCATTTGATCTTGTCAAGTTCTTCTTCCAATTCCTGAAGTTTTGCTTCAGAAGCAAGGGATCGTCCATTAAACGTAGCCAAGGTCAATAACAAACGGCAGCCTGGGCCATTCCAGTGATTCTTAGCACCCCCTGCTTTCATGCCACACTGACCGCTGCCTTGATCAGGAGCACTCCAGCACCTGGAGACTAGGGGCCATGGTTTCTGGTGTGTCAACATAATGGAGGAATTAGCCATAATTTCACCACGCTGGCTAGACGGGTTGGTGAATTAGCCCTCCCCTTCCGCCTTTCTATCCGTGTAGCAAATATTAATTTGCCACATAAATAGAAAGCTCAGCCTGCACCACTTGAAGGCGGGGTAGGACACTAGGTTACTGGCCTGGCCGGTTCCACACATCGTCACATACGTTCAGCGTGTGGGTCTCCTTCCAGTTAGATACCAGCAACCCTTTTGCAGGCCATATATATATATATATATAAGTTAAATTAATTGCAGTTTTTCATACGTTTGTGTGTTTATAATTATTTTCAGTGGGGTATCCGTTATGACGCGATTCCAGTACCCTTTTCAGTATATACCGTTCGTGAGAATTGTAATATGCAAGGAATTATTTATTGCTTCTTCACATGAAATGAAGTTTATCCATTTCTTCAAGTACACTTATCTATGCCGGGTATTCCGGAATAGTTTACTGTAATTATTTACATAAGCATTTAGCTTTAAGCCGTATCCTGCCGAGGAAAGAAGATTTCCAATTATGTAAGTATATTTAATGACGGATTTACCAGTAGGCTGACGCCAGGGGCGGACTGGGTCCTCTCAAAGGGCGCATACCTTAGATTATCGGAGGGCCCGAGTCCTATAGCCCATGAGGGCGCAAGTCCTATAGCCCATGAGGGAGCAAATTGACGAAAATTTTGCCGCCGAGAAAGTTTTAAAGGCAGAGTTAAATTATTCGGTGGCCAATTTAGTTGTATAAATTTTGAGGTGATATGTTCAGAGGCGTTACCAAGACTGTCCTTAAGAAATTTATTCAGGGTGTAAGGTGCTGTCTTAATTAAAGAGTATTGAAATTGAGAGGTTACTGGACTTGTGACGTCATTGCGCCGCCCTGACTAGCATTTGACTGGTCGTCTATCGTCTATCCAAGCTCAGGGTGGCAGTTACCACTTTCATCAGTTTTTCATTCCTCTCCTGGTCGTACGCAGGATATTATTTTGAGGCTTGGGGGGTTCAGGGCTTTTTCATCATTTTTTTTCCATTCAAGTTTGCAAATGGCTAGCAAAAAAAAAAGAAGAAAAAACAACTTTGTTGCCCTAAAACCAGAAAATACAAAAACTTTATTGAGATCTTGAGAGTACGCAGGCGCACTCTTTATTTTTCAAAATTTCTTGAGAGAACGTGGCGCACACAGCGCGTACCCTTTGGGAACAGCCCTGGGCGTTGCAAGGCATTACCGAATGGGGGAGCTGCCCTGAGAGAGGGCGCCAAATTCGCGAACTTGCAAAAATATTATTTTGAAATAACCGGCATGGGGCGTCTAATCAAAAATTTGATAAAAGCGCCAAAACGTATGTTATTCTTCTAGTTCCATTCGGTAAAATTAGGCGACAAAATATGTCAATATACGGGCGGCAAAGTAAGTCATAGCCTACTACAGGTAGACAAATCGTAAATCCGCCTCTGAGGATGTTGATATTATTTATGTTACAGTGTGTGATATATGAATAAAATCACAAAGTTTAATATGTTAGACGGCCATCTAATAAAAATTTTCCAATTGCAAAAATATTGCCCTAATCTAATGTCAAATACAAATAATCTGAAGATTTTTCGTTTGTGGTTTTACGTCTTAAGGACTACAACGGTCATGCTGCGGTGGGACATACTGGTTACCGAGGAGTCCGAACCTCTGGACCTACAATTTTCCGACGAGTCCAAACCTCTTAAAGCCTAAAGAACCAAACTCCGGACAACTGTGAGCAGGTGTGATTTTTATGAGATCTCTGAGTAAGCGTTCTTTGCACCATTGGGAGTCAAACTCAAGTTAACGGCGCACTAGGCGAACGCGTTACCATACTGCGCCACCGCAGGGCAAATCTTAAGTTTCTACATGGAATAGACGCTATTACCATTATGGGACCTTCCTGTGTCGAAATGTAATGTACTCATCTGAAGTGACGTATCGTGGGTTGCCAGCGCCCGAAGCAAGTTGAGTATTGCGCTCTCTAAAACCCGTTAGTACTCCCTTCCACCAGTCTAATATTGAAATTTTGTGCAGGGGCTTCCGTTCCGGTGGCACCCTCCCACGTTACACCACGGCTCACCTAGAATTTTGGGTTCGACTCTCAATGGTGGAAAAAGAAAACAAGAGAGCTTACCAATTAACTGCTAACTCTAACTCAGGGTTTGCTTTCCCAGGCCTCAAGAGGTTCGGGTTTCTT
This sequence comes from Dysdera silvatica, assembly GCA_006491805.2. Lineage (NCBI taxonomy): Eukaryota > Metazoa > Arthropoda > Arachnida > Araneae > Dysderidae > Dysdera > Dysdera silvatica. Next base: position 118,031,033 of record QLNU02015003.1, on the reverse strand, counting down.
GGGGAAGAGTACGGTCCGTTCACGCAAAGAAGTCAAATGGAACAATTAGAAAGAACGGGAGGTGACGTCATAAACGGACTATCCAATTACAGCAGAAGAAGATTTCAGTTTCAGAACCTGATTTTGGCGCCTACAAACGTTCACCAAAAACATGTTCTGAGAATGGAGTCTTCCTCTGCTGTAATGAAGTAGCCCGTTCGTGACGTCACCTCTCGTTAGTTCTAACTCTTCCATTGGACTTCTTTTCACGAACGAACAGTAGGTCTACTATCCTACGGTGGCATAATAGTAACGCACGCGGCTATCCTGCCATTAATCTAGGTTCGACCTTCTGAATTATCGGAGCACGTGTGTCTCTTTTTTAACCATCGCAATTCGGGGTTTGATTCCCTTGAGGGCTCAGGTTCTAATTCGACGGAAAACTGTAGGTCCCGCCGAATTACGGCGTTTGCTGACCTGACGTTTTAAAACCATTAACAAGAATATAATAACCATTATGGTAAGACAGTTGCCAACATATCGTAACTTGTTGAGAATTGATTTTGTATTGCATGACTATTTCCTCAATAGGTGTAATACACAGGCGCTCTAAACACGCTTTTTCAAAAAAATAATTATTTTAAACTTTTAGAAATCAGTCTCTCTCCAATCTCATTGCCATTTGCCTTAAGATAAACATCGCACCATTTTTTTTCCAATTGATCCTTTGCATACAAATATCTGCGATGTTTCTAAAGACGTGAAACGTCTTCTGTCTGTTTTTTCCCAAACCGTTGTCAAGAAATTTGATGGTCTCGCGGAAATTCGCTTTAAATTACAGCCCCAATAACGGCAAAGATACATCTTGGTATCTCAACGATCTTTTTTTTTTTCGCCAATCACAATAGTCGATTTCAAGCCCGTTAACACCTCTTTATGGTAATGACGTCAATCGATTTCCCATTTCAGTTTCTTCTGCCAGCTAAAAAACCTAATTTAAGAGGGCTTTAAAGCACTTCTTTACTATTCAAAAACAGGGAAAAGAATAAAAAGGAAGATTTTTCAGATATGAGGAAGGAGCTACTCCGAAATCCTCTTGATCAAAATAAGTGATTAATCACGAATAGTTCTTGAATGATGATGACAACCTTAAAAAGTACATATAATAATAAACAAGGATGCTTACAACGTGGATCGTTTAAGATTAACCAACCTAAATAGTTTTTTTTACGCATATTATTATTATTAATCGCAAAATAGAGTTATCAATGAGGGAAAATTTTGTTTCCACAAAATCCATTTTCTTTCAAGATAAACAACATTCTCTTTCAAAAATTTTGAGTATAAGCCGACGCCAAATATTATTAGAACAGCGTTTTATATTCTTATACAATGCTTCGCAAAATTTAACGTGTAACTACACTATTTCTTCCATGAAAATTTAAAATGCCTTTTTTTAGAAGAATTCTCTTCCGGCCTTGATTGTTTACATGCTAATTAATTGATTAATTAATTGATTGGGGTCTTGAGAATAACAAGAGATATTAATCACGATAGCTGTAATTAAAAAAGCTAACTAGGGTAATCGTATCGTAGAGAGAGAGGACCTAACGTAATTAATTAATCTCTTATTAAATTTCTTAGACCTTATTTTATCTTAAAATCCATATTTTAAAGGTACCTTTACCAAACCTGAATGGTATGAAAGATAGGTCAGATTATCAGAAAGTCGAATAATATGAATGTATTAGAATTAAGTTTGATATTCCGTGCACGAGATTTAAATCATGTCCTATTTTGTGATTCACAATTTCTGAGAAAAGAATGAATTACGCTTTCGCCCTGGTTTTGAATCGATGATCATTGGATCCCCGCATTAATTTTCTTCGAATTTCACAATATTTTTAATGAGTATTGTTATATTTATATGATTTCTTATCTATATAGATATTCGCTTCCGCTTCTATTGGGTTCGTATATACATTCGTATATGTATTCCAAAGCTTCAAATATATTAAAAAACCTTAATCTCCTTTAACCTTTGTTATAAGCGCGGCTTCGATAATATTCGTACCATCTTCTGCATAGTGTTGGAAAAAGACAGTCATTAAGCGTATCAACAAATGCGGAAGGAAATGTCGAAGTAGTCGAAACTTAAGTCTGTTGGTAGTAAAATTTGGCGATACTCGGTGGAATGGAAGTAATTTTACAGCCTCTGGCAGAAAATTGGAGAACATAGAAAATTTAACTCTGCGTTAATTTAAAACTGAAGAAAAGTGTCAACTCCAAACTTAGAAAGTATCGTCAAATTAGTAGGCAATGCCACAAGCCATGGATGACGCGAATTCAATATTGGCGGGTAATACTTCTCTAATAGATGAAGCTGAATTTGATTATAAGGAACATCAAAGAAGTGAAGGATTTTCTTCTTAAAAATCATTATTCATCATAGCCGTTATTGAACGTAATAGTTTATTAATACTTGTGCTTTCGAATAAAGGTTACTAGTTAATATGTGAAATTTTTTAATCAATATACTTGGTCAAAGACTATTATATTCAAGGTTTTAAAGAGATTAATATTTAGTGACAAAGATACAGTGAAACCTCTCTTAACGTATACCTCTTAGATATGGTCACACCGCTTTCTCGGTCAGATAAAAATTCTCCCGCGGGAACATATTTACAGTAATGTATTTCAAACCCCTGCTTAGCGGTCACCCTTAGATACGGACGCGGACACTGTTTTCGTGATTCATTCATTAAACCAGAACCCTTGTACGAACAAAATTCGTGATGACAAGAACTGAACTTCGGCCTTCACAACGTTTCATACAACAGGAAACTATGGATAAAGAGGGTAAGAACTAAGGAGGATTTTCTCTCCCATTAACAAAGACTTGCAATTGACTCGGACTCGCCGATTCAAATGACCAATTGACACGGATTCGCCAATTTAAATGACAAATCGACTCGGATTCGCCAATTCAAATGACTAATGCTTAACAAAGACTGGTAATAAATCATATAGTGGTACACTGCGCGAAACCAATAAACAATTATCAACACAAAACTACTGAAGCTCTATTCGGCTAAATATTGAGATTAGCTTTGTTCCTGTCATCGGTGGTCTAGTGGTTAAGGCACTCGGGGCTCGACGGAGTGACCCTAGTTCGAATCTATATCGGAGAAGGTGTTTCTTTTTTCCCATACCTAAAAGCTCTAGTTTGAGCTCAAACGTAGTTGACAAAAATTATGAAGCTTAATAAGTCCCCTAAGAAAAATCATCAAAAACTCACCGGGTGGCCCATTATTTCGCAATTGTGTTAGTCCTGAGAAGGGTAATAATACCTTACAGACAATAGCTAAGAACAACCATCAATGTAATGTACATAAATAAATTTACATATTAAGAATTATAATAAAACATACCAATATCTGATACTTTAATATCATAATGTTTATTATTCCATCAAAATACTATATATTTACTTTTGGCTAACCTTGCGTATATATATATATATATATTTTCTCCACAGAGTTAGACTCGTGACGATTTTAAAATTACACGTATATATTAATAAAGTTTTAATTAAATTTAATTACGTTTGTAAACAACTTCATATATAATTTTATTATGAATATACTATTAGATAATATATTAATTGGTTCTAATTCTATTTTAGTTTGTTTACTAATACATTTTTGTTAAAATTTAATTCCATATATAATACAAATATTTAATTGGTGTAATTTTAAAATTAAGTTCTATTTATTGTATTTACATTCTCACATTAGTAGTAGTATAGTAGGCTACCACGTGATATACCTGGGATAACGTAAAATTTGCTACAGCTTCTGCCATTTTTCAAGCTTAATCTCTAAACAGTTAGAGACCGGGCATTTGTAATATATATTCTCACATTGTTATGTATTTTTATTACGAATATAATATATGTATTTTCTCCAAGGCGAATTGCATTCTGGGTTAACTAGGATTTGTCTGTCATCTGAGCGCTCTTGTTAACGAGTAAACCTTAATTTCTGCGGCCACAGTGAAATAGTGGATTATTATGCGATGCTCCACACGTCCTTCTCTCGGCATCAAAGCCATATTATTAGAGGAGAATCGACATTGTGCTAACTGCAGAGTAATATCCCACACCAGGATGAGGAAAACTTTATCCGAAGAGTTTATCTCCTTTGAAATGTTCATTGGTGCCAGCACAATTTCCTGGATTTGTGAAAAAGACTTCGTATACCCTGCTTTTTAATTTGTCAGCCGATTTAATGTATATTAAGAATTATATTGTTAATGGAAATCTTTATTAAGAATTTCAAGTATTGTTTGCCTTTGCATTTATAATAAAATTATTCCTTTATTGGCGAAATGTCCCACTGATGTCGTGACGTGCAGAAGTTATACTATGTATTTAGCAAAACCTTCTTCATAGAAACTCCCGAGGAATGGACATCTTTATTTACCGACACTTTTCCAATTACAAATCCCAAAGCTTCTATTCCATATCCCTTTCAAATAGCGGGTAGATACTGAAATGTGCATACGGTGTTATATGTCCTTTACAGTTGGGTCCAAGAAATGATAAATAACAACATTGCTAGTTTTCCTGAAACAATACTTACTGATGGATTCTGCGGAAAGACGTATGGTAAAAAAGGGCTGTATATAATAAAAAGTATTGGCTATTGCTCTGCATTAAAGAGGTTCGCATTCCTCCAAAAATGAACATCTTAGCACGCTATAAAATGCAAACAATATGTATGCTGTATGATTTTTTGATTTAAACGATTAATTTCCTGAGATTTTTGGCCCACACGGCCACTTTGATTCTATAAATTTATCACAGCACTTATCTCACCTATGTAGCAAATCAAATATAAAAATCTCGATGTTTCATTTTATAAATATCATTGATATTATTCGTTAGCGCCCCCACTTGCTCCAGGGGTGGCACCTCAATTTTCAGTCCCGCCTAATTAAGGAATCAGTGATTTAGACCATCAATTCCCAACCTTTTGTTGCCGAGACCTTAAATAACTATTTGCATGTAACCCGCGACCTCATTTTAGAGTTGGAACATCGATCTTTTTTTAGAACAAGGACGGTACAACGACTTAATCTATATATTGATCAAGATTTCTAATTGTTTTATATCAATGTTTGCTAACTATTTAAAGCATGCACATACAAATGCAGTGATTGAACGTGCCTAAATCATGTGTTCGCTTAATTACGAGATGAACCATGTCCTCGACGAGGAATCTTGGTGCAGGCTTTTACTATTAAATATCTGGTAAAATTTCAGGGAATATCTGAAATAGTTTTAACGCACCTTCAAATTTTAAGGAATATATGGAGATGTAAGGAATGCCACCCTCCATAACAAAAATCGTAAAAAACTAAAACTTCCTTAATGATAATTATAGAGCTATCCATAACCGTCTCGTAGTCCAAGGGCAACCTTCCGCCACCCAAAGTGAAATTTATAGTATCCCTTACTTACTTAAAGTCTTGGACTATTTGCTACTGCACCTAATACCTTACCTGTCACCCCAACGAAAAACATAAAACTCATAGCGTCGTTCCAAAATCTACGAATAAATAAAAAACCTGAGTAGTAAACTATATCTCGAAGACTGAATATCTTTCATTTCAATTTTAAAGTCGTGAGTATTTTTTTAAAGTTAGCTCTATAGAGATTCCCATAATATTTGCAAATTATTCCTCCTGCGATTGCCACACAATTCGCACTTGTTGGCAATTTAAATATCTAGACAGTTTCAATTTATCCATCCCCATTTTTTAACCCTTTTTTTTATTTCCTCTACGTTCCCACATTTCTAAACAAAAGCTGCTTCATCGTAAAGCTAAGTTAACAGTGAAAGACCTTTGTGCATTTATCTGCCCGCCAAAAAAACCCGCCAAAATAAAGACTTCAACGTTTACTTTCAATTCCTCCTTGACAACGGTTTTAGTCGGGGGAAATCAAGTCAACAACAAACACACCTCAACTGAAGAAGTGATCGCCAATCCTCTCGGTCTTTAATGGAAAAGAGCTGCCTTTTTTAGCACATGTCAATTAGTGTTCCTCACGTTTATTCTCACCCGCTAATGAAAAGCAGAACTTTCTGCAAACACGCCAACTTGGTAAAACGCACAAAACCCCTTTACGAGGTTTTTTTCTCTTTTGTAAACCCAAAGTTCCTTTGAATGGTTACTGTTAATGCTAGTTCATCGACAAATGGATTATTTGCATTTATTTCGCGGGAAGAAGAGACATCTAATAAAGAGATAGAAATCGAAATTTTAATGTTATATGTCTATCAAAACCAGAGAGAGAGAGAGAGAGAGATGAATAAATAGCTTTCTCCATGGCAGGTTAGCAAACATTTTTAATAAAAACAAGCAGATAAAGTAAGCTTATATGGTGGAGGGACATATTTTGAGAAGAGAGCCATCTGCAACAAAAAGACTGAGGTTGGACAAACTAGCTGTGGAACAACTGGAAGATCAAGACTAATAATTGCATCTAAGACCCTTAAGAAAATGGCTGGCCTAGTTTAATGCCATTGCTCTAAATAAAGTTAAAAAATTATATTTACTTTTAAGGACTTTGGTTCTTGAGGTTGTGATATTATTGAATATTAGGAACATGTGAAATTTCTTGGTGTTTCTCTGAACATGATTTAAGACTGAGTTCACATGTTTCGATTTGTGGGAATATGAAAAGAAATATGGGTATTTTGCAGGGTCGCATTAAATTTTTGTAGGGCCCCTAGACAAATTCTTCCGGGCCCTCTGATAGCATAAGTTAAGCATGTGTAATTACAGTAGGGCCCACATATAACGGGGATCTCGGGACCATTGGAGTTGTTGCTATATCCATTCGCTTGCTAAATCCGTTCCAGAATTTAAATTTTAAACTTTGAAAATAAAGTCGATACAGGTAACATATTTGCTTACAACATACATACAAAAAACTCTAAATTTTTTGGAAAAAATTCGCGCCGCTTTAAAATTACTGCCCTAGTGATAAGGTCGGAGTGGCAATGATTTTTAAGTAGCGTAGAGTCTTCGCCGCGCTAAGCCCGTCAAAAATAGCCGGCTCTAAACTTTTGTCTTGTTTGTTTATGCGATAACTAGGCCCTGGATTTAGGACAGTATTTTAAGAAAAGGACAGTAGGACAGTATTTTAAGAAATACTGTATTTTATTTTTATTTAATCGGAGGTGCGGTCACGCAGTGTGGTAACGCGTTTGCCTAGTGCGCCGTTAACTCGGGTTCGACTTTCAACGGTTCTCTTACTCAGAGATCTCACAAAGATCGCACTACTCACTGTAGTCAGGGGTTTGATTCACTAGGCCTTAAGATGCTCGGATCCCTCAGAAAAAAGTAAGTCCCGGCACAGCATGGCCAAAACCACAAAGAAACATTTTATTTTATTTAATCTCTACATGAAACTCAAATTATACCACACAATGTTAGCTCAGTAGATTCGTTATTGTTTTTTGATTTACGGTAATACTATCAGTATTAATATTAATAGACTATGTAGATTGCAGAATAGATTTCTCTGATTGTTTCGCTCTAGTTTTGAACCAAATGAAACTATGGATTTAATTTGTTTTAGAGTGAAAATAATTTCACTAAACAAGTTACATTTTATTTGACTGTGATACTCATGTTGGTTTTATGGATTCCAGTATCAATTTTGCAAAGGAAGTATCAACTTAAATCAAAAGTGGGTGTCTTAACTGTCCCTCATTTTTCCGTAATTCCCATTTGAGAAACAGAAATTATATTTATACTGGCCCTAGAGTTTTAAATTCAGTTATGGCCTTCCTAAAATCTGTACCATTATTCCTCGCACTTAAGCGTCTCTTGGCTATCTGCGTGTTAACTTTATCTTATTATATTTAAGATAATTTGACGTAGCATTACGCAGATTAGATTTATAAGCAAAGAACAACGTTATAAGCGTAAGTAATGTACATCACTTACGCTTATAATGTTTATTTTTGCTTATAAATCTGTATCTTGTTGGTTTGAATTGATTTATTTTCCTAACAACGTACAAAAATTGACTAGGTCTTGACATAACTAGTAGAATATATGAAATACAAAAGGTGGTGATAAAACATACCATCTGCAAAATTATTCGCAACATTACGAGAACTACTGCTTCCTTTATCAAGCGAAGTGTCCACCAAATGTAGATATACGGTATTTATATCCCAATTTTCCGCTTTCCCCAAAGTTATCCCGCACTAGGGTTCCCAATCTCCAGATCTGAATCTCCTGAAAGCTGTCCCGCACTAGGGTTCCCAATCTCCAGATCTGAATCTCCTGAAAGCTGTCCCGCACTTGGGGGTTCCCCCACCCTCGACTGAATCCGGTAACCGTATTTTTTGATTGGTTTGTGTCTTGTAACTGCGATTACCAAGTAAACATAAACAATAAGCCTTTATTAGAATCATGGGCACCAATATGGGGGTCTCAGAGGTGGCTCGACCCCCTAGTCGTTCAAAAATTTGATTTACCAGATACTTCTGTGCATTTACTTTCAAAAGTTTTACAGTCACGTTTTAAAATAAGGTACTTTTTAGCTTATTACTAATTGTCAAGCAGTATCAATTATTTTGTAGCATTTTAGTATCTTGTGTATACATTCACTAAAATGTTTGACAGTCTTAAGAAGAAGATATTAATTTTTCTCAGCAACCCCCACCTAGAAATACTCATATGGAAGCCCATGAGTGGAATACGTATAAGCCTCAGTATACTTTTATTCAGGTATGTTTGACTTAACAATACGGTTTCGGGCCTTTTTCTAACATTTGCTGCTTGATATAATATTGTATAATTCCTTTGTGTCTGGGGCCTGCCTTTATTCCTTCTCATTTGGGTCCGATATTGTAATTGAATTTGATATGTATACTAAGATAACTTCTAAATCAAAATACGTAATAAATCGTTTTAAAAACACCGATTTGACGAACTTTTCTGTGCTAAGCTACTTTATTTGCCAAATTTCAATTCAGTGCCTGCTTTACCTAAAATTTTCTAAATATATCCCTCTAATAAAAACTCACCAATCTAAGTAATTTTTTGAAATCTTTCAATGACACAAAATACCAAAGTTTAAAGGATTTATCGAAAATATTTTCGTTCATAAAGCTCTCGGTGATTAGGTATTACGTTCAATTTATGGAAAAAATAGGTCGACAATGATACGAGATGGAAGAAACTTGAAGAGAAAATCCATCTAATTTAAATTCAGACTGAAGCTAAATTCGAACGATCAATTAATTCCTCTAATTGCAACTAATTAGTTTTCTTTTAGAGAAACAGTCACACAAAGTAGGCCGCCACGGCTAAGAAAAAATTCTCGCAATTCTTGATTAAGTATACAAAAAAAAAGGAGTACGTCAACATCATTTCACGTTTCGCTTTGATGCCGCTGAAAACGGGTAAACGTTTTTGGAGAAAAGTCTTTAAATATTTTTCCTTTTAGAGAATCTCTATCTCGCTTTATCAACATTTACAAGATCTAAAGACCATTATTACGTGCTCTAATGATTCTTTTTAAGACCAGAGTGCACTTAAAACAAACATGTGTGGGGTTTTTTCCGAAAAAATGACAGATTGTTTACTACTAAAAATACCAAATTTTTGGCGCACACACCTGAGCTCAAATTGGAGATTATGCATAGAAGAAAGAGAGACACCGCCCTGTTCTGGAGTCAAATCCGGGACCCATTGAACACAATATAATAATACCTGTATAACTAACAACGGAAGCAGCACAGCGAACGTAAAGAAAAAATAAGAAAATGGCATATCACACCAGTTCTCACTGCATCGAACAGATGTATATGACGTCAGAATGTATGACATCACAAGCTGATCTACTGAAATTTAGAACGATTTCAAGAGGACAGAAAGAGAATTAGGTAACATGTTATGCAGTAGTGGAAATAAATTATATGATATGTTCGTTGGTTGATTGGTTTTTGTGGCGCAAAGACATCAAAGGTCATTCTGCATTAAACAATGTAAAGCTAAACATACGGTTTGGGTTAAAAACACATTAGATAGTAAATACATAAAAAACTACTATAATAAATGCTGAAATAATGTTAGATGAGAGTGTAAAAACCGATATCAGATAAAAAAAAATAAAAATGATTTCACGATTAGAGTCGCATAAAATGCCAAGGATTAAAATCATTCCTTTTAAAAACAGATAATCGCTGCTGATTAAAATCTTTACAAGTTAAAACGTATCAACTTTTAACGGTTCATTGCATGTGGTACACATTAGGCTAGCTCGAATTTTCAAAAGTTGCTCGAATCAAAACATAATAGCGCGAAAAGTTGCTACTCGTCGAGATGCATACAATGAAAAAAAAAAAGTTTTGGAATCACATAATATCTTCAGGTCGAGCATAACCCTCAAAATTTGAGAAATTAGCCATAAATTGACATTTTTTAAGAAATTTTGAAAGGTGCCTTAAATTGGTCGGATTATCATGAAACTTTAATTTTGACCGTAAATAGAAACCAGCTAGTCCGAAATAGTACTTTGACAGACGAAAATACCCCCAAAGGGAGCGGGTAGGTGGGTTTTAGCACTGAAATTGGCCAAAATTGTGAAAAAAATTTAACATTGCAGAAGCGTTCATGACTTCAGCAAACCATGTGAAGAAGACTATTCGATTATCTATTGCTGTGCAGCTCTTCGCCTGTTTGCATTCCACATTCAGTGTAAAGGAAAACGACCTCGAACTCGCCAGGGGAGGTAGCCGCACTTCGAGTTCCACCTCCGTCCTTCTCAACCAACCAACAATAGCTGGATGTATAAAATTACTATTCTTGTAATTTGCTTTGGTCCTCTATGAACTGGACTTTGTTTTTAAATATTGACATTTGGCAGCGAGAAAGCAAAGTTGCTCTGATGAAACCATCTCTGCTGTCACCGCCACATACTTTACTTGTTGCTTCTGTGATTAGTTTCACAGTAAGTTTAACCTCCTGAGTGTGACATGGAAATTCGTTTATGTTGAAAGTTGTTATCTGCTTGGAATGAATGAGGTTTAAGATTTCCTCGGATGTTGCAGATGCTAGAAGTGGAGGACAGGTAATTTTCGTTGATGACTAGATGATCCACCTTGTGTAGTCTTTTGCATTAAAATTTTAATTAGCAATGATGAACGTGCGTACAGATTTGCATTTCTCTAGTTTTCCCTGGCATTTAAAATGGGTCTCAAAGCAAACTCTCTGACATGCCGTCTTTCGTCTTTCACAATAGCCAGAAAAAATTCTCTGGATGGGCAATGAAAGCATTGTTTTGGATTATTGGATCAATGATTGTTTTGAGATGATCTGGTAAGTTGAGGCGCATTTTAAAAGATGGAGAAAAACTAGAGAAATGCAAATTCGGACACACGTTCATCACACCTGATTTAAATTTTAATTCAAAAGACTACACGGGGTTGCTCAGTTGGTTATCAACGAAAATTATCTGTCCTACACTTTTAGCATCTGCAGCATCCCCTGGTGAGTTCTGAGTCGTTTTCCTTTTCACTGAATGTGGAATGCAAAGGGCGAAGAGCTGCACAGCAATAGTTAATCAAACAGTCTACTTAACCTATTTTTCTGAAGTCATGAACGCTTCTACGGTGTTTTGTTTTTTTCACAATTTTGGCCAATTTTCGTCCTAATGCGACCCCCTGCCAGCTCCCTTTGGGGATATTTTCGTCCGTCAAGCTATTATTTCCCGTTAACTAGTTTCAATTGCTATCATGACTGAAGTTTCATGATAATTCGACGAATTTAAGGCAGTTTTAGAAATTTTCTAAAAAAAAAAAAGTCAATTTATGGCTAATTTCACAAATTTTGAGGGTCATGTGTGACCTGAAGATATTATCCGATTCCAAAACTTCTTTTTTCACTGTGTTTATCTCGACAAGCAGCAACTTTTCCGCACTATTACGTTTCGATTCGAGCAACTTTTGAAAATTCGACCCATCCTAGTACACATCGGAGCAACCTCTCCTTTCAACAAATGTTGGTGAGAGAAGTGTGCGTGTCTGATGCGTAATCTTATTATAAGACGTAACATGCAAATAAAACAGTTACGTAAAACGTTGGTGATAAAATGCCAAACTTAGCAAAAAGTCAATATGTAAGTAGGTGTTTTTTATTTTTCATTTTTTATATACTTTCAGACTTCCTTCTAAATATGTCACATGCCGCGCGTAAGAAAGCCCCCATCTGATACTGGGCCTATAGCCCCCACTTGTCTTAATCGGGCCCTGAGTGTCCCCATACTTTTTTTTTAAACTGGGACAGTCGTTGTCACGCAAAAAGCATTAAACTTTTTATGTAATAATTAGTGTTAGGAAAAGAATGTCCCAGAATATTCTGGTCATTTCAAAAAAAAAGGTGACCATAAGATTGTAGAACTAACTAACATCGAAATCGTTTTTTCTCCACCCAAAGTAACGTATTTAAACTCGAATTTTAACGGCCAGAAGCAAAATTTAAACGAATAACCAAAAAATATTTAAATAATTACGGAATGCATAAATAAAACTCAAAAAATGTTTAGAAAATTCAAAAAATCAGCGTAGAATGGAAAAGGAGTTTAAATAAAAAACGGAAAGAAAAATTGTAAGTGGCTTCTTGATTGTCCCTTGAAAATCTGAAACAGTGCCCTCCTCCCACCTCTTACCTATTATCATTAGGTCAGACGGAACGTTTCCACACTTTTTATTTTACGACTACAGCACTGCCTATGCAGAAACGCTTGCGATTAAGTTTGAAAAAAGCCATATCAAAATCTGTGACAATGCTGTAGTGCTGCCATCTGCTATCTAAAAAAGTAAGACAAAATTAGCATTTTACACATTTTGAATAATTATGAAAATTCTGCACAGTTACGAAAAAATCCCTGACAGGGCCAAGATTTTGCCGATTTAATTTAAGCGACTAAATCGAACCTATCGTTTTATGGAAATGTAAAAAAAAATCCAAATTAAGGCTTTTTTGAGGCATATGAACAACAAAAATCTCCGGATTTGGTGTAGCTGATCAGCTAGCTAACCTGCAATAAAATAAAACAAATAAATAAATAAATAAATAAATAAATAAATCGTCTTGTGGTCAGTTTCTTGGTAATCTAAACTCTTCAAAGCAAAATATAATGTTAAAATTATTCAGCGGCGCCGATGTCATGAAAATATTGGGGGTGACAATATACCTTTAAAAGGCATTTTGTTTGAAATTGAAGGGGGATATGGAACCCTAATGCCAACATTGGGGGGACGGATCCCCTGTTTCCCTCGCTAACGGCGCCAGGGAAATTATCCCTTTTAGAGGTCACGATTTCAAAGGAGTTAAGTAACACTAAACAAATGAATTCAAATTGACGAAATATATTGCCATTTATAATACATTCACACATTTTATATATGCGCGGCTCGTATACGGGAAGCCCCAAAAATGGCCCAAATTGACCCATACATATGTTGGGACTGACCTTATCTATATTATAGCATTGTCTCACGGGTTTAGAGATTTTAATATATATTTTATAATATTCAAACCCTATGTGTTTTTCTTAAAACCGTTTTCTATAAATAGATGTGACATTCTTATTGAAGTAGAAATTTTTACGTGCATTAGAGAAAACGCAGTTTAATTTTTCCTAATTTAATCAAGAATATTCAGAGAAAATTTATGGATGTTATTGTTAGAAATGTGCGATTTTTTAGAAAAAATTATGAAATTACGAAAAATCGTTATTAATGTCATCGAAAATTATATTTATAGTCAGAAAATTTCCATTTACACAGGTTAAAGGAAACTCTTAATATTTATTCTTCAAATTAATTTTGTTTTCCATGTATTTAAAAAAAAATACCAGTTCAGAATTTTTTACTTTCTGCTAATCCTTACAAATCATTCTAATTCTAACAAAATAACATAGCAACATGTCACAAAAGTGATAATCTTACTCTCGTCGGGTTTAATACATCCTTTTAAGGACCAGATTCAAAGTCACTGTGAAAAAGTAACCAACATACTTAGAGATTGTTTGATAAACTCTTAAATGGACTGGATGGAATCATTTGTAAACGTCTAAGAATTCGAATCGATATAACTATCTCATTGAAGGTTGAACTCCATTAATTCTAACCCCGAGTAAAATGTAAATGAAATCGATGAATTTCTTGTAAATTGTTGTCATTGGAAAGCCAATATTTGCCCTGAATTTTGTATGAGCGAAATATTTTTATTAAAGGGATAACTAACTGGTTCGAATAAAATGTATCGATTGGAAATGTAATCGATGATGCAGGTTCTTCTAAACTTCGAAAAAGTATCGATAAAACGGGACATCGAAAAATTCTAGAAATCCTCCGATATGATTACAGGTGTAATTATGTTATTAAAGCTCCGCATTCAAGAGTTATTACAGCCACCCGACTGCAAACAGACTAGTATTGAAACGTAGAACCTTGCTTTCTTTACAAGATGTTACATTAAAAAACGTAGTATCTTATAAAGGAGATTATTTTACAAGATATTAGCCCAACATTAGAATGAAAAAAAGCTGTTCAATGCAAATACAAATACGTAAAGAATTTTTTATTTGCCAATCTAGGATAAATATTTCACCTATATAGTTTGGGTTATTTATCTATACATTACACTCTCATGGAAGAGAGTGTAATGTATAGATAAATACATTACACTCTCTTCCATGAGTTAACGGAGGGATATGTCGCCATTTATGCCCCTCTTCATTTCACACTTTCCAGGTCGGAGCAGGAGTTCCAACCTGAAGGTGTGAAATGGGGAGGTAGGCATCTTAGAGTCACGTTCAAAAGAAAAGTCCTCTATCTCCCTCTCTCCATCGTATATATATATATAAATATATCATCATCATTTCAGCCGTTGTCAATCCACTGCAGGATAAAGGCCTCCTCTGCATCTTTCCAACGAAGTCGATCTTGTGCATTTTGCTGCCACTTGTGCCCAATATATTTAATTATTTCATCCACCCATCTCGTCTTTGGCCTTTTCCTTGGGCGTGTGGTGTCCAGTGGGATCCATTCTAGGATGTTTTTGGTCCATCTGTTGTCAGTTCTTCTAGCAATATGGGCTGCCCACTTCCATTTCAAACTTTTTACCTTCGCAATGATATCACAAACTTTTGTTTGATCTCTTATCCAACTGAAGGTCTTTCGATCTCGTCGCGTGATACCAAGCATCTGCCGTTCCATGTTCCTTTGTACCACTCGTAACTTTTGGATACCTTTGGCAGTCAATGTCCATGTCTCACAACCATAAGTCAGAACAGGTAGGATGCATTGATCGAAAACTTTCCTCTGTAAAGAAATAGGGAGCTTTTTTTTAAAAATTATTTGTAGCCGGTAGAATGCTTGCCAGCTAAGCTTGATACGACGTTCGATCTCTTGATTTATGTCGCCTTTCATCGTAATTTGTTGACCAAGGTAAATATAATTTTCAGCTTGCTGTATTTCTTCTCTCGAAATAAAGATTTTCTTAGTTTGTATAAACTTATTAAACATGATCATGCTTTTCTTCAAGTTGATTTTTAAGCCAGATGTTTCTCCTTTCATTCTGAGATCTTCAATGAGTCTTTGGAGCTCTTCTGGATCTTTTACGAAAAATACGATGTCGTCGGAGAATCTTAGATGGTTTAAATACGCTCCGTTGATTTTTAAGCCCTTTTGATTCCAGTGTAATTTACGGAAAACTTCCTCAAGGCAAGCTGAAAAGAGTATGGGCGAGATTGTATCTCCCTGTCGTATACCTTTCTCAAGGTTAATTTCAGCTTTGTGTCTGTTTATAGATATGGTCGCTTTTGCTTTATAAAATATGGACTGGAGTAAGCTAACATAAGCTGGGTTCACACCTTGGTTACCTAGTGCATTTAAAATATATGGTTTGAAAATTGAGTCAAAAGCTTTTTCGTAGTGGATGAAGGCAATGCATAGTGGTAAAGTGTATTCATTGTGTCTTTCTATTATTCTCTGAAGAACCTGAATGTGGTCAATCGTACTAAAGACAATTTTAAACCCTGCTTGTTCCTATATATATATATGTGTGTGTGTGTGTGTGTGTGTGTGTGTGTGTGTGTGTGTGTGTGTGTACGATAGTCCTTCGTTCACATAGGCTCTATGAAAATGAATATAAACCACTCCCATGTAATGCAGATCAGGTTATAAATACAATACCAAATATATCAATATATCGTCCTCTTTCCTTGAATATGGAAGGAGTTCGTTTTCTGAAATTTCACTAAATGACAAAGAATTCGGCTGTTCTCACTTATGTCGACAACACATATGCTTTTTTATATTGTACAATAGGAATAACTAAACGTTAAGTATGATTGATGAAACAGTAAAATATATGACTAATTCTGACCTGATGTAGTAGTCGTTGTCAGCTGATCCGCTGTTTTCCTGATGGATTCTAAAAAAGGATCATACATAAATTATAGAAAACAAGTGGTATGAAACTGCATAGTATAACAATAGATGAAATACTGTTAATACATAGTATGACAATACCCCACCTCAACTCAAGGAGCTCACTTGAATGAGTGAATTTAAAATTGACATATATAAGGGTACGCTATAACACAAAACTAGAAGTTGTTGGCTCGAAGTCAGTTTAAGATAAGTGGTTTTTTTTTCCTCTATTTTGGGATTCTACTAGGGCAAATAATTCTGGCGTGATAATACGGCACATAGGTGTCTAAACTAGTTTTCCTAGTTTTTGATAGTAAGATAAATATAAAGTGTGGATTGTATTTATCTATAAGGGATGTGTAATTTAGATAAGATGTAGAACATAAGATGCAGAAACAACATTGGCTATTTACCTGAAGTCTATGGTATTAATGGCTTACAAATTGCATTCTTCATTCATTATGACTGTATTTTTACAGCCAAAGGATAGAAAAAGTAATGTAATGAGATCCACAGTTTTCTGAGAATTTTGTACCTTTTATGACCTTGGGAAAAAATTTGCGGGCACAGTTAGTCGGTAAGAGTCTTTTTTTGGCACAGAACATTTCATGAAACGGCCACCCGTACCATCAGAGATGCACCACTTTGTTGTATGCTGAAAAATGTTTTGATCTCTTTCCTCAAATCATGCCAAAACTTGCATATCCATCAGGACCATCTAGAATCTACTTTTTTCCGTCACTGAACAGCACTCTGAGACGTTTGTCGCCATACGACATTTGCCTACAAGCAAACTGCAACCGTTGTTTTTGGTGAACCTTTGTGGGTGGAGGTCTTCGAGGCATTTTTGTGCAAACCATGTACTACATTTCTATAACACGTCTGTGTACAGTATTCTTAACATTTTCTGGAAAGCCATAGTTATTTGACGCACAGACATTTTTTGGGAAGAAGACATACTCTGTATACGTCTGTCATCACCAGAATTTTTTGAAACCTGGCCTTCATGAAAGTGGTGTATGTGGATCCCGATGAGTTAGAACTCGGTATATCATGATATATAATGATTTAGTAATTTAGAAATATCATTTATAGGCTCATATTGAGACCTTAAACAGAATATTTTAGGAACCCCTTCAGTCGATGAATGCGAAGCTTTCATCATCATTTTGTAAGCAAAATATAGTCTCTGAGCTCAGGGTAACCTGTTTATAAGCCCCCAAACTTAGCGTCACTGACTATGTATTATGAATTTTTACAAACTTGACTTTTTCTATAAACTTTTATGACATTTACGTTTTAAATATTTTGAGATGAGAATTTTGGTTGCATTTTTTTCGGAAAATTGAAATTTGTATCGTAAATCTGAATAGTAAATCGGATTTAACATCATTCTTGAAAGTCGGAAAAAAAACCATGACACAATAAAAATATTATTCACAACAAAATAACAATTTATAAACTTTTGGGACGGACAGAGTGTGTGTGCGTGCGTGCGTGCGTGTGTGTGCGTGCGCATGTGTCTGTCTGTCTGCGTGCGTCTGTATGTATGCATGCATGCATGTATGTATGTATGTGTGTGTGTGTAAACGAGTATATATATACATTCACGAAGACTTTCACGGCGTCTATTAATATACATTATAGAGCTTTGCGGGATAATCCGTCGCGTCTATTGTCAAAAACACTTAACGTTTCACTCCGTGCTATGCGGAGCATCCTCAGGAATAGCAACACCCAATTTTCACTCTGCAAAACCTACCGATCAATTTTCCCTCTGCAAAACCTACCGATCAATTTTCCCTCTGCAAAATGCAAGACTTTCGCTTGGTTGCTTGGCAGAAAATGAATGATTAACCAAGCGAACATCTTGAATTTTTGAAGACGTAAACTTGGTTCGGCTGTTGCTTCTGAGGGTGCTCCGCATAGTGCGGAGTGAAATGTTAAGGGGTATTTAATAAACAGATGCGTCAGAATATCCCGGAAAGCTCTATAATTTATATGGTATATATATTTATGTAGATACATATATATAAATCTTACCTAGGTAAGGCACGTCGACAGCGCTGGGGCGTTGTTGAGGTGAGGAAGAGGATGAAGTGTGAGGAGTAACCTCCTCAAAGAAATAGGATGCTTTAAAGCCCTGCCCAGGAAAATGGCTTCTACTCAAAAATTCAATATAAAGTTCGTTCCCTGAAGACACCAGCTGCACAAAGGTGTTAATGTTGCAGAGCTGACCAATAACATGACTACTTTTATTAGCACCATCGTAGACTAGGATCAAGTCCGGACTGTTGAGGCAACTGCAATAAACGACAAGAGAGAAAATCACAATCCTATCATTTTAATGAAAGCATTTATTAATAAAAACTAAAAAGACTTGTTCTTTAGTAGTGAATATCACATAATGACAACGTATACTATACAGTGTGTTTGGTATTTTAGTGGACACTTGATAACAGTGCACTATCGTGAGAAATAATGCCAAATTTGAAAATGAAAATAAAGATACTACAATAAAACAGTATTCTGCAAAGTGGAAGATTAATAATCTTTATTAAATCATTCATAAATGTAACAAAATCAAGATGAGGCTTTCAATCTTGTTTGAAAATTTAATGGACACTTACTGAAATTGGAGTGTTTTATGTACATTAATACGCGAGATATCCTCCGTTTTTGCGTATAACTTTAAAGACACGTGAATCCATTGATTCTATCAATGTTTGTAAATACTTAGGATCGATTTGATACCAAGTTTCCACAATAGCGTCCTTTAAGGCATTAACCGACGTGAATTGCTTCCCATTTGCATATATTTGACGAACAATATAATCCCATACGTTTTCGATAGGATTTAAATCAGGACTACGTGTCGACCAAATCATACTTTTAAACTTTTTTGAATTTATCCATCTTTTGGTGGAGATAGATGCATGGCACGGTGCGTTGTCCTGTTGCAAAATCCAGTTTTCCCCACATATTTATGAGGCATATGGGAGGGCATATTCATTCAAAAGTTCTTGATAGCAGGTGGAATTCATACGACTGCCGATGAAAGCTCCAGGCGTAGTACCGTTGTAGCCAAAGACACTACAAATGGTCACCGACTCTCCTCCTTGAACTCTACAAGAAAAGTATTGCGGCGCTTTCCGTAAATCGTGCCAATAATGTTGAAAAGCATCCGGACCATCTAAGTTGAATTTCTTTTCCTCCGTGAAAAGTACCTGCAACCATTTATCGTTCCACTTCATGAGTCGTCGAGCCTAGTTTAAGTGTTCCTGTTTGTGAACTTGGGTGAGAGGTGGTTTGCCCTTTTTTTTTTTTTCGAAAAGATAAATTTTTGGAATTAGAGAGCACATTCCATACTATCCAACGTTTAACTAGGAGCTAACTAAGGTCGTTTTGGATTTTTGCAGCCAACTTTCCTGTGTTACTGGCCTCTCTATTAATGTTCCGCTTATCTCTTTTACTCAGTTTTGGCTTCGCTCCCCGCTTTTTGGGTGGATCCTTTTGGGGTTTCTTTTTGAAAAGGCCCCTATAGTACTCCTTGGACGCTGAATAAGCTGACAAATTTTGAAAATGGATTTTCCATTTCGTTTAAAAGCCACAATTTCCTCTTTCTCGAAATCCGTAAGTATTTTCCTTTCTGACATGACTACAAACGCTGCTTTCGCAGACTCAAACCTGTTCACACGGGTATTTATACGAACCTACGCATCGAAAGAATACAATATGCAAATTTTTTAGCGCCTGCACTGCCATCTGTTAGTCAGGAATGATAGTGTCCCTTAAATTAACAAACAACATTTGTTATATAAATTTGCATTTTCCCCATTTATGTGACGATATATTTATATAAAATTTATTTTTCTACAAGACATTATGGTGTCTCGGCATTCTTCAAAAGCCAATTCGCAGTTTTTGTATTTTTTTTAGCATTTACGTAAAAATATCAGGTGTCCACTAAAATACCAAACGCACTGTAATGTGTACATAATATATATATATGACATATATAATGTATATGTGATATACAATGCATACATAACAGTATATATACACATACATACATAGTGCAAAATAGCAAATGCATATATAAGATGAATAGTGCATGTAAAAATAAGATACATAAGATGATAATTACACATTTATTTCTTCTTTATATGTTTCTTTATTGTTCTTTTCTCCAATTCTAAATTTACTATATTTAAAATCTCTCACTCTCTCCCCATATATATATATATATGAAATAATATAATGAAGATATTCTGTAGGATATAATGCAATCAGGACCAGATTTGCTTTTTGAAGCCGACTAGGTACTAATCATCACAGAGCCCCGCTCCTTCCCCCATTTCCATTCACTATGAAAAACTGAAAATTTTTTGCTCACATAACCCAAACCGTTTTAACACCACCACCGATATTTAATCACTGTTTTAAAGAAGAACATAATACTGATGTTCACTGTTTACTTCCCTTAATGACAGAGGGTGGTTTTTAAACAAATGAAGACAGGAGTACACATTAGTCTATTAACAAATTAGTAAGTGTCATTGCACACACCTACTCTAAAATTACAATAATTAAGACAGTTTGTCCGTTTCCTACATCATTGTTTCTTTTCGACTTTTTTTGGAAACGATATCATCAATAATATTTTCAAAGTCAACCTTCTTTGTGATTTCCGCTTCTATAGTACGTATTGTCGCGGCTGATAAGCTCCCGGCTCCCATGGTTTATCTAGAACGAATTTACAATTTTTTTTTTGTTTATTACCGGATGGTAAGATGAAAGGAAGAAAGTCTCAAACAAGTTAAACTAATGAAAACCTAAACCCATAATTAAATATACTGACACAATGTTGTTTATAGCTTTGAGCTTATAATTATTCTTTTGTTGCTTGAGATGTGATAAAAAATATTAATAGTCTTTTGAAATATATTTTAAAACATTTTTATAAAGATTTGATACTTACCTTAGATAGTTCTTTATCCGGCGGAGTGTCCAGAATGATCTCTCCCCCGTGCAGTTTGTAGCCGGTGTATTGAGAGCCGTCCTTAGAGCGATTTCAACGTTTGGGTATAAATCCGTTATGTCTTCTTTTCTTATAAACTTACTCAATTCAATTAGGCTAATATCAGTACTTTCTTTGTCACTGAAATTTGTTTGTCCTGAGAATGCTTTTAGATGCAAACATTCATCAACCACAGAGAGTTCCAAATCATTCGGCTAGGCCTTTCACAATTCTGTAGCTTTCTCAGAAATCTTTGAAGATGGCGAGTGCTTAAATTTCTTCCAAAAATCCAAATTTGCTTCTCAAATTGTTGTACTTTTCTGCACGTCTCTTAAGCTCAGTCCTGAGAGTGTCTGCCATGAAACAGAAAGTATTAACGCTGAAATTGTCTGCTTCTGAGAGGACAGACTGGACAGTATCATTGTTTTGGGATTCATCAGGAGCTGAAGTTCTTCTTTTTCTCTGACTCTCAGATTTGTACTCGTATAGACCTGACTTTTCTTTGGCTAAAGTTTCGAAACGATCAAAATCATTTCTCTGTTTTGTAACAAAGTCAGCCAAAGAACGTAAATACCCTCTTACTTTACTAAAGATAACAGATTGATACTAAAGTTTGATACTGACTTCCTTGAATCTTTCCACAACACTACTCCAAAAAATGGATAAAAATGCTATTTCAAGAGTCTCAAGCTTAGATCTCAGAGCAGACGCTTCACCTCGACGAGAAGGCTTTTCATTACTGTCATCTTCAATCAGTTGCAAAGTTTCCAGAATGGCTGGATAGTTTTCTTTAAGAGCTCGACACGCATTATTTCCCACTGACCATCGTGTTTTAGACAAGCTTTGAAGAACTACCGTAGATTTATGGTTCAAATAAAGCTTTGAACATGTAAAGAAATTGTACAACTATTGAAGTATCCCGAAAAATAAAACAGCAAAAATACATGAATCAGCATCCAGCCAGATTAAGGAAATGAGTGACATATGGGACACACAACATCTTAATTCGGGCCTGTACACATGCGTACACCCCCGACATGTTGTTAGCGTTGTCATAGGACTGACCACGATATTTAGTGACATCCAAACCAAATTCTTCAAAAAACCCTAAAATAGTAATAATAGTAATAGTAAATAATGACTATTTGTTCAGATTCGTAGATTTGTGTCCACCATTTGGCAAAAAGCACACAAATCGTTCTGCTGAACTGGCATTACATCAACGGTTACATACCTTAATACAAATCACGCCATAACATCGGCGCTGGTATCACTACGCCAATAAACGTTGATTAATATTGTTGTTTGATTTAATCTGCGTAGTGTTCAACATATAAATGTTAATTGGTCAATATGTGATATATCAGGACTTGAATCAACCACAATACCAAAATAGTCTGCTTCTTGAACTTCTTCAACAATTTTGGCACGAACTTTTTCAGACATAAGAATAATCGTTTCTTCATATGCTGACTTAGATATGTATGACGTATTTCCGGAGCCACAATCGCCGTGTTGTTCTAAATGTTCAGCCAGAAAGGGTTCAAACTTTGCTAAGAACTCAATTAAATCCAAAAAGTTGCCCTGATCTAGTAACCCTAAATGTTCGTGAGAGACACGTAAAGCTAGTCCGCTCATTGTTAGGTGTTTCACCGCTGCAACAATCCGCTTAAGAACGTTTCTCTAGTACTTCTTTATGTAATTGTTCAACAAGGGTTTTGTCAATATGGCCTTTGGTGTTTCCTCTCATTTTCAAAACTCACAGATTTGTCTTATGACTAGGAATATTTTCATGGTCTTGAAATCTTTTGCGAGGCATTTTTCCTATCGTTAAAGCCAGTTGTGAAGGCGTTTCTTTTCTCACCAAACAACAGACATGGGGCGCAAAATATACATCCTTTAGTTGGAGAGTATACCATCAAATTTCTCTTTATTATTTCCCCGTTTTTATATTGGCGAGAAAATAATTTATCTGTTAAATATCTGTCTGGTCACGGAGGGTACTGCTGTCTAGATGTCGAGTAATCATTTTGGCGGTTTTGTGGTGCACTATTCTGAGCCACGTAGTTTCGTAACTCTTCACTTATGCTCCAGAGACCAGGGTCAGCTTTAAATTCAAACCCTGGCAAAGCAATGTCGGTATCAATAGTTTCAAGGTTTACGTTATTCACTGGTTTAGGTTCTGTTTCTAAAGTGTTTTTCTTCTCTTCCTCTTCACCAATGCAAGGCTCACTTTCAGTAATTTCGTTTTTATGCACTGTGTCCACAAAAGATTTTTCAGGTGCTGAACTCAAAGATTCATCTTTATCTTCTTTGCTCTCTCTTTTTTGGGAAAAATAGTTTGTTAACTTTGGAATTTTAGTCAATAGTTTTTTTCACTATCCTGTCACTCCTCCCGAAGTTTTTTGTAGTGAGCACCACTCAGTTTAGTTTTACCACTACGTCCACTACCAGTATCGGTATTATTGATATTACAACCGGAACTCATATTTAATTTCCAACCTTATACGAAAACGTTGATATTCTAATTCGCTAACATTAATTATATCCCTTTCAAAGAGTTTAACCTGAAAACTACTGACGACTCAGCTTATAAAGGCGAACACGAAATGCATAAAAATTAGCATTGTCATAACACGATCTCGGATTACAAACAAAAGACAGCGCAGATCCTGTACTGTGCATTCGCGCTCAGTTGACGCGTGATACCGTTAGCAGACGGGTTAGTCCATTGCAGTTTAGGGAAGGCCGTCTTGGAGGAACTGGTTTTTCCCGCGCGAAAAACCAGTTTCGGCAAGACGCCCTTCCCTAAACTGCAATGGACTAACCCGTCTGCTAACGGTATCAGGCGTCAGGTCTGCGCGAACGCACAATAGGTAAAAGCATTCAGCTGAAAGAAGGGGTAAGAAGGAGTGGGAAAGGGAAACGGAAGAGATAAAAGCAGAATGGCATGAGTCATCGGGGTAACTGTAATCGTTGTTAGTTGTCTGCACATTAGGCCAGTGTTGCCAGATTGGATTTTTTTCCCCCAAATTGAGGAATTCTTTTGCTGTTCGGAAAATAAATTTTGCATGAAATCTTGAGGGAAATTTTGCGGAAGTTCTAGTTAACGTTTCATTGATCATAATTTTGCTTCGTTTGAAAAATTTTAATGAAGAATTTACAGTTTGTAATAGCGTTCTAATGTTAGTGACTTGTAACCACAGCCGTAACTTATAGAAGAGGGGGAGTGCGGGGCAGAGGAGCGCCGAAATCTTGATTTCACCCGAGTGACAAAGTTCCTAATTGCGCCACTGCTCGTAACTTTTATGCATACATTTTCTCCATTTCGTTGGATCTTAAGAATTTTGGGGGCCTCGGGTCTGGTGTTTATTGCGGGGGTGGGGTACCATTTGCTTTTTAAGCAGGTAATTACAGAATTTTTGTTTCGGGCCCCGCGGACAGTGTTAAAATTTGCGGGGTACGGGGCTACAGCCCTCAAAGCCTCCCCCCCCCACTTATGACGGGGCTTGTGCTACATTGGGTCTACGTTTATCTTATTTTGGACTGCCGTCGATTGACAATAAATGGAAAAGTAACAAACAGCGTGCATATGATATAAGGCTTTATTTATTGAAAATGGATTTTTTTTCCTATTTTCTTTCAATTTTTTAAGTTAAAAAATTTTGGGGAAATTTAATTTCAAAATTGCTATTTTAGGGAAATTTTCGGTGCAGATTGGGGGATTTTTAATCTTGCCACCTGGCAACACTGATATTAGCGGTCTCTACTCTCTGCCTCTCTTTTACCGAATTTGGGTCGGGAGAGCTGTGAAGTTGTTTAAAAGTTCTGTGAAGTTGTTTAAAAGTTCTGTGGTTCTATTGAGTCTCGGGCTCGTAAATAGTTTTATATCTTAAAAAAAATAATAACTATAAACGTTTGCTAACTGTAAAAAATATCCGAAAATTCGAAAAAAGACGCCCTCAAAAATTTGGCGCTCTAGGCAAGTGCCTAGTTTGCCTAATGGTAAATCCGGGCCTGAATGCAACAAGAATGAGATATGATGTTTCAATAAACCACATATTATGCTGAAAATCTATGAACCACCATCGCAAATTTTAGTGAGAAGTAAACATGACAAATTGCATCATCTTGAGCCTAAGTCGAACCATCAACCATGTTATATACACCAAAGCATCTTTCCAACTAGATCACCACGGAGACGATGGTCTTATTTTAGTATGTATGTTTTTTAAGATGTTATTATTCTTCACAAGACCAGCATAGTTATCAATAGTTAATACATACCGCAGTGATTTTAATTTTGTAACTTTGAAATTATTGGTATGTAATGTTCCGATGACCCAAAGTTTGAGGTTGCAAATGCTGAATTCGTAGAGAATTTACAAATCTTACCAAGAGCATATTTTCTTTCAATTTTTTTGTTTATCTGTTTACTCATTATTGCTTACAGCAATATACACAGCATTTTATGAATAACTGTATCATGATTTTGCATGGGCACTTATATTGCTTCTGTAATGAGCAATTGTGTTATTGATTTGTAAGTAAGAAATTATATTACAGTATTAATTTTTGCATGAGAAATTGTGTTATTAATTTGTGTACAAGAAATTGTATTATTAATGTGTGTACAAGAAATTGTATTATTAATTGGTGTACAGGAAATTGTATTATTAATTGGTGTACAAGAAATTGTATTATTAATTGGTGTACAAGGAATTGTATTATTAATTGGTGTACAAGAAATTGCGTTATTGATTTGTGCATGAAAAATTATTTTATTGAATTATGTGTGAGCAATTGTATTATTGCCGCGAATTAGTGCTTGCAAATTCGTTGATAAAAACTCTCATAAAAAATGAAAATGTTATCGCTAGTGGAAATAGATTAAAGTAATTGATTACACAGTCGAGACACCTAATGTAAATGCGTTACTCCACACTTTAACATCACCAAACAAGAAGAATACACACAAGTAAATAACACGGATTTGTAATTAATAGTAACAGCTATGAAAAAACGGAATTTTCGTATCGAAGATGTTTCTGCGGATGTACTTTTTATTTCTATTTTTATCGTTTACGACCAAAGCTAATTTGATTTTCTGAGAAAGAAAAAAAGGAACGAAGACGTATACCTTCTTAGCTTCCGCTAATTTTTTTAATTGCTTTTAAAACCCAGAAGTTCATCCTATTTAATTGTGGTTTTAATTAGAATGTCGTTCCCGTGCTTCGTCTCGTAATGACAACGAAATGCCGAAGTCATTAGCATGGATTGCCATGCACATAATTTATGAATGAAGGAGGAATTGACGAACATTTCTCTTGTTTTTGCTGAGAACGACTAATTCTTCGAAGCTTATCTCATTCCTACTGTGGGAAAAAATTAGCGAGCTTAATTTGGATATTTATTTTTTATTTATTTTTTTCATTCATTCATTGATTTATTCATTCATTTATTTTTGCAATTTCAATGATTTTAAAAGAAGTTTTTTTTTGTTTTTTTTGAGTCTTGCAGAAATTATTTCAAATTCGATCACAAAGTGCGCTTCGATATTTATTTTGAAATGTTTTGACACACTGATTTGATCGTGAATTTGAATGAAAAATATATGTACTCCTGCTTAAAATTGAAAAATAATCAACAGAAGGGGACTTGAATTACAGAGTTACTAGGAAAAAACATGATTTAAAATGCACAGTTTCGGAAACTAGGTGAAATACAACAGTTGGAAAAAAGCTTGAAAAGAATACAGAGCAATTATATAATGCAAATATCATTAGAAGCGAGAAAGGTATAAAGCAAAGTGTTTCATATGTAATGCTAATACGACCAGAGGCAGACTGGGTCCTCTTAAAGGGCGCGTATCTTGGATTTTCGGAGGGCGCAAGTCCTCTCGCCCTTGAGAGAGCACCATCCACGTGGCATCATAACATTCCGTACATGACTTCGGCACCAGCGTTGAAAAAATCGCAACATTTTTCGTAAATTATCGTAAATGATTCGGACAGCATAGACTCAAGATTTTCACCATGTTGAATTTGTGTGATATCGAGCTCATGTATTTGCGGTGCGCGTTACTAGAAGGGCTTATTTTTTTCATCAGCTAATATTAAATACATAATATTAGCGATAATCAGCTTTTAGAAAACAGATGGTAAGTTTGATTAATATCATCTACTACTTGTACTAGTAGGGCTACTTGTCCCTACTTCGTTATATTATAACGAAGTGGAGACATGCCAACATTTTTGAAGAGTTGGGAGTGGGCGAGATTTTACGGTCACAAATTTGTGGCGCCATCTATTATCATAAATATTCAATAATGTTTTACAAAATGTTAGATAATTAATTGTTAATTAAGTATCTAAATACTTAAAATAAAATGGATCGCGAAACAACAACTAATTGAATGATTTTACAATTTTACTGACATTACAAAACACAACGCTTTAACATCGATAATTCTGCAAAGACTGAACGAAAATATACCGATAATGGGACACCATTTTTTTTTCCTTTTCTTTTTTTTTGCAGGTTGGGGACGAAACTCTTTCTGCCTCCCACTCTTGGCGCGGCCAGTAACGAAGTTTTTCCATTATGAAAGTTTTCCAAGGTTTATGAAAGATTTCAAAGATATATATTAACTAATAAGTTTGATATTAATAAAAACATCGAATTAGAAAAAAAAATCAACGAAGTATCTGCAATAATACTAATACTACATTAACTTATGGAATTGCTGTATACACATATTTATTTTTCAAATATTAAATATAGTGATAAATCAAGAACGACTACTGTTGTTCAGATTGAAGTTCTGCCTAATTATTTTAAGTATAGAAAATCTGAAAATGAAATCTGCTTTTATGTAAATTTGAAAAATGAATCTGATATGCGTGATTGGATTGTGGATTATGCCACATTGACTTCAACAATCTTAAAATCCTCAATCAGAATAATAAAATATAAAAACAGGTACACACGCGTGCTACATACGCGTAACAGATGGTCCACCCTGATCCTATAATTTACGATGATTTAACAAATATACGAGAAAAGTTACGATTTTTTCCACGCAGCTTCCGAAACCATGGACGGATTGTTACGCGGCAGCCCGGTGGTCGGTGGCCCAGTCCGAACCTGAATAAGACGTTCGGAGAACTTTGTAACAAATATTCTTCATACTGTTTGTGATATCATTAATCCGTTTTCAAATCAATTGACATATTCACATTATATGTAATATGTCAATTGTAATATGTCAATAGTTACATAAATGTAATCATATTTTATTCCACATAATGCGAATTGCTGGTGCTTCAGCTTGTTCACTATACAAATAAAAGATTTTGTATAAATTCTACAGATTCTACAAATACACAAATGAATGATTTTGTACGATTTTGATTGTACAGTGAAAGCTTTTGCCCATATGTACGAAGGAGAAGACTCGTTAAATCAATATATTATTGAAGGATTTGGTACACGCTAATATGATTCATGCAAGATATTGTGAAGGCTATATTTAATTCTGAACACAAATGCATATTAGTTGATTTAGGGTTTTATTTTAATATAAATATATTCCTTAAATTTATTTCGAAGTAAATTAAATTAACGCTCATATAATTTGCAAATATAATTTAATTACATTTTCTCCCTTGTCTATATTTTTTATAAATTCACATTTCTGAAGGAAAATCTTCAAAAGATATTATATAGATCCTATATGAATGGTTAGGAGTTATTTACTCTCATTTAATATTTTTAGTTGCGCTGCTTCTGAACGACATATATGGCTTCGTTTTGCGTCAAATAAAATATAATGAACAAAATCGTTATTTGAAAATTATTGCCATATTCTATTATATTATTATTGTTATTATTATGTCCTGAAGGCAGAAAAATTCTTGCGCAGTTTTTTGTCATAAATGTTTTATATTCACGTTATATATCAGCGTATATATAACGATTATTATTTAAACCAGCATTTATTGTAAATAAGAGCGTTCTGTTCTTTTTTTTACCCCTCCCCCTCTTTCTACGCAAATATGTTTTAAAACGCTCTTTTAGTCTATAACCCCCTTTATGAAATTTTTGCGTACACTTATGCGGCTCGGCAACGTGTACGCACATTGCATTGCTCTGTGAGAGAAGTAGGGTTTCTTTTCAGATTAAACTGCATGAAAATATTTTTAACATTAAAAGAGCTTTCTGTCAATTTTGAACTGTAAATACAGAGCCTACTTGGGTTGAACTGCATTGGCCTGGTTCGTTTCACACCAAATTCATACAGCGCCAAATTTAGTAAACCTTAACAATTTCTAGCTAATTTTTCAACATTCCTTTCTTTTTTTCCTTATCAAAGTCGCCATTTTACAGTTACCGACAGCTGTCATCCTATTACTGGACCCGAGCGATTTTTCCTAGGCTTACTTCTGCGGCGAGTTTGGCACAATACGGTAACAAACGCTGCATTTTCACCACTAATTTTTCTAAAATAATTGCTTACCTTAGATCTCCTCGTTGCAACCGCACTTGTTCAAACACGATTTTGACTCTATAGTTGCTAACGACAAAGAAACGATAGTTGCAGACAATATCTCTGGGATACGAACTGGGAAATTGCGGAGAAAAGAATTTTCCACGAGTTCTGTTTGTAGATTCTTCATTGGAAATTTCATAATCGCACACGGTACCAGGAACCAAATGACCATCTGTTTGAAACACCTCTAAAATGGCAAAAAAAAAAGAAAATATCCCCGTTAAATAACACACATACACGTTGCATTTATAGGCAGAAATCTATAGACACAGTAGACCCTCCATATAACATATAACTATGTAAAGATAAAACCCGTTTCAAATGTCATTTAGACATACTATTAAATCTTCTGATTTCTTAAAATAATTTTCGGAAATCCCGTTGTAATGAAAAATTTATCTAAGATCCAAATTCTGTTTTCAATTACATAAAAAAAGGCATTTTAAATGCAGAGAATTTTACATATAAGAAATAAGGTGTGTGTGTCATAGTTTTTTTTAGGAAATAATTGTGAATGAATAAATGGCGGAATCTATTGTATTTAAATTTTTATATCATATGTTTAATCTCGCACACGTTAGATATTTATGATTCTGGTAATCGAAAAGTAATAGGGTATCTTATTATCCAAATACAGTGGCACCCCTCATAAACGGACACTCGCCGTATAGAAATTTTTTTCCGTAAAAGAGGGGTGGCCGTAGAAGGGATAATTCTGAAATAGAAGGAATATTACATTTCAATCATTCAAATATTTTATTTCAAAACTTAAATATTTTATTTCGAAACTTAAATATTTTTCAGCACATAAGACAAGTTTGAGATATCGAACGTAGACATTTGTTAAACATAACAAGTAAATTTACAAAGAAATGAAAAAATATTTTAAAAATTTAATTACTTTGGAAAAAATTTACCAATAGCTGTTTGTGGGGGTTTTACTCATTGGTCCTTCTCCTTCGAAATATATCTTCAAATAAGAAATTAAATACACCTCTTTTCCGTTGTTACCCTTACGGAACCTGTGTGGTATTAGTTTACGGCTACCACATACAATAATAAATTTGAACTGTGATAGTTTTGTTTTAAATAAATGTTTATTCCTTTTCGCGCAGTGCATCATGATATGATTTATTTATTATCAGTGTTTATAAAGCATTAGTCATCTGAATCGGCGAATATGAGAAAATTTACAGTCTCTGTTAATGGGAGGGAATTTTTTATTTTTTTATTGTACTTGCCTCTTATCCTGTTTCTTCTTAGTTCTCTCTTCTGAGAAACGTTTCTAGTGTGAACCGATATTCAAACACATTTGCCCATACAGAGGTTCTAGTCTAATAAAATGAATTGTGAAAACAGAGTCCACGTCCTTTTTCTGAGGGTGACCGCTATGAAGGGGTTTGTAATATATTACTGTAAATCAGTTTCAAACGAGGAATTTTCATTTGACTGTAAAATTAGGATGACCGTATCTGAGGGATATATGTTAAGAGGTGTTTCACTGTACATATTTTAATCATTTTTCCATATTTTAGTAAATAATTATTCAAACTGCCGACTTTTGCAATAAGATTTTTCTAAAAGAGTGAAATTAGCAAGATCACCCAATATACACTCGTATATATAATACCCGTACAATGCATTCGTGATGATATATCGATTAATATTCTGCAATTTTTGAAAATATATAAACCGTTTTATTTTTTTTCTATCCTTTTCTGTAAAATTATTCTAGTAAAAAACAACAACAGGGAAGAAACATAAAAAATATTGGTAATATTTTTGAGCATGTCATACAATTGTCGTAGAGGTTATACAATTATATATATGTATTTTTTGTCAATTACCTACGTATTGCACATCAATGAGATGTCGAACATACATATGTATACTGTACATGGACATAATGTTAAGTATACACATGTATACTATTCGTGTATATGTTGAACATAAACATGTACACTATACAGAAGTAGGATATTAAACATATGCATGCATTTTATACAGAAGCATGATGTGACACATTTGTACACGCATTTTGAATTATAAAAATTTCAGTCCTGTACTTCAAAATACATCCTTTACGAATTTCAATTATAAACAAATAGCAAGAATTTAAATTATATTCTGTATTATATATGAAGAAAAAAATATACTTGTGTATTACAGATGCAGAATAAACCAAACGTTATGTACTGTATAAATAAATGCTTTATATTTGTTGCAAGCTTGTTTGCAATCGGGAAAATCGAGCTTGCATAGCCCTAAGCTCAATTCTTTAAAGTTAGAGACAACGTTATTAAGCGTATGATTGTAGATGTCGTGTGGAAACCTTTTTCCAATGCAAATGGCCAGATATTGTTTAAACCAAAAACTTTCGAAATATACATTAAGCAATTTTTTTTTCAAAACTCGAATTCAAAAATTTCTCGTTGTATTGTATTACCCTGAGATTTATGTCTAATGAAACTATCCTTCTCTAAAAATAGTTTCTCTTTTCCTTGAAACTTCCTGCATTTTTATAAAGACAAACGAAATAGTGAATAACCATGAATCTACCCCTGGTTACCATTAGACTTGGAAGTATATCTTGGAGGATGAATTCCTTTAAATTCACTCATTAATGTCTTTCAGCATTGTTTACTTTCCTCAACGAATTTCTCTTCCATGAAAATATTTTCCCTCAATAGGTGGCGCTATTTTGACATAATTACAGTAAAATGGCAACACTTGGTGTTCTATCTGGTCAATTTCCGAAGAAAGTGTCGATCTGGAATGCTCTTACATGACATTTAAAATTACGCGTTTAGAACGTTGTGGCTGACATTAATATTATAATTTTTTCGACGAAATGTCTTTCTTCTAATAAATTGATTGTCATTTGAAAAAATTTTGTTGACTGGAAAAATATTCTTAATA
>QLNU02015003.1:117970756-117991093 GCA_006491805.2 Dysdera silvatica | reverse complement strand
TTCCAGTGCAGAAAAGCGATTTTTTAATTCCAACTTGAATGCCTCGGTATTTTCTTTTAATTTCTTTAAATCCACCCTCTTACTTACTTGTTTCCTAATGAGCTTCTGTCGTTCTAATTTAGTATTTAAGTGCACTTTACATCTCACCATTCGATGATCACTTCCAGTATTAAATCTGTTCAGTACACTGCAATCTTCAATAATTGATTTCTTGTTTGCCAGGATATAGTCAATTTCACTAGTTCCCCCATTTGGGTGTTTCCATGTCCATTTTCTTTGCGGTTTCTTCTTAAAAAATGAATTCATGATGCTAAGATTTTCAGCTTCTGCAAATTCGATGAGTTGATCGCCACGTTCATTCCTTTCCCCATATCCGTATTTACCAACCGATGTCTCTCCTTGTTCCTGTTGTCCAATTCTTGCATTGAAATCCCCCATGATGAGCTTGATATGTTGTTTCCCTTTGGTGTGTAACTCTTTGATTTCTTCATAAAATTCTTCAACCTCTTCGTCGGTATGGCTTGATGTTGGTGCATATACCTGTACTATTTGAAGTTGGTATCGCTGGGTTAGTTGAACAACGAGCCTCGCTGCTCGATCTGACGTGCTTTCGACTTCAAGAAGGTAGTCTTTAATTCTTTTGTTGATTAAGAAGCCAACACCACTTGTTCTTCCAGTTTCCGTTCCTCTATAATAAAACAAATGTCCACTTTTAAGTTCCACCAACTCTTCACCTTTTCTTCTAACTTCACTGAGTCCTACAATGTCCCATTTGATCTTGTCAAGTTCTTCTTCCAATTCCTGAAGTTTTGCTTCAGAAGCAAGGGATCGTCCATTAAACGTAGCCAAGGTCAATAACAAACGGCAGCCTGGGCCATTCCAGTGATTCTTAGCACCCCCTGCTTTCATGCCACACTGACCGCTGCCTTGATCAGGAGCACTCCAGCACCTGGAGACTAGGGGCCATGGTTTCTGGTGTGTCAACATAATGGAGGAATTAGCCATAATTTCACCACGCTGGCTAGACGGGTTGGTGAATTAGCCCTCCCCTTCCGCCTTTCTATCCGTGTAGCAAATATTAATTTGCCACATAAATAGAAAGCTCAGCCTGCACCACTTGAAGGCGGGGTAGGACACTAGGTTACTGGCCTGGCCGGTTCCACACATCGTCACATACGTTCAGCGTGTGGGTCTCCTTCCAGTTAGAT
This sequence comes from Dysdera silvatica, assembly GCA_006491805.2. NCBI lineage: Eukaryota > Metazoa > Arthropoda > Arachnida > Araneae > Dysderidae > Dysdera > Dysdera silvatica. The sequence continues at coordinate 117,989,885 of QLNU02015003.1, read as the reverse complement.
ACCAGCAACCCTTTTGCAGGCCATATATATATATACAGGGTCTCCGAAAAGGAATGTACCCTTTTCTTTATTTTGGACACATGTGCCCATATTTGGGTAGCAGTCGAAAGTTGGAATTTTACCAGGGCCCCCAGAAAGGTTCCAATCCATATAAAAATGACGCACATAAAGTTCTATCTCGATCAAATAATATTAATACGTGCCGCAAAGAGATTAAAACAACTAAAACTGAAATTTTTCCGGATTATTTTAAAATATTAAAAAGTCGTAAAGGTACGAAGTAGGCTACAAATTTCATTGATCATTATTATTTTTATGAAGCAGCTGTTTCAAGTATTGCGTAAGTAAACCAGTATGAAAGGAGTGAAAGGATATTGCATAAGCCAAGTGTGCGATACAATTGTTGAAAGTATGCCACTCGGAAAGAAAATCCAGTCGGCGCACAGTAAAGGAAGTTCACTCAGCGGTAGCTGCACGTACGTAGGTTACGAGCATAAACTATTCGAAAGCACCATGTTCAATATCAGCATTCACCAACACCTATCCAGAAAACAGCATATTATGGCTGGAGGTAGGAGATCCAAAACTGAAATTTAGATGATTGGTTTTTGCTAAGACACCGATCATAGGAGCACGTTTACCTTCTCAACAGCAAGTCTTGCAATGATTCTTCTATCGGTTAAAAGTTGACAAAACAACAATGCCAGAGAGTGTTATATTGACCATTGAGGAGGCGTTGGAGTTTTGGCAGAAATTATATTGTCAACAACGAAGGTTCAGCACTGTGTTGGCCTTTTGGAAAAGTTATACTGGAAATAGAGGACTCCACAGAAACGGGCGAAAAGGGAGGCAAAAGGCAGAAAGAAAGAGAGAGAGAGAGAGTATATTTGCTTCATTGTGCAAGAAAACGCTTCATCTCTGCCGTGTAAACGCTGAACTAATGATCAAGAATTCTGAAGATCTCGCATTCTTACGAGCTCAGCTTGAAGAAGGTCGCCAATCAAGTTCAGTGTGACAGGTTGATAAAAATTGGAAAAGAAGAAATCAGAAAACAGAGAAAATACACTGAAAACAAGAGCAGACAAGGAGGCCAAGGGGAAAGCTGAAACTGTGTTGCTCTAGAACTGTCGTTATCTTCAGAATCTAGTGATGCGGCTCAGTGAGAAGAACATTTGGACGACACGCCATGGTCTCCGAAAAGCCGAGATCATCACGTGCTAAAAATATTATTACAGTACAAGCAGCTGCTGCAGTGGATAGGACAAAGACTACTGAAGGAGAAGCTTTTTATATACTGGCATCATTTTCAAAGGCCGCTGATTTGAATCCTGAAGAGTTTGCATTAAATCTTTGATCTATCAGGAAGAACCGACTGAAACACCGGAAGGAAGTTGCTTCCCAACTTAAGTTAGACTTCCAACCTATGGTTCTATTGATGGTACATTGGGATGAAAAGCTGCTATCGGATATCTCCTGCCAACACGAAAAGTAGATCGACTACCCGTCATCGTGTCTGGACATAATGTAGAGCAACTCCTGGTTGTTCCGAAACTGCCAAATAGTACAGGAGAATCGATGGCAACTCCAATCGTGGAAATGTTAAGGTACTGAGAAATAAAGTAGAGGACCGCATAAAAGCAATGTCTTTTAATACACAGATAATAATACTGGGATTCATTCTGGTGCTGCTATTCTCATTGAGCAGAAACTTGAAAAGAGTCTATTACCTCTCGTTTTCCGCCATCACGTTTTGGAATTGGTCCTTAGTGATGTGTTTCAGTCGCTGTTTCGGTCTTCGTCAGGACTAAAAATGCTACTATTTGTTGGGTTTAAGAGCAACTGGAACGCTATAAATAGTGAGAGGATTCAAAATGGCCTTTTCGATGACTAAACTTCTGAGCATTTGTCGGCATGAGTGCAGAAGAAAAGCTTGTCTTTGTCGCCAATCGCGCCAACTTCCTTTTCGGGTTTGAAACCGCGTCATCATCAGTAATAATCTGAGAGACCGGTCTGAATTTTTAAAAATCGTTTGTTTACGGTTTATATTTTTAAAAACCGTTATTTTAAGGTACTTACTTGAGTAACGGTGTTGGAGTTTTAGTAGGTGGGGGGGGGATATCCTTTTCACAGCAGCTAAAAATGCCGGGAACATTTTTCTGGCTTGTCTGCATGTCTTCTCCCCGTACTCCTGCAAACACCCACTCCCCCCCCCACACCTTTAAATACCCACTGTCCGTCCACCCGCGCCTTCCTCTATTATACATCCTTTTGCCGAACATACTCTTGTATTCAACTTATCTGCATGCCTTCTCCCCCAACACCTACTCACCTCAAACACCCATTCTCCATTCTCCCGCTTTCTTCTATTATACACGTACTTCCTTCTGCCTAATATACTCGTCAATTTCCACAATTTTATCCTTTATCCCAAGCATGTCTTTCTCCCTCACACATATATCCATGCTCACCTCACAACAAAACATTCTCCAATCAACCAATGTATGGTTACTTCGAATATCCAAGCCGGAAGCTGTGCTTCTCCGCCCGCTACTAACCCTTCACCGATTTAGAAAAATTGCAGGGTACAAAAACACCGTAAACAGCATGGTGGATTTACCCCCACCCCTCCCCCGTGTTTCAACGTTGTTTAAAATTAATAGCCGCCGTCGACGGCCGATCTTTCTGGCAAGTTTCAAAAAAAAAAAGAAAAGAAAAAACGAATGCTCTGATAATGCTATAATAAGCTCGTGGCCAAGAAATTTCCTTCACCCCATTTTTAGAGTATACGAGAAGTTTTGGCGACCAGCTTGTCGACAAGCCCTTCTTCTGCACTGTTCCCCATTTGTCTTGTAACAAGAGTTTTGTATAATACCATACCATTTGCCAAAGCTTGCCTGCAGCAAACAAATCAACTACGAGATGATTACAGGGAACTTCTAGAACTCAGTATTACTTATGTGGATGAAGTTTCCCCACGGAGTTTCAGGATTGTTGCCCCAGAAGCGATACATCGAACGAAATAGCTAGCCAAAGCTATTTATTCCCTAAAAGTTTTTCTATTTTGGGAGCGATTTAAACTCACAGCTCATGAGACCAAGCCACTTAGTTCTCAAAACCTCTTTACATGTTTGGTGAACATCCGCCCACGATTTATAAATACTCTGTACATTACAGCTCCAATGAATGACTTATCTATGCTGAGGAGGTTGCTCTTCTATGAGTCTATCGACGATAAAGTAGCTATTGGAGGAATGAAGGCCTTTCTGAGGAATAGGTGGTACCTTAGTGAGGAATGTATCGCGTTTTCCTAATACAGTAACAACATTGATTTTGCTATGAAGAGAAAAATGATTCAAGCTTTAAAGCACAAAGAGGGAAATATGGCGGATGGATAAAAATGTCTACCTGTCGATGAAACAAAACTTTCTGCTTAGATAAAAATTTCACATTTTGCGTCCAAGATTACACAAAAGTTCTTCGATATCCTCCATCTACCTGCATATTTACTTAAACAGGACCCAAACTTGTGGGAGAAGAATAGAAGTTACCCTGGTGGTCAGCAGATAGTGTCCGGATTGAGCGTCATCAGTGTTAGGACGGATAGAAGGGTGGCCGTTACCCAGGAATACAACTCTATAATTGCGAAGGATGAGCGTAACAAAAATTCTTATTTCAGAGAGAAATGACTGACAAATTATAGTAAATACCGGAAAGCGCGATTAACCAAACAAAACACTTTGAATTACAAGGTAATAATGAAAGGATCTAAAGATGGACTTCAGGAAAAATGTTTTGATAGCTCAGGAAGAAGAAAATGGGACATTTATTTGCAATTGGAAGAATAAAGAAGGGTCATAGTACAACAAAATAAAGCTGTAAAAAAGTTTCATAAATTCTAGAAAACATAAATGGGAAAATAGACATATCGAAAGCAAAATATAGGGTGTTGGAAACGGCAACAATAAAGAAAAATGCTTCAAATATATCAAGACGTCAGGAAAGTGAACATGGAAAAATAAATAAATTGATTGAAAACATCGTTTTGGAAATCATTTTGGAACGTTTCTACAACAGATTTTTTCTTGTTGTCCTATGAGGACATAAATAAAATGTCTTTGCAAGAAAAGTTTCGAAAATATGTCTTGTTTATTGAAAGATAATTTTTTGCAGCAAAAGCTTTTCACTATATCATGCCACTATAAAATATTAAAGTAAATTTCTTTTGTTAATTTTGAAAATAATAGTAACATTTATTACAATTTCGGTTCTGATATAAAATTTTGTTGCGACAATATAAATTTTATCTCTTCGCATCCAGGTACAAATAATATTTTTGTTATACAATAATTTTTGCCACCCACGTATTAATTAGCTCAAACTAGAGCTTATTCGTTTTGGAGAAAAAGAGACGCTTTCCCCATCCTGGATTCGAACCAGGGTCCCTCCGTTTAGCCCGGAGTGTCTTGGACCGCTAGACGAATGAGGACAGGAAACAACGCTCTCTTTCTCCATATATAAGGATATTTTCAAATATAAGTAATATATAATGAATATATATATATATATAATATATATAATATATAATAAATATATAATAATGAATATATATATAATATATATATAATAATGAATATATATAATATATATACTATAATAATGAATATATATATATATATATAAGGATCTTTTCTCAAATATAGAAGTAATATATATATTAGGGGGAACATATACAATATATATATATATATAAGGATCTTTTTCTCCAAAAACGAAAAACTCTAGTTAGAACGTCTTATACGTGGGTGGCAAACATTATTGTATAATAAATTCCCCCCCACGAAAAACTCACAAAAATCTCGCCCCGGAGGATTTTCTGTGTTGACCATTATTTGGCAATTGTGTTATCCCTGTGAAGGGTAATAATATCATATAATATTTTTGTTAATGATATTAATTTTTGATTGAGAGAGAGAGAGATTACAGCTCTGTTTCTTATACCTGAAAAAAACGAGAAAGTGGCAAATATTGCAAATAGAAAAACGTTTAAAACTATATACAATGTCTCTTGAAACAGACTAACGGTTTTCCAAAAGGAATAACAGGAAAAAAATTAAGGTCAAAGAAACCATTCTTGCAGCAAATTCATGAGAAAGGGTACAAATTTTATTTCTCAGTTTCCCTTCTATAGTGTTCCTCTTCTTGGAGGAATATTTCATAACAGTGCCATTTCTTTAAATTGCCCCTGCTTCATAGGAAAGGGAAAGCAGTGGCCACCGTATTCACCAGATTTAAATTCGCAGTTTTGGGGCTACTTTAAGAATGAAGCATATCCGAAAAATCCTCGAACACTTGAGGAACTTGAAGAAATAATTAGTGATGACTGCGCTGATATTACTGCCACTTTGAAGAAAATGTTTGCTAGTTTCGTATTCTGTTTATAACTTTGGTTGTTTGATTGTATTTTTATGGCGCAAGGACAGTCAAGGTCATTCTGCGTCAAACAAGGTAAGGCGATACATACAGTTTAAAATGAATATAAATTAAAACTATAACGGAAAAGGGCACTATAAGGATAAACAAACAAAAAGGAGTAATAAAATCAAATGAGATTAAAAAAAGTCAATATGAGATAAAAAGTTACAAATGAGATCATGAGTACTTATGGAGTGTAATTGCGGCTAACGGTGGACATTTCGAAAATATTGTGTTGCAATTTTCATTCACTAAAAAGTTTGAAAAATCGTAATGTTGATTTCATTCAATGTTCATTAATTTACAACTTCAATAACCTCCAGCGCCTTCTATCAAAAAAATTCTGAACTAAAATCAAGGGATCTCTGGAAATAAAATTTGTGCTGCAGAGCTAAATTAATGTGCAGATGACATATTAATTTGCTTCAAATTTTATTTCTGCAACCTTGATTATTTAAATTATTCCCGTTTAAAAACGATGTCTTTTCATGGTACCCTGTATAAAGAAACAGGTTACAATATAAAACAAACAAATTCCTCAGATTATACATGTATAATTAATTATACACGTATACATGTATAATTAATATGGCCAAAATGTGGCAGGTTTAAGTATTGGAAGACTAGGCTCGGCACTAGAGCCCCGCGGGTTTTGGGCCCCCGTAGATATCTCGATAAGATCTACGGATATTTAAATTTAAGCGTTATTTTAATCTTGTTTATTTACAAATGTCGGAGAAATTTTCATTATTCATATACCTGCATACGAAACTTCTAAAAAATCCACCATTTATTTACTAAATATAACGAGAACCACATTTGTTAGTAGCCAATTTTATCCTTCTGCCTAAGGCGCATAAAAACTTTTATAAACCATTGAGGCCTAGATTTGTAAGTACTTCCCTGTGCTCCTAATGTTTTACACTTCAACCCAATTGAGAATCTCTAGGACTACCCCAATCATCTTATTCGCTCTATGGATCCCCACCACGCCCCCTACAGCAGCCGTCAGATGCACACAATTCAGATAAAGCAAAAGCAAGATAAAGCAAGAGAAAGCAAAGCTTCAGATATCTATGACCAGAGTTCGACAAATTCAGCTGCTCATCTGGTACAATCGACAAGATTTTTGCAAGTGGCAATAGTAGGTAACTAGATATTTGCAACTGGCAAAGTAGGCGACTAGATTTTTGTAATTGGCAAAAGTAGGCGACTAGATTTTTGCAAGTGGTAAAAGTAGGCAACTAAATTTTTGCAAGTGGTAAATGTAGGCGACTAGATTTTAGTAAGTAGCATTAGTAGGCAACTAGAGTTTTGCAAGTGGCAAATGTAAACAACCTCCTTTCCCTGCTACTTTCCTAAGTTTCCTTATTGAGACTTGTGATTAATTACCGGACTTTACTGGCGATGACGTTTCGTCGTAATTTGTCGATCTCCGCCTATGACAGTTCTCTGTCACCTTGCTGCGTTATTACCGATCCATCTAGTTACAGTACGTATCAAACGCGGCGGTTCTTCTCTATATATATTAGCTGATGACCACATATATGTGACTCGCCTGTATAGCACCAATCAATGAAATCTTAAGAAACATTTTAAAAGAAAGCTTTTCATAAACCTGCTTTTTAGGATCGAGTTGAATTTTTTTTCTATAAAATTAAATCAACTTTCGTTTTAAAAACTGTTTTGCTAATCATAATGGTAAGTTGATTGGCTGTTTTTTTAGTGCGCAAAAAGGGCAAGTGTCATTCTGCGCCAATCAAGGTAAGATCGTACATACGGTATAACATAAGAAATAAATTAGAACTAAAACGGTAAAAATATATTGGATGTAATATATTAAATACAACATACGAAACGATATAAAAAAATCAAATGAGATGGGAGAAACCAATATTAGACAAATAGTTAAAAATGAGATAATGATTAGAAGAATCACCTAAAATGTTACGAAAGGAAAAATTATTTTGGTTAAAGGTCAACGAACGTTACTGTTTGAAAATGGGACAAATACACAAAACATGTAAAACATTTAATGCTTCACCAAGTGTGGAATACATTGGGGCGTCTTCCTCTTTAAAAGATGTTGATGTGAGAAGCTTGTATATATCCAATGAAAAGTCTAGCCATGGTGACAAATTTACGGCAGTCAATCCTATAGGTAGATATAATTGTAAGTCATTTGAGCTTAATATAGAAAGACAGATATGTGTTTAAGAGGTTTTTTTATTTTTGTGACATTTATTGTTGTCTGTCTTTGAAAAATTATTTACAAAACCTGGATGAAGGATTTTGTTACAAAGAAACACAAATAGAAAGAATTTGAAAGCAAAATGCTTTATTACTCCATATAAAGTTCAGCTATCACAGAGCATAATATAAAAGCATAAAATATATCTAGCTGCATTGAACTTATAATTGCAATTCCAAGTTCCAAAAAAGATAAAATAAAATACATCTGGACTACCATTTTGAATTTTATTTTTTTTTTACTTTATTCAAACTAAACGTCATACAGGGACAATGTATTTTTTTAAACATAGATTTTAATAGTAAAGCGTAAACAAAATTGTTTCTTCAGACAAGTTTGAAGTCAGTAAAATTAAAGACTGTGGTAAAAAATATTCCGAACGAGATTTACATACCAAGTCGTTTAAGTGAAATGGAATTCGCAAAACTCGATGTTTTCACAAAATTTATTGGTTTTTCTCAGATGTATTTTACCACATTAGATGTTTCCTAATATAGCTATGATATCCAGAATCACTAAGGCAGAGAATAAACGATATTTACCTTAGTTCTCAAACAAATTATAACTAGAACAAAAAACAAGACGCTTAGTTAAGTATAGAAAATAGTTTAATACATATCGTCTTCATATTTTTCTTGACTTCCGTTTTCCTATCTGCTGCAATTTTAATCGCTTTACCGCAGCAACTTTTCAAAGTTTCTCAATGACTAAATCATATGTTTTAATTAAAATGTATACATCTTTTCTTGAGCACACATCCCATGATTCATCATAATCCTCTTGTGAGAAAACGGGTCAAAAGCAATACGTCATTGTATTCACATTAGCAGAATCAACAATGCTCCGCGTACATCAACATGTGTTGATATATGCGGGGAATTGTTGCCCCGTAATTCGAGGATTCGCTACGGTAAATAATATTTAAATATTTGCAACTTCGCAACCTATTGCAAAAGTTTCAAAGAGGAATAATGCACAGAATTCACTTTTTTTATATAAATTACAAAACAGATTTTAACATGGAAAAACTCTGCGTTTTTTAAAAACATCGTAAAATGCACTCTTTGATAAATAATTTTTTAATTAATTTAATTTTTATCCATTATATAAGCTTTTTATTAATGATTCAGTTGTTAAATATTATATAATATAATATTTAGTAGTTAAATATTTAGCAAATTTATGTATAGGACAAATATTTCCCTACATCTTTACACCAAGATATGGATTTAAAGTCAAGTAAATTGTCTAATTAAAGAGATCTGACTTTATAAAATTTCTCTAGTTGTTTATCTAGCTGAACTAAAATTAATAATAATAATAATAATAAACTAATAATGAACACTTAATGAAATTCATCTTACTAAATACCTTCATCCCAAAGTTACTCAAGATAATTTTTAATGAAGAATAAAAAACACTTGATGCTATTACCGCAGCTAAAATGTATCACAATTTTGTTTTCACTGGGCAACGCTTTATGCTTCACTGCTAGCTTTGATTTTGTAATAGAAAAATATGCGTTTTATTTATGAGTATAAGAATTCTTAAAATCGAAAACTTAAAATGCGTGTTAAAAATAAAAATATCCACGACTTCAAAAAAAAAATTCATTAGCACTTATAACCATGCAGGATTTAACCTCTCTTTCAAGGTTTTTGTAATAGAGGATATAAATTGTTTTTGAGGTTGGGATTATTAGTCTCATGCCTCATGGCAGGGTGAAGATAGGGGGGGAGAGAGGGCTGCAGTGAAGTCCAGTCCGGGGGGTCCAGATGAAGTGTAGGAGCCCCCGCTGGTAAAAACATATGTTCTAGGGGTCCCGGCTTCACCCCTGCTAGTAGTAAGGCCAGAAAAATTGTTCTCTAAATCCAGATTAATAAGATTTTGTACACTTTTAATGTACAGTTTTTTAATTATTCTTCATTAGCCTGTCTCGATTATTGAAAACAAAATAATAGTAGCTTAAGTGAGTTTCTTTATTCAGCAATAACCTTGTAAAATAAGTAAGTAAAAAGAAATGCCTTCTTATTCCATACTTTTTGTTCATTTGGTTATTCAACCCCGCTTCCCCTCAAAAAAAAATTATTTATGTCACAGCCCAGGGAAGGGGTAATGGGAGTTTCCGCCGAAGTGAACCTGGGGCCCCCGTCGGCTTTTGGCGCCCCTGCCCCTAGGACCTACAGTTTAAAGATAGTAGAAACATGCGCCATCTTATTTCACCTGAAGGATCGGGAACGAGGCTAGGGGTTGTAGAAAACTGTCTAAGCGTCTTAAAGTAAATTTACATGGATAATTGATAAGTTGGAAATTCATCCAGCGGTGATTATTATCATTAATGTTCAAAAATAATATTAGATAGTCTAGTTCCCAGTGGTGCATTTACCAGTAGGCTACAGTCTATGGCGGCAAGTTTCCCATGACAAGTTTTCAAATGCGGCGTTGAATTGTTTGTTGGCCAATTGAATGATTCATTTTACATTGTTATGTTCAGAGGCAAAGCTAGTCATTGACAAAGAGAGCTACCATGAGCGCCATCTTGAGACAGACGCAAAAGGTGCCAAATTCGCAAATACTTGCGAAAAGATGAATCAGAAATTACCGGAAGAGACGTTAAATTTTGAATTTGGCAAAAGAAACAAAATCTCTATTGTACCTCTAGTTCCGTTTGGTATGATTGGGCGGCAAAATACGTCAAAGGCTACAAGGGAAAAAATCCCAAATCCGCCCCTGTTAATTCAGCGTAGCAATTTATTACTATTTTGAAAGTTAAGTTTTCATTTGGTTCATCGTTCATGCAGAAGTAGAACCTTGTATGACTTGAATTTTATAATGGTACATAAAATTATTGAGTTTTGGGCTCCCACAATATAAATATTTACTTTTCAGGCTTTCTTAACTGTTGCTACTTAGAAACGCAAGAAAACAAACTAAAAAGGTTCAATTTCTAAAATTGGCACCATGCCAAATCGTGTGCTTTTATTTCATATTTTTCAGATATTGTATAATTATAATTTCACTTTCTATATTTGGCAACAGTGTGTGTAATTGTTTTCCGAATTCTAAAAGTCTTTAATTTACCATCGACGTGTGCACACGTATCATGAAGGCTCTGCCAAAATAGAGTACAAAAATTTCTTTAACTATGTATTCGAATTAATAATGTTTTATTAATGGATCATTCAAAAGATTTATCTTATTAATAAATATGATTTTCAACTGGATGAATTACTGGATTTTTTCAACACTTATTACTGCAGACAAATCTACAAAAGTTTCATAATTTGCCGTATATGAGAATATGTGCAATTAAAATTTGTTAAATATGAATTCAAAGAGAGGCTATGAATAATTTTTCAAGCAGTAATTAGAATCCCTATGAGAGCCTTTTATCTGCTGAGGACTATCATACGTTGTTTGCGCTTTAGGCACTCTTCGTGGAGAACTTCGCTTTGTGCTCCTCCTCCTTTTGCAATGTGTATAACTCTTGTGAGTCTCATGCAGATAATTGTATTGTACTAGCATCACTTAATAAAAGGAGCAATTGGCTCCCAAAACATCGTATTTTCAAACCTCACGCCATTGCCGAAATAACAGCTGTTACTTATATTACATTTGTGATTTTTGAAATTGTGTTGAAATAATAAAACTTTTAGTTTGAAATTTATTGTGTCTTTCCGAAACACTACGCAGAAACTATATATACATAAATATATTCACAATAAATTACCACAGTTAAAAATTATTAATTTATTAACAGCTGTTTAAGTAACCAAGCCTTGCCTTCTTCAGAACTACATCGAGTGTTTTACGAAGGTGGCACATGAATACTGAAACATATTTTAACGTATTAAAAACTGCGATGATTCGTTGTGAGGATTCTTCTATATATCAGAACGTTATAATCCTTACCAACATGCACGTATCCACATGGGGGGGGATATTAGTGACTGGCCCTCCCCCGAAATTAAATTTTTAATGGGACTTGGCTACGGACTTGCATGCTGTGATTGTATCGATACATGCTGTAAAAATTTATGAACCCCCGAAATTAAATCTTGGCTGCGGCCCTGCGTAACAACGACCCGATTTATGTTTGCACTTGTAGATAATAATTTTGAGAGATAGTTTACTTCGAAGGGTTTTAAAATAGAGCAGAATAATTATTAATAAAATTCTCTTTAAAAAGCACTTAGCTTTTATCAAATTCTTTCTTTTAAAAGTGATATTTTGCGGAAATTTATTGTGTAGTACAGTCTTTAATATTTTTCATAATCAGAATGAAATAATGTTAGTTTAAATTATGATATAGAACGCTTTCACATAGAACTGGTCTATTATACAGAAGATTAAACCCCGTGTTTAAATGGTTTTTAACGTGATGTTCGTAATATAATTTTTCTTTTATTTACAAAGGAGATTTTTCGAATTATATTATGAGAAACCAGGATGAGTCTTTATTTTATTCCTTGTTATCTACTCTCACAATAATAAAATTGTCTTAAAATGTAATTTGCTGCTAATTTTATGATGTAAGTCTCACAAGAAATTTATTGTGGAACTATTTCTGTATGAACTCCAAATCTGTATTCAGAGTGTTCTACTTTGCCGAGAGAATGCTCGTAAAGAGGAATTTTTACCTAATTTCCTCTTGGTGGCACAAGTCACTATCGTGTGTACTTATTCCATAGATTTAATGTAAATGTTTGTCCTTAATTCTCAATGAAAGTAATAGTAGTAGAAAAATTATGAAAAAGAAACTAACTACAATTTTCAAATTCTCTTCAATTTAAAATATAGTGTCCCATATATAATATAATTCTTTACATTCAGTCTAAAGTGATTATATTGATATCGGTCTAAGTAACAACTATTACTTCAAATTCCTTATGGCTCCTCACGATTTATCTGTATTTATTAATTATCTGTTATAGCGCCAATCCGCTACAACCAGTGGCGGTGCTGGGATAGGGCCTGGGCCATGCCGCCCCTAAATATAAGCGGATTTTATGATATTGTTCATGGTCACGATCGCCACTGGCGGTGCACGTGCATATGGATAGGAATTTGTGCCGCCCTTTTTTTTTTTGTTGTTTAAAGTCTCTACTTGCTGCATCGTCAGAATTTCGATGGTCCTTAATACTAAATATCGTTATATGACCTAGTTTTTAGCCATATATAGGTATGAAATTTTGATAAATTTATGTAGAAAGTTTATGTCACACTCCCAAACGTTAATTATTTTATTAATCGCTTTCTAATCTATGGAAGCGAACCTCTTTACAGGTATGCTGTAGTAAAAATTACTGTCGTTGTTAGAGTTCGTATTTTTGTTGCTTTTGATTGATGTTGGCGCGATGTTGGCGTTATTTTTAATGGCATTAGCCACATTTTAAAGTCTTTTTGTAGGTGAGATATTATTCCATGTCTATTTCTAATAGAAATGATTTAAAATTAGAATAAATTAGAGAGCAATCATTCTGCAAGTAGTACTGGTTTTAAATGAAATGGGCTCTATATTTCATATAGTTTTCGAATTCGGCCGTGCCGGGAGCCCATTAGATGTATGCAAATGAAGTTGAAAACTTGCTTTTCTGTGTCGAAATTTCCCAAGGAATACTTGACAAAATCTACGTGATCGGTTTTCAAGAATTGTACAAATGCGTGTATATGGAAATTTGAAGGCAATAAAATAGTGTCGTTTACCATTTTTAAAAAATAAAATCGTATTTTAAAGGGTTAAATTTATATTTGAAGTTTCCGGCTCGGGTGGTCTGAAATTGCAAGTCTTCGGGCTCGAGGCTCGAAAAATTAACCCCAACTCATCTCTAGTACTGATATCATTTCTCAACAGAAGACCGGCAGTAGTAAACTGAATGTTTCACCTATATAACTTCATTTTTGGTTCTTCGTAATTACGTTTCGGTATAAGGTATTAAATAATATTGTAATAAGATGTTTTAGACACCACGATTTATAGCTCATTTTTAATCCCCCCCGTTACATGATTTCATGGGTCGTCGTGAAGAAGAAAAAGGTCATCGGCCCCCGGCTGGTGTGTAATTTTTTCCGATGATGTCATTCCAACTGGAACACCAAAACCCAGTGTACAATGTCTTATATTCGTACTTATGCTCTTAAATATTAATATGAAGGGTAATAATATAATAGAGAACAAAAATAAATCGCATTGTTTAAAAAAAAGTGCGAATATATACGTGAGAAATATATTGCTTAATAATATATAGCTGAATCACTACAAGTTAAATGAACATGTATATATTGATTTTACTCGCATTTTTAGTATCATTTATTTTCATATCGATATGTAAAATAAACTGGATGCAAACTTTAAATCGTAAGTAAAGTAACTCCTGCTTTGTTGGCCGCCCAGGTATGGGGAAACATTTGCATTCTGCCCAAGAACGGCCCACTCCAAATGTTAAATATTCATTCGCAATATGTTAACCGGATATTAAAAATCAAGTTTAAATATTATGGTAAACATTTATTTCTAATGTTTAATGACGTTTGCTTTATTTTTCCAATCATGGTGCTGCCATCTATTGTTGGAATATTTAAGTACATGGAAAGTGCTTATGCATTCTCTAAAGAATGTATTATTCTTTTATATTAAATATAATATTCCTCATTTAGATTTCTCGTTTACAATATTAATGGATTCACATTATGCACGTAAATTATATTCTATCATTTAAATATTGACCTCGATTACGAGATCAATTTAGAATATATAAATACAAAAAATTGAATTCAAATTTATTTTCGGGCAGAAACGATTATGGAATAAAAAAAACATACAAATAATCGATCTGCTCGGGCAGCTATGGGTAGAGATTATAAGGTCTGACAGAGTCCCAGCTGCCCGAGGCAAAATAACTATATAAATTAAAATATAAAAACAGGAAGAAATCAATGAAATTATACAAAAAATTTGTTTTCCAAAAGATATTTATGTAGGTACTTTTTAAAAAGTGGAAGTGAACAAACTTTTAATTCTGTCAGGCAGAGAGTTCCACACCCTATGGCCCATACAACACATGCTTTTAATAAACTTTAAAAAAGTCTTAAATATAATAATTTTGAAGTTATCATAAAAGATCATTTATATAAATTAAATAAATAGTTAACCATTCACCATGTTTTATTATTGTTTATTTTGCATGCATGGTAAAAAAGGTTTAACGGATGTCCATCGAGGTATTTAACGAGAAATACTTAATTTTATAATACTCGTTTTTATATATGTACATCATATATACATTTCTAGATACGTATTTTTATATATGTACTTTATATATATATATATTATATATAAATACTTTATACATTGTAGAAATGCGTGAGCAAGTGAAACTACATATCATTATTATCTTGATTTTAAAAATTAATTTTAAATATTTTTATTGCGTATGAATATTTCTTAAATCACTGGAATTTAGATGATAGTTTTAAAAAACAGATATAAACGAATGTAACGAAAAATAAATTGATTATAAACATAAATAAAGTGATAATTTTATTTATAAGAATATAATGTATTAAAATTCCTTATCAGTATATCGACTAACTCAAATTACCTTTTTATAAACAACAATAAAATTACTCTAATGGCTTAAAGCTGCAGTGCCTAGATTAATTAAATGTTGAAAATAATGGGATAATTTTGTAACCAATAGACAAGCAGGAACATAAACTGATAATATGAAAAAATGTATATTAATAACACTGACTGATTTAAGAACTATTTAAAATAACAAACCGATGAATCTAACTATTTAAAATAACAAACCAATGCATCTAACTATTTAAAATAACCATCTGGCCCTTCAGATTGGTTCAATAAATGTTTAGAAACTACAGTAATATGTATATTTTGAATAATTTCTGCTTATTAGTAATTATTAACTTCTTAAATAAATATTAAATCAATAAAATTACAGAAAAGATTACATATGATAAACAGAGGATTTGGAAATTTTCCTGCTAAAAAATGGCATAGTTTAACTATAGGCATACTTAACATAGAGATCAAGAAGGGGTTCATTTGTAAGTTTAGCCTCTTAGCTCTAGCTTTGTATCCTAGCCCTAGTTTTTTTTTTCTACAGGGATTAATATCCCCTGCGCCCGACCCCCTATTGACTCCAGTAAGTCTACATGTGAGGACATTTTGTCTATTGGCCTTCCGTTTACAGATAAGATAATTTCTATTTTCTGATTCCACATACTGAGGTTCAGAAACGCCAAAAGTTTTATAAGCTGAATTTATCCTCTACAGTTATTTTAAATGAATATAGATGCCCAAGCTCAATTTTTAATATCAACTTACTTTTAATTGACCGGATTACAACAGTAAAAGAAGGTGTAATTACCATTCTCTTTGAAAGTAAATCCATAGAAGCTACCAATACCTTTTTGTGAAAACATACTTTAAAACGATTATTGTTGTTAAAATATTTTAGCTCACTGCCTAGATGAAGATTTGAATGTTTTCTGCTGGCATTATTTCACTATTTATATTTACAAAGTCATTTCTTATAAAATTTTCAGGTAAAGTCAAACTCTCTTCACGATTTTCAGCAACCATCATAACATCAGCTGTATTTTGATTGGCCAATCCTGGTTCATTACTCTCAATGAATGCATGGAATCCAGTCTTATCGGCTACGTAGGTGACAGATCGATAGACACCTAATTGGTCTCTGTATCCGTATGAGCCCGTCACAGTACCATTTTTGTCAGAAAATTCTTGTCTATGTTGATTGGTTCCATTACCATCATTGATGGTATAGCCAAATGCGTATGGAACGATAGCATGAAACGATTCTGCTGCGTCCGCCTTGTCAAACGAATCTTTTACTTTGCTAGTAACGAATAAGTCTCCAGAAGTACTTCCTCCCTTACTGCCAAAGAGTAAATCCTCAAAAGAACTTTTATCTAGACCATGAGCGTCAAAGTCTACAGAAGAGTCTTCTCCTTCGTTTTTAGTGGATAAGTCTCCAGAAGAACCTTCTCCCTTATTTTCAATAGGTAAATCTTCAAAAGAACTTTTGCTCTGATCATGAACATCGGAGTCTACAGAAGAACCATCTCCCTTATTCCCAATGGGTAAATCTTCAAAAGAACTTTTGCTCTGATCATGAACGTCGGAGTCTACAGAAGAGTCGCCTTCTTTGTCGTCAATGAATAAGTCTCCAGAAGGACCTTCTCCCTTATTGCCAAAGAGAAAATATTTAAAAGAACCTTTACCCTGATCATAAACGTTAAATTCTACAGAAGAACCTTCTCCTGTGTTGTCAGTGATTGTGCGTCCAGAAGAAGTTTCATCCTGATCATCCATGTATGAATCTTTAGAAGAAACCATTTCCTTGTTGTTAGCAAGTAAAATATCATGAGCTGTTTCGCTGGCTAATTCTGCATCATCATTTTCTATTAACGTTCCTTGGATTTGAGTTTTCAATTGGGACTCACTCTTCCTGTTTATTTCCTTGATATCAATTAATGGTGCATTGCTTTCATTCATCGTTTTCTCTAGTGATAGGGCAGTTTCTTTATCCATATCGTTATTAGAGTCATTATCTATTGAAAATTGATTTGAGTTTGGTGTCGTTGATATTATCAAAGGAGTTGAATCGTATTTTGTTGCTGTTATCGGCGGACTTGAATCCGTCAGTTGCGTAACTGAGTCACTGTTAACATCCAAAATATCATTCATTGTAGGGATTTCTACTGGTAATGCAACGAAAGATTTCACGCATAAAAACACTACCACTAATGGAACACACATGATATAAGCTTGTCCTCTAACGTGACAACAAAATGGAACTACTGCTTCGCCATAAGAAGTTCCGTATTTATGGTTCTTGAAAAAAAAAAAGATTAAAAATGCTTTATATAAAATGCATACCTGCACACTCGATATGGAAACCTAAAAACGATTTTGTTGTCTAGTGAGAACCCAGAATGCGTGAAGGCGAGGCATTTGTTAAGAATATTTTACTTTTCTGCCGACAGACAAGGCCGCATTTCTAAAATTATACAATTTATTCTCGTCTGTCGTGCCGTATATCAGATTATTTGCGAGTTCATGGAAAAGCATTTCCTATGACCATGTGCGAAATATATGCCATACGATTACACGGAAATTTATTTTCAGAGAATGTACATGAAATATGTTGTTTACTGTTATATGTGAATATTTTACTTATATATATAATTGATTGACCATGAAAATTAGCGTTTGAATTCTGCTAACAAATATCTTATGAAAGAAAAATACATTAATTTTCTACAAACTTTTTAATTTAAACTAAATGCCTTAGTTTTAAGGTCAACCACTATGGGGCCCGATAGGTTTGGGGTCAATTCTGAAGGGAGATTGGTTGTAAGTAAATGTATTATTAGGTAATGTCAGTCACCTATTATGATGACCCTACTTCAAAACGATTAAGAATATCCGCATTTATCTGGCAATTTAGACACTAAAATGGTTAGACAACCAGAATGACGAGAATTGGGGAAAAATAGTTTAAAATTAAGGGGACAAAGATTCATACTCATTATGTCAAAGTTTGTGCTCATATACATAATTTACAAAAACCAGAATTTTTTCAACCTGACCCAAATTGAAAGTTAGCTAGTACACTATGCCACTGGTTTGTCAATTCCATTCATCGTCAGAATATAATTGTATTATTCAAACTTTATTTACCATTGCCAGATAAAAATTTCTGTAAGTGTTTTCAATACAGCCATATTTTGGATAAATAATTACTACTTTACTAATTTTAGTCTAATTAATAGTATTTCAAAACGCAAAACTTTTTCCCCCTCTTGTGTAAATGGTTCACAATTTTTTTTGTATTTATGATAAACGCATATAGATGGCAGCACTATACTATTCGTGGAAAATTTCTCATATTTAAAATTCGGGTCACTTGTTTCTCACTAACTATACCGATTGTTGGTTAATCTATAACGACACGGTTGACAGTTAAGTCTATTCAGACACAACTGGTCTCATTTCGAGAAGTAAAATTAATTAATGATTATGGAGTTAGACCCTCACCATTCCGATGAGTAATGACGTGAAATTTTAAAATACATACGTAATAATAATCAAGATATACATAGAGGGAGAGAGAGAGAGAGAAATACTATTTTATTAAATAACTAGTGAAGATTTCGCAATGGAATCGTTGAATTTTGACAAACACAGACGAAGAGGAAAAAATCTTTGGACCATTTATAGCTGAAGAGAAACTAAAATTTTCGGTACATTAGCGACTAATCTTCTCCGCAGCCTTGGTTATGCAATAAATTGTGAAAAAAAAAACAACTCTAGGGAAAATTTTACGAGTAAATGATTATGTTATTACCGTATAG
>QLNU02015003.1:117956961-117970656 GCA_006491805.2 Dysdera silvatica | reverse complement strand
TTCTTCTTAACAAAAAAAGTTCGCTTATGTTTCATTTTATAGATTTCTAAATGCGCCATCTCCTCATGTCATGAATAATCCCGTAGAAATATGAACAGCGTGTTAAAACAAATAAAAACACATTTCTCACTCTTATTTAAAACTGCATCCCCCATATATTTTTATGTAACAAAAAAAGCTTATCTAATTGAAATTTTGACAAGACTAAAAGGGATTTCTTGAGGTGAATACAATCGGAGATATTACGAGTTGAAATTAATAATTGTGGCTGTTGCCACTAAAATTGTATTTCGTTCAGAAGTCAATAATACAAGAAAGTAAAAAAGTCACAATTCCATATTCTGTTAGTGGCAATACGTTGAGGCGAGGACACCAAACTATTATTTATTGCTTTAACGAGATATTTTGCCAATACAACTGGACAAATATTAAACTTTGGCATGTACGGACATGTTTGATGTAAATAAATGTTTGAAGTAAATAAAAAGGTTTAAGTTAAATAAAATTACTTTCGTGCGTGTTTCTCTAATGTGTCTTCTAATTAGTAACCTTTCACGGAAATTTATTTTTTTCACCAGTAAAAGCTACGCAATTCTATAAATATTTTAAACTTCAACTCGTAATATATCCAGATTTGTTCCCCGAAGAAAATCCATTTCTGTCTCGTTTGAGCTACAAATTAGAGTGTGTTACGTTCCGTCACCTCAGGGTATTGTCACTGACAGAGTATGAAATTGTGACCCTTTTCCTTGTGGATATATTTCATTTTTCTATATTCAGTGTGGTTATATTTAAAGGTTTACTACTTAGAACTTTCTACAGTCCGAACTAATAAGCGAAATAATACCAAATTCTTTGCGCATACTACTCAAAAATGATGTGAATTCTGCGAAAGATTTCAATTCCAAAATTTGTCGCTAGGAGGAAAGTATAGCGTTGTAAAGCAGGAAAGACGTGGAAAAAGCGCGAGAAATGTGGAACTAAAATCTAAAATAAAATATTCATTTTTAAGTTTACTCGTCGCAAAAACTGAGAGAAACTTACATAAATAGCTGCGTAAAATGGTTTCACAACTCATTTTATTTACCTCGTAGCAGATGTCTCTGACATCGAGATTGAGCGATATGATTGCCCTTGTTTATGGCCTGAAATTACACCCTGAACACAATATGATCAAATACAGAATGTAATGTATCTGTAAAAATATTTTTCACGTCCTGAATTAGATTGTCCTTTAAAACAATCCTGTTAGAAAACAATTCTTTGATAAACATTGCCTTCGAGATGTCCTCACTTTTAGAAACCATATGGTGTAAGGTGAGGTAACTGTGGTTCCCATGCCATTGAAAAACAATTATTTATCATTTTCTTTTCTCAGGAAAATATTGGCGTAACAGCTGCTATGCTGGTCGTATGATATGAAGAGGAGATCCATACTCCATAAAAATTCTCTTATATAAGCGTCCTCTTTCTTATTATGAATCTCTGTAGCATGTAAAGATACCTTTTTGCTCTAATGGAACAGATAATTGCACCTTTTGTCTAATTCCTCATAAAAAGCATAGCTTAAAAATGGAATTCTCAGTGAAAACGCACATTCAGTAATATTCAATGAGTACTGAAATTCACTAAATACCATTTCGGGCTTCTACAACCCATATTCGGGAGTTTTGAGTATTGACTTCCCATTGAGATGAAAATGGGCTTTATGTTCACAAAGAATATTCCACGGAAATTCCCACGAATGTTCTAATAAAATTTTTCCAATGAAATTTTTATTTTTAATACTTTCTCCACGTTTCCCCTATCGACAAATTTTGAAACTAAACTTTTTTGTGGAATTCCTCCCATGCCCCTCAACTAAATAGGTGTACTATTTTTGATTTCATTCCCCTTTTTGCTTCGGGCTACAGAGGGCCCTGGATAGAGAAAATTTAAATATATAATCACACCTTTCATGACACCATTTTTACTATTAATACACAAAACATAAATCGCTTTCCACGTCTTATAACTAAACCTTTGAGCTGTTTGTAAGCTATTTTAATGATTTTTCGTGAGCAAAAACATCATTTTTACAAAGAATTTTATATATATAAATGCCTTCTCTTAATAAAAATACACATATTTTAACTTTGACGATGTAAATTTTAAGACGGAATTTAAAAAAGAAAAACCAATAGTTCTATAATCTAAACAGGTGTATATAAGTGTACATATGTGTATATATGGGTGTATATAATATAACAGGTGTTTATATGTTCCGTAAATCACAATTCTGAGTATAATGTAGGATTTTAAACATTGCTTTAACGATTTCCTATGTATAGATTTGCACCTTCTTCTGCATTTCAGGTATGTAGCAGTAGTATACTTTTGAATATCAAAACTCTCCCCTACACGGACTGATTACTATTATTCTGAATGTATTATTATACTATAATCATTCAGTTGTTTTTGCATTTTTACTTTGTTTGTTTGTGGTTTTACGGCTCAAGGTCTACAGTGGTCATGCTGTGCAGCGACCAACTGTTTTCCGAGGAATCCGAACGCTTGGACCTACAATTTTCCGAGGAATCTGAACTTCTTGGACCTACAGTTTTCCGAGGAATCCGAACCTCTTAAGGCCTAGGGAAACCAAACCCCGGACCAAAGTGAGCAGTGCGATCTTTATGAGATCTCTGAGTAAGCGTTCTTTGCACTGTTGGGAGTCGAACCCGGGTTAACGGCGCACTAGGCGAACGCGTTACCACACTGCGCCACCGCAGGGCTTTGCATTTATAAAAATAAATTTGGAATACTTTTCTTTTTTAACCTTAAACATGTTTTTACTGGACTCAAATGCATAAAACTTGCCACGTGTTAACTGAAATTGAGCTAATGAAATTCGTCGTTTTATATTATGCTCTTTCGTCAAATTTTTGCATGTTACTTTAGTCAATTTTCTCACAATGTCTTTTCGTAACGTTCTTCGTCCAACCATCAATAAAATATTTTGATAAAACCAAAGTTTGTCGAATAACGTTTTCAAAATTGATTTACTTTTAATTAAATCGAACTTTTAACTTTTTTTATGCTACTTCCCTCTCAATCCGTTATTCTTTACGAATAATAATTTTGACACCCACGTTTATATTCAATCTAGAGCTTTTTTAATATAGGAGAAAGATATCGTGCACGTCTTAGAGTCGAAGTAGGATCCCTCATTGAGGAATAGCGGGCAGACCCTAGTTCGACTCTAGGACGGGGATGATGTCTCTTTTTCTCCGACACTAAAAGAGCTTTAGACTGAGTTAGTTTTAGATCAGTTGTTAAAATTACTATTCATAATAAAATTCCCCAAGAAAAACAACAAAAACTCGTTCCGGTGGCTTTGTGTGTTGACCATTATTTGGCAATTGTGTTATCCCTGAGAAGGGTAATAATATCTTACATTAT
This sequence comes from Dysdera silvatica, assembly GCA_006491805.2. Classification (NCBI taxonomy): domain Eukaryota; kingdom Metazoa; phylum Arthropoda; class Arachnida; order Araneae; family Dysderidae; genus Dysdera; species Dysdera silvatica. The sequence goes on along the minus strand of QLNU02015003.1, from coordinate 117,967,218 downwards.
TCTTCACCTTGTATTTTTCTTTTAATTTAACTACTGTTATTGGTTCTCACTTATCTTTATGGTTCACTCGAGACTTCCTTGTAATGTTGGGTTTTCCGTGTTTCAGTTTTTAGATCGATTTACTTTTTTCTCACATGACGCAAATAATAAAATTTCTATTGACATTTAAATTCCCGCAGAAACTGAAACGAAGCTCAAAAATGAATAGGAAAATGTATAATTTATACATATTACACATTAATTTTGATTCATAATGGGTTTGAACATTAGAAAAAGAAATTTGTTAAATGCAATTTTGGACTAAATGATTTCTATACTAATTATTGATTTTGCAACACACTGACTTGTTTATTTTATATTATTTCTAATTTTATTTTCATTTTATTTTATGGAAGTGCGGTTTTTTTGCTTTATGTCATTGTTAGATCTCTCGGCAATCTCTCTCTTTTATTAAGACTTAAAAACAAATAAACTAACATTTAATGGAGAAGTATTTCTATGTGAAGGATTTCGGCACATACTGTTTTATGATTAAATAATCATTTGACTAAACAAGTATCAATTTTATTCACAATATTTACATTTCAAGGGAAAACATAATTAAGTTATTCTGAAGTAGTAAATTAAGTAATGCGTGCTGCAAATTAAATTTACATAACGAAATATAACATAGTAATCACGCATATTTCAGATTCATAATTATTTTACTTAAAAATATTTTGAAATAAAGGAGAAAGATGCGCATATAAAAAGTACACAAATATGAAAAAAATATACAAAATATATAAAAATTTAGAAAAATATCCCAAACTAGAATAAAAATTTATTATAGCCTTATGAAAACTTTCAGAATACAATCATAAGGGCTTGCAAATATTTGCAAACTTTCCCACAAAATAAAAAAAACCCTACTTTCAAAAAACTAAGCTCTGATTTCTGAAAACTCTTATTTAAACTCTGATCTATTTTGCCTATGAAACAAGATTACGTTCACAAAAATCATCCATAATAAATTGGATGTATAAAGCTTTATATAATAATCGTACAATTTTCCATGAAATAATATTATTACTTCAACAGAATTTCCCACGTTACATATAATACTCAGTAAATGTCCGTTAACTATTAATATATTTATGTTTAATTATATTTTTCCTATAGGTCTTCAATACTTTCTTTGTGAAAATAAGTAAAGAAATAATTCCACTCTCTTCGCTTTGACACTAACTAGTTAAAATAACACGAAAATTCTCTTTGGCCTTTCTTTTGTTCGCTCTCTTTCCACAAGGCATCCAACCGTCCATTGTTTTTGCAGTCTTTGTCTAAGGCGTACGTTCCTTCGAGAAAGCTTCACATTCTTTGAAACCCTATTTAGCTCATGTTTAGTGAATATAACCATTGTTTTCCAATTGTTGAACCCTTTATGCTACTAACACTTATAAAATTATTTTTTGGCACGTTTAATTGTCGAAAGTCATTTCCTTGTATAGATTTTAAAAATAAAAAGTGTATGTTATACTGGCATTGAAGCCTAAATTGTGCCAGTTCTCTACCAGGACCAGCAAAGTATGTGCTGTCAAGTAATCAAATAAGATCTTGAATTTTTAAATTATGTGAAATTTTAAATTCAATGAATATTTTTTTTTCAACTCTAAATCAGAGAGAGAGAGAGAGCGAGAAAACAATTACTTCGGACTGGGAGCCCCAATTAATGGTTTTAAATTTCATCAGTTCTTGAGAAACTAGAAGAAATCATGAGGGAAGATTTAAAATGTTATGGAATCGTATATCACAACAAGAGAAAATCCTTAATTGAATACAAAATAGCTTCTTTGTAAAGGTGAAAAAACAACTCATCAACCATATAATTCTCAACTTACCAATGAGCAAAACACGCTCGATAGTTGTCTTGTGAACATGTCCGCAATCAACTTACCAAGATGTTTCTAACCAAGATATTAGCCTTTCTCCAGTTGGCTCATCAATCAACCTAGACTAACTTTTGACGACAATCGTCTGCCATAATTCAAACATGTAGATATTTAATTGTCCTTTCACATCGATACTTGTGAGACTTTTTGGATGACAAGCTCAGAAAATGACTGAACGAATAAAATAAATTTCTTTTATCCACCGCCATCAGAACAACTAAAAACTTCCGGAGAAGACTTTCAAGATAAAAGTCGAAAAGTAGGTTAAAATAATTTTGCCCATACAGAAGGTTCTCTAAAATTAAATTGTGGTTTGTAATCGTATCATCGTACTTTAATTGAAAGTAATTAATAAAGTAAAGTTATTAGTGTGGATACAGAAAAAATGGTCACTTAACAACTTAAATGGTTACTTAACTTTACGAGGGCGATATGTTTATATATGTTAAACTCACGCCATTTTAAATTGGATGTGAAGTGATGAGTTACTAGCAGAAATTAAATTTTAGATGTCGAATTGCTATTTGCCTATATTCATTTGCGCAATGTTTGTTCATAAGAGTTTTTGGGACCCGCATGACGATAACCGTGTGAAAAAAATTTCTCCTTTTCTTGTATTTGATGATTCAAAATAGCGAGATTCTGCGAAGTAAGCAAACAGAAATGTTACATGGCATGAACATATGTTTAAATTTAACGTAACAGAAAAAATATTTATTATCAAATCTTATAGAAATCTGTAGAATTACCTCCAAAGGGATATTTTTATGAATTCAGAAAATTCAAAATTTGAATAGCCTTAAAATTTGCAACAAGATGAATAACTCGGAATTAGTTAATTTTAAATATTCCAAAAAATGGCGAGTTTTGGAAATGTCAATTGAATGCAAGTGAAGAAGGAGGGGAGGGCGAAAAATATACTTTCTCCTATTCATTAAAATATTCATTATAATATATCCATACTTTAAAATATGGTTAGTTGGATGCATCTTTATGGCGCAAGGACAGCAAAAGTAATTCTGCGCTTACTTTAAAATACATATAATTTTAAACAAATACAAAATATAACAACAGATATTATGCAATATAATCTAGCGCAGACCTCGAGTTAATTTTTAAAACAGGCGTCTAAAATTAACCTTGAATTTGAAAAAAATTGTAATTGAGTAAAAATATAAATTTCTGCTAAAATACTGACGCAATATTTCTCTTCTTTTTCTTTTGGTAACTTTTTATGCGTTGTTGCTTAACGTTAAAATTTTTTTAGATTATTTTACTCTAATTTAATTGGAGAGTTTTAAACATATAAATAGTAATTCTATAAGGGCATATTAAACCTCTCTAAGAAACCTGAAAATCAAAGGATTAAGCGATAAAAAAAAAGGCAAAATACATCATTTTCCACATCCTCTTCCATTAAACTCTTCTCATTGTTTTTTATTGTTTTTTTTTTCTAATTTTAGAACAAGAGCAAATTAGAAGCTACGCTTTAAAATTTCCTATTCGGTTACTTTAGATATCGTCACTTTATAACAGTCTTTGATTTTACCATGTTTGGCGCAGTATAGCCCAGATGCTCTTGCGCCATAAAAAAGCCAAACAAACAAACAAACAATACTTTTGATAGAAACTGACACTTTCTGTAAAAGCCAAAATTCATGCAATACGTTTCGTGACAACCATTTATCTTCGTAAACCTAAAGCAGTCAACCCGTCTGCTCATTGGAAGTCATCATCATCATTATAAAATTTTTGAACCATACAAATTTCATTAAGGTAATTGGCATATATATATACCTGATGACATTCAAAATATTGAATGGTTTCAACCGCAATATCTGTACGAATAATTTATCCCTTTCCTGCATTTTGTAATAATTACATTTTGCACGTTTATGTAATAAACAGTTGCGTCTAACGTCATTTTTAAAATTAAAAGATCATTAGTGAAAGATGGCCTCCAGTATTTTTCAAATTGTTCAAAACGATAGGATCTCGAATCCTAATTTAAATAACGCTAATAGAAGTTTAAAGTAACATTATTTCTGGACTTAAGTGCTATTGTCATATCCTTCAAACATTTAACTATAATACTCTATTTGGGTCGTCCCAAAATTGGTTCTGTTCCAAGCAGAACGCTACTAATGAGGCAATGTATCTAAATGGGCAGACTGCCCGATGTCACCAAAAGAAAATATTTGTTTTTCTAAATTACAAACCGTTTTCTGTCTTCAGCTTACGGGAAAACATTAGCCTTTAGAAAAGAGCTGATAATGAAAATGGCTCTAGTTGGTCTGTTTGGTGACATAGTTCATTTGATACTTTTATAATGTGCTACGTATTATGTTTAGTGACTGAAAGGGTCAAATGTTTGAAAAATGAAATTTGGAAAAACTAAATTTGATAATTAATACTTAATTGTGTATTCTCACCACTCACTCTTCCCTACTAAGATGTATTCTGATAAAATATCTAATAATAACAATATTTTCCGTTAATTAACATATTTGCTTACTGATAACTCATATTTTACACAGATTAATTACTTTTACATTATTAAATACATGCTTTAGCTATATTAAAAGCATCTGTGATTGAAAGCGTAAATAATTTTGTTAAACTATTCTATTAATTTACCCCTTTTTTTAATATAATTTGTAGGAGCAATTTAGTGGAAAAGTGACTTTTAATAGATTGCTTATCTACTATATATTATTATTAACTGTCGTTTAAAAAATAAAATTCGGCGACATGGGAACAAAAGCAAATTGCTTAAAAACATTAAAGTTTTACTCAGAAATCAACAAAAACATTTAAAGAACATACAGCTCAGTTCAATGGTTTGATACAAAATTGTTATAGAATATATAAACCTTCACATTATAGAATATAATGATATAGCATTTAAATTTCAAAATTTGCATGAATATGATGCATACAAAAGCCCCACAACATATTAGTATAATATGCTTTTCCTTAAAACGATGACGTATAATTTGAAAATCTGCTTTGTGTATGCTTTCCAAGAAAGATTTTGATTTCATAGATAAAGATTTGTTTTCATGGATAAGATTTGTTTTCATAATAACATAAATTAAAGATTATTATAAATATGTTTTCAAATAGGATTACGGTAAAGCTTACATTTAAATTACAAAACTTTAGTAACTAAACAGATAATTTAAAAATTTTGAGCTTGTATTAAACAAGTGATTCCTTCAACAAAAACTATACTTATTAAAATTTTGCAAATTAGAGTGATCGAATTATTTGTAAGAAATTCTTTAGGAGGGAAAGAAATTAAACACTACTTTTGTGGTAAACAAGAAAAATGCACGCAGAATGCTGTAGTAAAAAGTTAAAGTACACTAGTATAAGACATAAAATATAAACTACTCATAATTTCCAGTTAAATAATGGAAAATTTAACTACGGTTATGTGTGTTTTACACCTTCTGTGGCCAAAATATTGTTTCGTGTATTCAAGCACACTTAATGTAAGTTTAAAATGGTCACATATTTCACGAATTGCTGAAAATCGCCAGAATACACCAGTAAACATTTCATTAAAAATTTATGAAAAGGGCTACTGAAAAATGCAGTTTGCCCTTATCTGTTCAACGGAATGAAGCAAATTCTTAATGCTACAACGAAATCTTTTTAACTACAAAACACAAAAAAAATAATAGGATTATACAGAAGAAAAAACTCAAATGAATAAAAAAAAGTGAAGATTAAATTATGAATAGCTTTCACAAAGGTGCCTGCTGCTAGCAAAGCAGGCCATGGAAAGTCTCGATAAAATTAGGAAAAATTTCATCGCACAATAGAAAATGTTTTGCGAAAACTAGAAAAGGAAAACGCATAGTAACCAGTATCCAAACCTCTTTTTCATTACAGTTTTTGATCATAGATTAGATATTTCTAAATCTGGCAAAAGACAGAAAATGCGACTGTACAGGTTAGTTGTAGTTCTATGGAGCAAAGACATGACTGTACAGATATCTTTCTGTTTTTCATTAATTATCAGGAATGTACACTGTTATATAATCGGTGCAAATACTCCTAAGATTTGTTAATATTTTTTCTTTTTTGGGTCGGCCATAAACCAATATATGGTTAATGTATAGTTTGAATATTATTTGTCTTCACATGGAAGACAAACATAAAATCAAATAATAATCTAAAATATATTGCTAGGTACGTTTGCATTCCCAGCTTATTCCAGATATGCTCGATTGATGTGAGATCTTGGTATTTGATTAGCTCAAAGAGGGTAAACTGTAGAGTCATTATTGAAAGGCATACTATAAGTGATACTTGACATTATAATGCTGGTAACTTATCCTTAAGGTGTTGACAACTTAGACAAACTTGGCTGCAGAATATTGTCAACATCAATATGCCATGTATATTATATTATAGTACCACTACTGAACATCATCGGAGATGGGTTTTCCAAATTCTTGATTCGTCTATGATAGTCGTATACCTCTCAACCATTTCAATTGAATTAGAACGATGACAATGACTCCTACATGCACTGGCACAGTGAAGATTTACGCCGAGGGGGAAATATGATTCGCCGCCGGACACAACGGTACAATACGACTACAATTCCAGGAATTCCAAGCCGAAAACTACTTGAAAAAATACCTAAGGATGCCATTCACAGACATCTTAAGGAACGTTGAGCATGAAGTGCCGCCTCTGCCAATCGTCACCGAATAGTGTCAATTAATATTATGGAAAAAGAAGTACTTAATAGTAAGTACAGGAAAGTTGTCTGTATGAAAAACAGGAAGGCCATTGGTGTCATTATGTTATGTCTGCTCTAATGATCTTATGATTCTCACGAACATTTGTTTTACTGTGACTCTCAATCCTATGCAGGGTGGGTTTCGTAGGGCCGTAGACAAATGATTTCCAGCCCCTTGTAGTGTAACTTAAGCTTGTGTAATTAAAGTAAGATCCGTATATAATGAGGAGCTTTAGACCAATGATAATAATAGTAATAATAATAATAACAATACTAATATTTTATTTCCACTTATACATCTATTATTACAATATTTTGTTGCAGGTCCATAGAAAAAACCATAAAAATGGCATAATCAGCTACAGACCTGTCAAAAGTAAGAAAAACCAGGAGAAAATAATTCATATAGCACATAATAATTAAACGATTTCTAACTTGTTCGCTTGAGAAATACTTTCTGGAATTTAAATTTTAAACTTTGAAAATTAATCAATCAATTTCAAATAATTTGACTATGACACTGCGCCCTATTAAAATAATTGGCCTACATATTGCTCTACATATGATCGCCAACGCAGGTAACGCCACTAATGTCCAGTTGTCGTCTAATTTCATTTTTCCATTTTGGAAGAACTTTCTCTCCACATCTAACAATGGTTCATCAAATGTTTGACTCACGGCGCATTTCCTCCCATACAGAATAATTTTATTCTAATAGTCTGTTTCTTTTTAAACTCATGTTTTACTACTAGAAACGTTTCTCTAAACTTTACGTTCCATTACAAGAGACGTTTTCCTTAACCCATGTGTGTGTGTATTTATTTTTACTGTTCATTTCATTATACCTGTAACCGCCGTTTGTAACACGGGTTTGGCATTACGCGTTACGTTATCGTTTGCTGTTATGAGGAAACAGCTCAAGGCTATTGAAATAACTATAAACCATTCAACTTATTATTAAACTACATTAATTTGTTGCCTTCTCTTTGGCTCTGCGGTGGCGCAGTGTGGTAACGCGTTCTCCTATTGCGCGGCTAATCCGGGTTCGACTCCCAGCAGTGCAAAAAGAACGCTTACTCAGAGATCTCATAAAGATCGCACTGCTCACTGTAGTCCGGGGTTTGGTTCCCCAGGCCTTAAGAGGTTCGGATTCCTCGGAAAACAGTAGGTCCCGGCGCAGCATGACCACTGTAGTCTTTGAGCCGTAAAACCAAAAAACAAACAAACATTAATTTATTGCCTTCTCAATTATTTTAATCAATCATTATTTATAAAGTCGGTACAAGTAACATATTTTCATGCAATGTACATACAAAAGACTTTAAAATTCGTGGAAACGTCGCGGGAATTAACGCTGCGATAAAATTGCGACCCAAGTGATAAGGTCTGATCAGGGGCGAACTGGGCCGCCGGTGCGCCCTCATAGGCCAGATTGGCGACGATTTCCAAGTAACTTTGAGACTTAATCGCGCCAGGCCCTTCAAAAAATACAAACCACAGTTGTTTGGCTATCTTGGTGGTATGATTCTGTGACTTCTTGAGACCGTTGTTGCCCACGCCACCTTACCGCTTCATTGTTCTGAAGAGACATCAGCTAACAATTTCTTACATATAATCACCCCGTTTCTTCTATACTTTTAAGGTGATTCCTTTTAAACTCTGTCACAGGCTCGTACTTCAACTCGTACTTTTGTTCGTCTCTCTGAATCTCTCTAAAATGCGAGTCATAGAGGTATCGTTGAAGATTGTTTAGCGGAAACGTCAAAATCACTCAGATTTTCCCTTTTATACAGACAGTGCTCCTTATTTTCCGTTTTATCCTTTGTATTTACTCTGGAATCATCCCTTGTTTTCATTGGCGATGCAATTCTATGTTCATATGCCTATCTGGTTGAAAGGTAATGGTGTAAGCAATTCTAAATTTCGAGGATCACATTCTATTTTTTTTTAGATTTGGGAATTTGATTATGTTTTGTAAGTAAGTATATAAAATCCATTTTAACAGACAAAATTTTACTAATTTTTACATCCATATCAGTTTTTAATGTTAATACTTTTTGTTTTATACCTTTTAAATATTTTAATTAAAATTATTGATTCTAATGATTAAAATCTCATTACGTACACTATAGTAAAGGGCATATTTGAAGCAATAGTTGTATGCCCAATTCACCTAGAATAATGAAGCTGACATAATTGGTTTCATTTGACCAAGCAGTTGAGGACTGGATAATTTGAACTGCGTTAGAAATGTCCCATCTGTAACATAAACGTCAATCTCCTCAGCGAATTTGCCAGAATACTTATTCTATGCGCATTGAAGAGTTCCTGTCCTTGATAATCGCTGCGTGCATAATTCTACCACTTACGCAGAAGAACTGAGCAAAAGGTCTTTCATTTCCACAGAAGTGGATGGCGTAACCCGTCGCATTTCACGGGATAACGCAACACTTTGGAGAGATTAGAAGCGAAAGGGAAGTGAGTAGATTTATGATCGTAAATGTTTAAGTGGAGATTTTACGAGTTGGTGTGTCGTCCGGGTGGCAAATTATTCTAAGAATAGGGAGAACTTACAATCTCGCGATGATTTTCCATTGTTATTATTATTCTTCATTGTTCTTGAGATCCTCTTTGGTTGACGCTTAACAAGGGAAGGTCTTCTCCCGAAATTTAGAATGGAGTGTTGCTCATTATCCCCGAAACTCCGAAGCCAACCTTAAAATTTAATGAGATAATTCGGATGGTCGAATTGTACATCCTTTCCCCTTGGAATACTCTAATTCCAACTGTCCAAATGGAGAAAAATATGTCCGAAGGATGCTCCAATAAATTGTTTCATGTGTTCGGATTGTAGCTCTGCTCGTAATAATTATTTTAAAATGTCTGCGACAAAGCATTTTATTTACAATCAAAAGTAATGTATAGTCAATTTCAATTTCGTTCTAGACTTAGACTTTGGATAACGTTACACCGCATGGCACTAATTCGTATGAACACAGTTTTCCAAGTTAAATGCAGTTTTAACTGAGATTGATGGAATTTAAAAAGTGTATGATTCTCGAAATTCTCGAGAGAGACTCGCTTTCTTCCATTGCAATAAATATTCAATCAGTTAATGACAGTACTCAGCGAACTGGTGAGCTTAGTGAGAAGATTAGAATGACGTTCCTGAAACTGAATATGAAAAACCATTTCTTAAAGTGAATAAGTAAATTTCAATAAAGTGAATGTGAATAATTATTCTTTTAATGCAAGTGAATGATTATTCCTTTTAATTAATGTGAACGATTGTTCCTTTTAATGAATGTGATTGATTGTTCCTTTCTTCCATTCTTTTTAAAATGAATGTGAATGATTATTCCTTTTAATCAATATGAACTATCAGGGTTGTTAAGGTATTATTACCCTCCGCAGGGATAACACAATTGCCAAATATGGTCAACACAAGAAAGCCTCCGGGGCGAGATTTTTGTGAGTTTTCGTGGGGGAATTTATTATACAATAATTTTTGCCACCCACGTATTAATTACAGCTCAAACTAGAGCTTTATTCGTTTTTGGAGAAAAG
>QLNU02015003.1:117937763-117956861 GCA_006491805.2 Dysdera silvatica | reverse complement strand
TAGCTATTTTTCGCCCACATGCAGTTAAACAACATTTTCTGTACCTACTAATATCTCATCGAATATTCAATGCGTTGATTTTAAATTTCAGCATAATGATTCACTCGTAGGTTTTCAAATTTTGCTTAAGTTTTGTGAAATTTGGTTAAAAGTTCAGCATGTTATGAGAAAAAACCTGCGAAAAAAATAGAATGTTTCAAAGAAATATTTTTATCTTCGTGGATATATTTCCTATTCTTACGAAAATACATAAAAGCATTGCATAAAGAAAGTAAAATCGTTTTATAGTTAATTGAATATTTTCAGTTTATGATATGGAGTGATCATAAATATTTTTCTTCTTTTCAACTTATTGATTGTCCCTTAAATGCACTCGTCAATGTAAAGTTCGAGTCCATCATGTTCTGATGTCGAAATTGAAGAAACATTCGTCTAGTATTTTTCCAGAGATTTGGAAAAACTTCTAAAATTGAAAGTGTCTGATTACTTTTGGTCACAATACCTCCCATGTACTTTTTACACATCGCACACTATTCCCTACGGATATGAAAAGAATTTTGAACATAAATTTATAACAAAACACTTCAAAATTCACATAAAATTTCACCAAAATAATATGGGACGTCATATATCCATTTCTTTTTCTGTCCAAAATATTTTAGAGGAACATGATCACATAACAATTGGTAGGTGGCGCCACTGTCGAAGTAAATAAACTCCCTTTGTTCCGGGTCCTCCCTATATATGTATATAAGCTACTCACTAGCCAAAATATTAGGGACGCCATACTAGAACATTTTGTCCTCTTTTAGCATTAATCAAAGACGATATTCTTCTGGATATGAACCCAACAGGTTTTTGATACCATTACGTAGAAAGATTAACCAATGTCATCATAATGGCAGACCTTATGTCAAATTGAATGGTGGCGTTTCCTATCTTCAAATGGATCTTTCCATTTCGTTCAACAAATGAACGAAGTCTTTGAAATCGAGTACTGAACTGCGATTAGTCATGATGTTGCCTACCCTTGCTGTTTACCACTCGCGTCAGTCGCCCGATACACCTTTCGTTCAAAAACGTTTTCTGACAATTCTTATTACTTGAAGTTTTTTAGCCCAACACCTATTCTTTAAATACCGAAGATAGCGGTTCAAGAGAAAGCTGAGAATATTAGTCGTTTCGGAAATATTTGAACCACTCCTTCTTTTTCTCACGATCATGCCTTGTCCAAAGTCGCTTAAAACCTTTGTCTTACGAAAGCTCAGGCAATCTGTAATGACAACTAATTATCCTGATGCTTCTTCAATGCAACTACTTGCTCTGATATTCACCGTACGCCATTACCGGTCTCATTGAAATTAAAGTGGGGGAGATCCCTTTAATACTTTGGCCACTGAATGTGTATATGTAAATAAAAAGAGACAGCGCTGTCATTTCTAAGCCTTCAAGTCGTATTTCCAAATTGAGAAGATTTCAAATTTCGGAAGCCGTACTTTCCGTAATCGAATTTCTTTTTCCAGACTGTCATTTTCTATCTTCCTATTGCAGAATTTAGACAATATTATACTTGGCATAGAAATATCTGCAGATTTTTGATAAAAAATATTTAATTTTAAATTTATAAAATTCACATGTACTCGTACATGTATGTTTTTAAATATTATACCACTGTTTAGCAAATGAAATATAATATTCTAAATATGTAAGATGCATTTCTTGTAAATGAAATATTTATACTTGAGGCATGTCATATTAGGAGAACGACATTTTGAATCACGTGAGTCGACATTGCACATGTCATTAAAAGTATTGAGATGAATGAAATTGAATTAAACTAAACTGAATTGAATGAAATTGAATTGAATGAAATTGAATTGAATAAAATTGGACTAAACTAAACTGAATTGAATGAAATTGAATTAAATAAAATTGGATTGAATGAAATTTTATTGAATGAAATTGAATTGAATAAAATTGGATTCAATGAAATTGTATTGAATGAAATTGAATCGGACGGAATTTAATTGAATTTAATGAAATTGCATTGGATTAATATAGAAGTAATGGCTTGTATATTGTCTTTTAATTATTTTGCTTTCCCTTTAATTGTTAGCGGCGAAAAACGTGTTGTTCTAGAAGAACTTAAATTACTGTAATTTGTTTCAAATTTGGAATGGATGATTCTCCAAAAAAGTTGGAGGAAACATAAAAGGTTTTACTCTAGTTTTTCCCCGTTATTTCAGCTCACCTTTATAGTGAAAGTTTGTATTTAATTCAATATCATATTATAAAAATATGCTCACACCGTCTGAGAATATTTACATTAAGTGACATGACGTTTTGACACAATGATTTTTAGTTCATATTTGAGTTATTTGACGACCCATTACCACCATAGGGTTTGTAGGGTATTAAAATAATAGTATAGTTAAAGGCTGAAGTTGAACCAGCGACTTCATCGTAAGAACCAATGCACCATACCAATTAGTCCATCGAAAAACGGAGACAGTGCGGTATCTTCGTGTCTTCATTTCTGTTTATGTGTTATTTTTACTTTTATAGGAATAGAATAATTACATGGTAAATAGTTGGACACGCAAGTCCACCAGGGCAGTGTCTTCGCAATTCTTTCAGTGGGAGGAGAATTAAGGCAAGATTTTTTACATCACGATTTATATTAATGAGATTAGAGATCGTTTTTGACCCACCATCTCAAGACTTTAATGAACTTGAGGAAAAGAAATATTTATTTTGCTATTTTCAATTTCTGTCGCATTTCGATTTTATTCATGCCACATAATTTAATTTGGATTCATTAACAAAATTTTATTCACAATAGTAGAAAATTTTGATTTAACAATTCTGTAGAAAGAAAATCAATTAAAAAACGAAACGATTTACGACGTTGTAAATTAAACTAAAAAAATAACATACGCTTACAAACAAACGTAAATTGCAAAAATAAGCTGAATTATTCACGAAATATACCAATCATCAAAAGAAATATTATATTTCAAATTAGGCTTTTTTAACTAGACTCAGTTTCTCACTATAATAGGATATTGATGTTAATTATGCTTTCTTTTACTGATATATCCGAAAAATTAGGTTTCTTTTGAAAATACATATTAAAACTGTTTATTCTTTATTTTCCCATAAATGTACATTATTATATATTTTGTGACTGTCACTACACTTAGGCTTCTCTCGCTTAAGGGGGATGTATATTTTGGATATGATTATTTTTCCATTTTAAATACTTTTATGCAGATTTTTAGGTAGTAAAATAGTGCATAAAAATAACGTTTTCTTGTATTAGAATTTTTTTAAATTTTTTTCAATTATGTGCTAATTAATTAGATAATTAGGCCTTTATTTGAACAAAGACAATTTACTTTTTGCCTGAGGTATGAATATAATTTTAAGTGTAAGGTATAGTAAATGGTTGCCCGCATGGAGCGTATCAAACTAGTAATTATATAATAGATTTTTTAAGATAAAAAAGATGGGAATTTAACGTTAAAAATGCAATGATATAATGAAATCATAAATTTAAATTGATTCAAAAAAGCTAGACTTAGAAGATACCTTTGGTTAAGGTATATCTCGATGTCAAAATCAACGTCTTGAAGTATTAGTTGAAATTTTAAATTAGTTAGAACGATTTCTCAAAGTTCAGTTATCTGTTTCAGGAAAATTCTTATTAGATTTAGCATTATTAATATTATTAGTTTTACCAGTTACTGCGGCTACTTGTGCAGTTATATTATTTTGCTCTTTAAATTTCAGATTAAATTGAGCATGAAGATGACATTTTCAAGAAAGGGTAAGTTGAAAATGGTTTTAAAAGTTCAACGTATGCAAGGTTGATTGATAACGTAACGCTACGCAGTATAAATGGAGTTAAGAAGAACGACGTTTTAGGCTTAGGAGAAAAAATGTAACACATTATTCAACATACGTTTGGGACAGCCATTATCCGTCCGAAACGTATCTTGAATAATGTGTTACATTTTTTTCTCCTACGCCTAAAACGTGGTTCTTCTTAAATCCATTCAACGTATGCACTGGGTATGTAATTAACACAATAATTTATGTTAATTACGAAAAGCAAATTTTATGAATTTTTTCACATAAGTAATAACCGGCTATCCGGACTCAAGATGGGCGGATTAGTATAAAGACTTTCGTACTCTCTATTGCCGGTTAATCGGCAAACATTGACTTGACCGTCGCCGGTTACAGACTAACCGGCATCTCAACTGTAATTGTGTATTCAATAGATTATCAGGGCTTAATTTCTAACAAAAAAAAAGTGAAGGAGCCCTAATATTATGATAAATCGATTAAAAAATTGAATGGCTGCAAAAGAATCGATAAATCATGCGAATTGTTTATGTTCATTTTTCTGGACAACAAAATGTCACCTTATGACATTTATTTATCACCTTAATTACAAATTTATTATTTTTCATGATTGCTTAATAATTCTTGATTCTGTAGATTCTCCGGCTGATATTTAAATAATCTCCAAACATGACGGAATACCGGAGCCAGGCTCCAGTGGGCTCCCGCCAAATTTAAGCTCTGCACACTATACTGAATGCTACATACGGATACGTCCATAACGGCCGATATCGTGACCCTAAAATGCCGTATATGTCCTCAACCTAGCTAGTGGTAAAACGCCCTCTTAATACCTTTAGGCGCAAGCCTTGTTACTTTCATTTCGTCATTTACATTTCGTTACTTTCATTTCGCTCAGACCGGGTGTGAAACAGGAGTACTATTGACGTTTAATAACAAGCCGGGTAGGCGATGCCGGACAGCCAGTAATTGTGAAGAGGTACTAATAATTGGCAGGATTACTTACTGAGGAACCGGTAAGTGCCGCTGAAACCCGTGTTGTTGGATTTGCGCCAATCCGAATGAAACTCGAAAATGAGGGCAGCTCCTGAAGAATAATGGGTTTGTTCAATGTCCACCACACGCCCGCACAAGATTGAATTGTAGGCCGTTTTCTCATTCACCGCTGGTTCTTTGAGGTGCAGGAATAGCTTCACAAAATCTCCAAAGATGCATCTGTTTGAATAAATGAAAAACAAATAATGAGATATTTAAGGGATTATAGTATAATTCATATAATTACATGACCATATGATATCCTCACGCTCGGGTTTGACTCCCAAAGGTCCCAAAAAGAAAAAATTTACCGACAACTGCTCATCGTAATCCGGGAATTATATCCCTAGGTCTTAATAGGTCCAAATTCCTTGGAAAATTGCAGGTTTCGGCGCAAGAAATTTTGCAGTCTTTGCGCCATAAAAACAGAAAAATATACTCCAATAGAGTTGATTTCATTACTGTCTGCAAGCTCTCTTCTGCCACTTCCGATTACTCTATTTATCATCTCTAATTAGGATAAAAAGAACCAAAGCTAAAAGTGGATTGACATTTTAAAAGGAAAGGGTTTAAAAAATTGTAATGAGGTTTAGGAAAGTTCTATAATTTTCTAATTGGCTACTGTCTTTAGAGTCACTTTATTTTTTTTTCTCTCTGATTGGCTTTGCTAACCCCTCTCCTCAAATGTTCCTATTCTTCTTATTTCTGGTATCATTAAAATCAGGCGACCCCTTTTAGAATACTCAATCCTCAATCTCACACTTCGACTCTTGCCAGTTCTTGGAACTTTAAGCAATCCACCTCAGCATTACACACATTTACCTCATCTTCAAACATTTACGTATAACTATTCAAAACAATATTTTATACCCTCGGCGATATCACACATACCATGGCTGTGCTTCTTTTCTCAAAATATTGGCTTGGTACAACGTTTTTTAGAATCGTAAAATATTGGCATGCAACAACATTAAATATCTGTCACCGTCTTCAACTAATAGTTCCATGCACTGGGATATTCATCCGATGAATATCGGTGCATTCATGATGTATATCAGTGCATTCATGATGAATATCAGTGCATTCATGATGAATATCAGTGAATTCATCTGATGAACGATATTCATCCCTGCATTTTTTAGTTAACATATGATAGAATTTCGGATATAATTTATTTTCTATATGGAAAATTAACTTATTTCATTAATACATAAGTTTATGGAGAAATAAAAATTTAGTTAAGCATACAAAACTATTTTTATGCAGAAATAAGTTATCCATTTTAATACACACACATAATTATCACAGTTTTGTGTAGAACATTAAATTAATGATAAGTAGAATAATTTTCTTAAATTGAAAAATTATGCCGCTTCATTTTTTCATCAAAACAGCGCAAGTCACCGAAAGCCATTTCGATACCTTTTAGCTAATCAATCGCTGTAAAACTCGTGTGCCAAAAACAAACTGACAAGTTCTTTTCGGGCAATGGAACAAATTTTTCTTAAGCTTTCAGAACAAGCGACATTGAAATAAAAAGTGAGCACTGTAATAGTAGACCTAAACGTAATTGCACTAAAAATATTCGCCAGCTGAAAGAGATCTCCGGAAAGTCAATACGTATGTTGAAGAACGTGAATTTTGAAATGGAA
This sequence comes from Dysdera silvatica, assembly GCA_006491805.2. Lineage (NCBI taxonomy): Eukaryota > Metazoa > Arthropoda > Arachnida > Araneae > Dysderidae > Dysdera > Dysdera silvatica. The sequence goes on along the minus strand of QLNU02015003.1, from coordinate 117,950,304 downwards.
ACTAAAATTAATCTATTTCGTAACCAAATGCATTTGTATGTCTTTTATCGTTTCCCCTATATGAATATTGAATTTAATTACTGCTACACATGTGAATTAGTAACTCTAATATGCAAGATTTTGTTGTTTTGAAATGGCAATGTCTGTCAGAACGGACTTTTTCTCCAGATTACGAAATTGACCTTGAAAAATCCGTACCATGTCAGATTTTTTCAAAAATGTGAAAATGTAAAAAAAAAAGGTAAATTTTCAATGGCGTTAATACATCACAACGTTTGTAACGTGTAAAAATACTCTCTGGCGGAAGGTATGGACGTGGAACGAATGGATAAAAACAAATACATATTTCAAAGCTGACATACTAGCATTCACCACTGCAAGGTTGATTGATGACGTAACACTACGTGGTATAAATGGATTTAAGAACAACAACGTTTTAGACGTAGCAGAAAATTTCAAACACACTAATCGACGTACGTTTCGGACAGACGTTGGCCGTCCCTCGTAAGAAATTCGAGTGATCCAAAACTAAACAGCACTGAAGTGTTGCCGTATCAGCACTGAAGTGTTGCCGTGTTTACCGATCTATTGGCGCAATGCTAGCGCCATCTATTGGTGACAAAAGGAATTTAGTAGAAATGAAGAGAGATTTTATGTTTGGAGGGCCGAAGTTAAGTTTTCCAAGCCTGGCTTAAACTCGGTGTCGTCTTGTGATCATTAACGATATTTGCAGAGTTGAGATTTATAAAGAAGGCTTTCAAAAAATTCAGTTCGTGTTGCGATTTCGATTGACGGATAATTGACGCCACTTGGAAATTGAATTTGTGTTTTTTCTCCCAGCAATGAACTGCGATGGAGAATTTATTAAAATCAGCCTTTGATATGTAACATTGATGTTCTTTAATTTTATACAGTAAAGCTCGTTTGATCTGGCCGACGTAGGATAAATTACATTGGTAAAATATTTGGTACACTCCCCAGCGTTGTAGTGTAGGAAGTTCATCTTTAAGTTTAGAGGGCTAAATTTTACTGAAAGGGGAGAAAATAATCTTAAAGTTTGTATGTCTAAGAATTTTTGCAATGGAGCAGCTAATTTTTGGAAAAAATGGAAGTACGACGGTACTGGAGTGTTCAATGTCCACGTGGTTAGAAAGCGTGGTCTTTGGCAACAGTTTGGTGAATTTAGCAACGGCCAAATTGATGACATTGGGGCTATAACCTCTGTCGATTGCGACCGATTTGAAAAATTAAGTTCTTCAAAAAGTGTGGAGGAAGATGGACAAATTTTTAAGGCGAGGTTAACGTAGGTATAGAAAGCCGCCATTTTTTTTAAGAGAATGAGAAGATTTAGCATGAAGCGGGAGTAATACTGCGAATGATTTTCTGTACACTGACATGATAAAATGATGTTTTGAGGTTAAATTTTTTAAAGATATCATTTTTAAATCATGGACCCGGTACGTGGACGATGACGCCATCCTTTGGGATGGTCCACCGGACCAAATTTTATCGATTCTTCCTACTGTCAACACAATTGACAAAAACATAGAGTTTATACTCGATATTGAGAAGAACAGGGACCTAACTTTCCTTGATGTTTTTTGTTAAGAAAGCAGGGAATCCCGAATTGGATTTTTTGGAAGACTTCTTTATAAATCTCAATTCTGCAAATATCGTTAACAATCACAAGACAACTCTGAGTTTCAGCCAGGCGTGGAAAATTTTCGGTCCTCCAAACGTCAAATCTCTCTTCGATTTCTACTAGTTTCCTTTGTCACAAATAGATGGCGCTAGCATCGCGTAAATAGACCGGGAAACACTTCAGTTCTGATACGGCCACACTTCACTTCTGATAACGCTTCAACGCTTCAGTTCTGTTTAGTTTTGGATCGCTCGTATTCCTGACGAGGGACGGCCATTGTCCGTCCGAAACCTACGTCGAATAATGTGTTAAAAATTTTTCTCCTACGCATAAAACGTTGTTCTTCTTAAATCCATTCACCACTGTGCTCCTCTTGAAATTTCATCTTTCGTGGGTTTGTATTGCACATGTTCCAGCAGAAATTTAAGGTTGTCATACGTCCCTCTCAAAATTTCTAATTTTCTTATTAATTAATTTCAGAGCAAGTATCATTTTTATGCTTAAACCATTTTTTTTCAATGAAAAATCACTTTTTCAAAAATATTTGCTCAGGAATGTTTTTAGAAATTTACTTTCAGAAATAATTTCTACATAAGTGGATTAATGCATATATCTGGACATAAAAAAAAAGGTGATAAAAAAAAAGATGGTAAAAAAAAGATGAATGCTTTGACTATATTATTTGAAATTAGATTGCTGTTTGCTTTATCACGCACTACAAATGCCACTAATTCCTGCATTGGGTCACATATTTTTTTTCGTTGCAGGTCGGGTTCATTCGGGTTGATTTTAATTGTTTCGGGTTGTCTCTATTTTTCGAAATAGTCTACAATATTATGTATAATTTAAAACTACACGTTAATCCATAATATGTCGATAGTAGAATTTCCCTATTCCTTTTCTCTTCAAATTTAGCTTGAAATAATTTCGAGCATTGTTTTTCCTTTGGCCCGCTTTTATGCCTAGTAGATTGGGTCGAAAATCAGCGTTTTTCACTTTTTTCGAAATTGAAACCGGACTAGCGAGCAAAAGTGGCCAAATCGACTCATTAGTACGTGTGTAATACCTTGTACCGATCAAATAATGTTTAGGTCTCCCGCCGAGGCCATTTATTTCCGCCTATAATAGGTATGGACATTTTCATTAATTAGTCATTTACTCAACAGGCTAAATTTGGACTAGGCTCATCTTTGGAATCTTTGTGTCCTGTGGTGTCCGTATTGTTCAATAGTACATAGAAAACTTTTGTTTGCTCAGTTTAGGACCACATTTTGGCGCCAAAAACTTACTTTAATGTAAAAAAAAAACATTCATCCAAAATGTTGATTTTAAATTGCTTAAACGCTTATTATTCCTAAATGTCGTAGCCTTAGTGTATACGTACATCACTGTTTAATTTTTTGGCATTTATTCCACTGATCGCCGGCATGGCACCTACCGCGTGGCGCCAGTAGGGCTAGCGTGTCCATCGCGAGCCAATATTGTTCGGGAAAGATTATTACTACTTCATTTTTCTGCAGATAGTCTTGGAAGAAAGAAGCGCATATTTTAGTGAAACCTCAAGTTTTATTAATTAGTTTGAATTGATGCGGGTTTGAGAATGAATCGTTCTAAGAAGATAAGAAAACGCACAGAATGTCCAATCTTCGGTCAATCGAAAGATGTGAACTGCGTGACATAACCAACTTACAAAGACATGATAGTATATTACCTGTGGGTCAGAAACAACGATCACAAATTAAAGGAATCAAAGGAATCCTCTTCTGTGTCAGAAATAGTTAACAAAGTTGCATGTGGTATCGAACATGTCTGGAAGAAAGCATCCATTAACGTCATTTCTCATAAGAGAGTGGAAGATACGATTATTGCATACCACAAGAAATATTCAAATGTGCAATAGCTAACAGGAAATCGTTTCTTGATCACGCGAGAAACACCCTATTTGATATAGCGAAGTGCAAATTCACAGATTTCAACAAATGCAATCGTTGTGGTCACAAAATTCAACTAATAGAGCGGGAATTTTTATCCGATTAACGTACTACCAGAAGGATGATTATGACAGGAGTTGACACTAAGACAACCAAAATAAAATACCGAAAAGCTGAGAAAAAGATATATAGAGCTGTTTCTTTAAATTGAAAGAAAAAGATGAAGATTTTGTTCAAATATAATTTTTATGCGTTAGTGGAAGTGAAACCAGAGGGGAAAAATGTACGACTACCACTACCACCATCCGCCAGCGCGTAGCGACAGAACGGGGATAACGGACAGGAAAGAGCCGTACAACTGGCAAATGCGTTAATGGTTGATACGCGTCTAGTTACCGAGAAGGATACCTCTAAATTGACTGACAAGTGTAGAGTGAGAAGGGAGAGACAGAAGAAGCGAAATGAAATAAGAAATCAGGAAATTGAGGAAGTTGATACCCTGAAAACAATCTATTTCGACGGAAAAGGAGACACGACTATTGTTCAAGAGAAACGAGGAATGACGTGTCACAGATGCAAGAGAAAAGAGGAACGCGTTTCATTAGTACAAGAGCCTGGGTCCAAATACAATAGCGGCTATGAAAACTGGATTGCTAAAATCTTTGGCCGATGTTGGCATTTTTACGCATGATTTGGTGTGCTATTGGCTGCGATGGAACGGCGATAAACACAGGACACCTCAATGGAGCTATTCAGCTGATAGAAAAGGAACTTAATAGACCGCTCCAGTGGTGTATATGCCAGCTTCATGCAAATGAACTCCCTGTCCGTCACCTACCAGAGAGCTCGGACGGACACACCAAAGTACTAAACATATTTTCGGGCCCAATAGGCGAACAACTAGGTGACTGCGAGAAATTACCTCTGGTCAAGTTTGGGACGGTGGAAAGTGAACACCCATCAATTGATCCAAGGATATTGAGCACTGATCAGAGATATTTATACGAAATATGCCAATGCGGCCAATGTACATCTGGCTTTGAAAACAAAAACCATGGCAAACTTTATAATTCGAGATAGCTAACGATTGCGAATAGAATCCTGCGTTTGAACATAAGCACCACTGAGCCTTTGCAAAATCTCGAAATTCTCCTTCCTTTCATTATGAAAGTTTACGTACTCATGTGGTTTGATATCAAACGAGAACCACTCTGTGAACATGCAGCTAAACACCTTTAGAAAGCATATGCAAGGTCACGCTACCTTAGTCAAGATTTAAAGAATATTGTAGATCGAGTCATCATGAGAAATAGGCATTTCGATCATCCGGAGAACGTCCTAATTTGCATGCTCCGAGATGAATGGCTCTACATAAGACAAATAGCACTAAGAAGAATACTCAAAGCAAGAGCTAATAAAAATTTCCATGAAATTGGCACCTTCCGACTATCTCATTTTAATTCCGATTCCTCACATTACACTGAGCTGATTGACTAGGGCATATGTTCTGAATCAGCTTATCGAACCACCTTTGACGATGCACATCGAAACCAAGAAAATTTCACGTATGTTAATAGGAGATATACCGCTGAAAGTGGAAATCATAAACATACCATACCACACTCAAGCTGTTGAGCGAACTGCGAAACTTGTAACCGAGACATCAGCAACCGTATGTTGTCCTTTGAACAGATATGGCGTCGTTCGCACAACAATTAAAGATAGGAAAGAATTTCACGTGGAAAAACAAAAAGAGATTTTATGAATAAAACTTCAGCTGATTCAGAATAAAAACTGCACCCACATGGATGGGTGGTTGGAGTGGGTACGTGTGAAATTCGAAATGCAGCCATCTCCTCGTGGTGAGTTCTGGGTTATTTTAGTTTGAATCTGAAATAAGCTAAGAGCAGCATAAAAGGGCAAATTTTTGTATCAAACATTTTTTTTTCACAATAAACTGCATTTTTGGCTCCAAAATGTGGTCCTAAACTGAGCAAACGCAAGTTTTCTATATACTAGTGCACAATAAAGATACTACAGGACAAAAAGACTCCAAAGATGAGCCTAATTCGAATTTGTCCTGTTGAATGAACGACTATTTAATAAAAATCACAAAAACTGTTAGGGGCCCTATACCGACTATAGGTGCAAATAAATGGCCCCTGCGGGAGACCTAAGTATTATCTGATCGGTACAAGATTTTACATGCATACTATTGAGACCATTTGGCCACTTTTGCGCGCTAGCTCAGTTTCAATTTCGAAAAAAGTGAAAAATGCTGATTTTCGACCCATCCTAATGCTTAGGTATGACTCATTTTCATTAATCTGTAATGTATGTATGTGCATCTATTTGTTACACATACATTCCGGGCCACCAAAGAACATTTAAATGCGTTATAAACGTTGTGGTGTATCGATGTCGTTAAAAGATTACCTTTTTTACATTTTCAAATTTTCGTGATTTGTGAAAAAACCTGACGTGATACGGATTTTTTCAGACATTTTCGTAATCTGCAGAGAAAATATGTTCCGATATACCACTTTATTCCAAACAGCAGAAAAAAATGGAAAAAATGCAGACTGGTGGAGTCTATAATGATACGTAAGAGGTCTGAGAAAATGTCTTTGTTGACGAGGTTGAATATGGTTGATCTTACATCAATTGGAACCCGGCAGAAGTGTCATTATGGAAAGGCTATCTTCATGGGCAGATTTCAAGGTATAAATATTTACTTTTTTTGTGAACGCAATAAATGTTTTTAAGATGCAGTAGGAGCGAAGAAATGCCCCCTAGGTCTCATATTTCTAAATAGATTACGTATATGAGAGTTTATGATATATGGTTACTTTTAGAATATGAGGAGCACGGCTGGTGAGAGAATTTGAGGGCCCCCTTAAGATCCGTGACCCCCCCCCTGGAGATTCGTTCTCTTTGGGCTGCCTCTGACAAAGACATAAAAGATAATGCTAGGATGGTTATCGGGGGAATCTAGACTTATTAAAAATGGAGAAGCAACCCCCTAGTGACACAGTGGGTTGTTAAGCGATAAGCTTTCTACATTTTTTTTTTGTAGCTGGGCTGTAGTTCGGGGCTGTAAGCAGACACGTTACCACTGAACAATCGCAGAGTCCCTACGTGAATACAATTAAGTTGGTTGGTTGGATGGCTGGTTTTATTTTTCTGGCGTAAGGACAAAAATGGCCATTCTTCGCCAAGTAAGGTGAGACAGTACAAGCGGTTTTAATGTAAAGATAAATTAAATACTAAAAATGGCAAAATTATATCAGAAATAAAAAGAGACGAAACGATGTAGTAAAATCAGATGAGATATAAAAAGCCAACACTAGATAAAGAATTAAAAATAATTTCGTGATCAAAAGAGTCACAAAAAATGTCATGAAGCGTAAAATTATATTGGTAAAAAGCTGATGCACGCTGCTGATCTAAATTTGTACAAATAGTTAAAATATGTAAAACATTTAATGGATCCTCACATGTGGCACACATCAGGGCATCTTCTCCCTTCAACAGATGTGAATACAATTAATAGTATTATTAACTAATATTGTTATTGTTAATATTATTATTATTTACAGACTGCAAAGACACCGCGGTGATATATCTAAACCAGTAGTTTTCAATTAGTTTTCATCCCAGGCAATTTTGAATCTTTTTTTTCAGTCGGCCGGTCAGAAAATATAAAGATGAAATAATCTTATACGCTATATATACACTAGACGACTATATTACATATGTGATCATATAGTTAGCATAACTACTTCCTAAGTACGCATAAATTCATGTATAAATATCGTATCTGTATGGAGAAAATATCGTTTTCGTTAAGGTTTTGTGTTAGTATCTTTTTATTATTAATATTTTTTTTGAACAGATGTAAAGGGTGTCAGTTTGCCAAATTTAAATGGAGAAATTTGCTTTCAGAAGCGCCAAGTTTCCCGACAATCAACCCTTTCCACCCGAGGGAAGTACCATCGTTTTCTTTTAACAGAGTGGTCTATCGGTTCTTTTGGTTTTCTTCGACCATTGGTTTAGATTTATCACCACGGTGTCTTTGCAGCGTGTTCGCGGAGATATGGAAGATTCCTCGTCTATAACACAGTGCCAGCCAGTCGAAAAATTAATTACGATGTAGTCAATTACCGTTTTAACTTATTTTCTTTTGACATTTGGGGGCCGTAAATTTTTGGCTTCTTTATAAGCACAATCATCTTGCTCTATAAGCTCCTACCTGAAAAGTGCACGTTATTAATTCAGAAATAATTTGGAGTCCATTTTTTTAATCCAGTCCATAAAAACTGCTTAATGAAAAAGATGCCTTTGGAAATTTTATATTAGGAAATTTAATGAAGATTGAAATATATGATTGTATGATGCAGATTAATTTTGTAATGATTTATTTGATTCCGGTCTTTTATTTAAAATAGGACATCTCTTTGCCTAAACACGTTACTTTGTATCTTATTTAAACTATTTATATGAAAACTAAAGTTGAGAAGTACTACTGAAAAGTTGTTGAGTTGTTGGAGGAAAAGTAACTCTTGATGTAAATCATGAGAAAAAGGTAACTCATATCTCAATAATGGCCTCCATCCATTCATGTATTGAAATTGTAAAACTGAGTAAATTATATTTGAATAAAAAAATATAGATAAACTCATGATATTTGTGAAAGATTACCCTACACTTTGAGTATATATTTGTTTCTTGCAATATTTGCGACTTGTTTGATATAAAATATCTGTTGTGTTCTTCACATATTGCTTAAACTTTCCGTTTTGAGAAGCACAAAAGTTGTTATTTTCATTTCACCTATATTTTTCAATATTGCATAAAAAGCAAAACGTTACGTAGAATCCGAGAATGAAGTCTTACTTATTTACATGTGGCATAATGTATAACTATAAATAGTCAAAAGTGCTTTTTTACCTGATATTAATTTATAACCACATTGGACATCTGATATTAACGTTCTAGTGAGCTTGATTAGGTATTTAATGTGTTCGCGCCATCTGCTGAGTTAAAATTCGTTGTGTCTTGCAATTAGTTAAATTTTTATATCCAAATGACAGGAAAGGCCATACTTTACCAAATAATGCAAATTGAACATATTAAGATCTAAAACAAATTATTAAAGTAAGTAAAAACTAATTTCTGTAATTTCAGAAATATTTTGTCCAGTGATATCAAAACAATTGGAACGATGAAATATTTAACTTGGTTCGGATTTCGGTCTGTTCAATATTTACACCCCACGAAATTGAATATAATATACTGGCTGATTCGTCAAATTCATATAGGTTTTCAATTCGAGATCATATCGAATTTTATCTCGGTAGCAAAAGGCAATTTTCTTCTATTTAACATCTCCAATTTATAAATATATTTCATTCGACAACCGATATTTGAGTACCTTATTTAAGCATAAAAAAATGGTAAATTGCGTACTCAACATGTGGGTTTACGCTATGTTACAAAATCAGAAAAGTAGTGATTTTTTAATTTTTTTAAATGCAGTAAATGTGCCATGTATACTATACAGACATATTCAAAAAAATATTTCGGAAATGAAAGGATACATATCAGCGAAAACATAAACGATGCTTTGTAATTGCTGAATTTCTTTTTAATATACAACGCACATCACATTGACATCTGTTTGCATAGAAAAATATTGGCCTAATTCGGGGGGCCAAAGGGCCTTAGATCCTTTAAAGGAAAAATGAAGTTCCTAGAAAAACTGAAAGCACACATGACTGCCATATGCTTGATATTGATTTGCGAGCTATAGCCTTCACACCCCGGTTCATTCTCGGAGGCTATGTACGCCACTGTTAGAAAACCCGAAAATTGATATCGACTATATGTTTACACTATCTTATTCCAAATAAAAGGCCCTCAAAAAGTGTATGTTCCGCTTTCGAGGCGATTAAGAGCAGGGTATGGCACAAAAAATGAAATATGTTGCTATTATTTCGCTCCTTTAGTGTCCCCATATATGTCCCGCATGATCTTAAAGTAAAGTTTCTTTTTACTTTACTTTATCTCGAGGCAATGCTTAGCAGTTATTTTCCATGAAAGTGCAGTATCCTGGGTAAAGTAAAATAACTTTCCCAAACACCTTTATCTTCGCGTTATTAAATATCGATTCAGTAAGGAAACTATGCTGTGTTACTGTATTAAAAATATAAAAGTTTCTTTTCGCTCTTCTGGAGTTTTTAACCTTTTACAGGCATCCCTCTATATATATGCGATTAATTGGTGCCACGAGTGTGCCGCATATATCGAAGTTAAGAACCAATGGAAAAAATGGAAATTCTTTCACGATGTTTTGGAGCATTCGTTAGAAGACTTAATTTTTACCTCTAAGTTACGTTTTAACCGTGTGTACAAATAGCAATATGTATATATAACGTACTACTAAATAATAATGAAATGCAAATTAGCTAAAGATAATTTATAGACGTATTAAAAACTTAAGGTACAACAAATGAAAAAGTTTTGTGCGCCCATACGGTACTAAACTACTTTCTAGAAAAATAATTGTCGATCGAAGTTTGGACAACGGTAGCTGCCTTTTTATCTTCATATAATTTACCATAACAGCTAATATCTTTTTCAAGGTTTTGACAAAGAACAATGCTTCTTTCCACATTTGGATCGAAATCTGTAATTTGTTGCTTAACAGTTTCTAAATTTCAAAATATCTGCTCGAGTGTCGTATCCAAAGTAATAACTTTACGATGTTTTTCATTGGATTTCACTGGCACATCACTTTTCCTTTTGAACTTAGTGAAATTTTACAGAGCGAGCGTGAAACACGGTCTGAAGACACAGCTTTTTACACGTGGTCTTCAATGAACGAAATTGTGTGTTACCGTGAAAAAGTGTTACCAACTCGAAACATTAAAAGCTCTCTAGACCGGCAACGTAGGAAAACCCCAAATCTAGCGGAAAACCGCTAGATTTAGTTTTTTTTATTCCCCACAACCGCGCTAATCGAAATTTTAGGGGGGGAAAAAAAGTTTTCCTCGCCCATTCTTGGCGGAAACAGGCTTTGGGACGGGCAGAGCGCCATGTTCCCAAGCCTCTTTTTACATCACTTCTTAATGTGCCATGTCTAGAAACTTCCTGACAATGTGACACGTGTTTAGGATTGTGGCTTTTTGTATTTCAATGTAGGTGTTTGGGTCAATGTTGAGTATTTCCAAATTCGTCGCAAGCGTTTTTGGTACTATCCCTGTTGCTGAGATGACTAACGGGATGATGAAGATCTTTTCCATACCCCATATATCTCGTACTTCATGTCTGAGATCTTGGTACTTGGTGATTTTCGTTGTGTAGGTTGTCTGTATGTTATTGGTGTTGGGTACTGCTATGTCGATTAAGTACGTGGTCTTATTCGATTTATCGACGAGGGTTATGTCAGGACGGTTATGTGGGACTGTCTTGTCTGTTATGATTGCTCTATCCCAGTAAAGCTTGTGTGTTTCGTTCTCATGCACGGTCTCTGGCTCATATTTGTAGTACGGGCATTTTTCTGTCAGAAAGCCAGCATTCGCTGCCAATTTCTGGTGGACTATTTTTGCCACTGGGTGTTGTCTATGTGTGTAGTCTGACTGCGTGAGGATCTTGCATCCTGCCATCATATATTGGATTGTCTCTGATGCTGCATGACAGTGCCTGCATTTGTCGCTTTCTATATCTTTTCTCTGGATGAATTTCTGATTGTTCCTTGTTGCGATCACTTGGTCTTGGATGGCTAGCATGAATCCTTCTGTCTCTGGCTGGAGAGTGCCTTTGGCCAGCCAAGAATTTGATGCCTTTTTGTCAACGTGTGGTTGTTGCAGGTCATTGTAGTGCCTGCCATGTAATGGTTTTCCGGCCCAAGTTCTTAGTTTCTGTTCATTGGCTGTTTCCAGGACACGCTCTTCGGTACTACACAGGTTTAGTGGCGTGTAATTTGCATCTGCTTGTATTATGGCTTGGATGAGTGGCGATCGGGGACTCTTCAACTGGAAGTATTGTCTCTGTATCTGTTCTGTATCTGCTTGTCATGTAAATCTTTGAGGTCCGCTTGTCCGCGTCCTCCTTCTTCCCGGGGTAGTGTTTTCCGTTCAATTGCCGTTGCAGGGTGTAGTTGTCCGGCTTTTTTTTGGATGGTTCTCATTTTCGGCTGGAGTTATTCTAGTTCAGTGTTGGTCCATTTGATGATCCTGATGAGGTGGCACTATACCGTATATGCATTTAATTGCTTGCGTGGTGTTCTTGCTGCCTGCTTCGTTTTTAATAATGTTTTTCTAAGTCTTACTTGGAATGCTTGCGTGAGCTGGACCTTGACTTTCTTGTGCTCCTGCTGCCGTTTTTGCATTATCCCTATGTATTTGTAGGTTTCGCCCTCGTCCAAGGCCTTCAGTAGTCTCCCGTCTTCGAGTTCGAGGCCTGGTAAATCTTCTTTGCTATTCTTATTTATTTTGCACTTCTCGAGGCCGAATTCCATTCCCATGTCCGTGGAGAATGTTTCTGTTATACTGATGAGTTGCCGGAGTTGGGTGATTGTTGGCGCGTATAGCTTGATGTCATCTATATACATGAGGTGGGAGACTTTATGTAGGTTTCTCTTGTCTTTCTTCAGCATGTATCCGTATTTACTTGTGTTCAGCATCCTTGACAAGGGGTTTAACGCCAAGCAGAACCACTGGGGGCTTAGTGCGTCTCCTTGAAAGATTCCGCGGCGGATGGGGATCTCGGCCGTTTCTATTTTACTGTCTGGCGTGTTTAGCTGTAACCGGGTTCTCCATTGTTTCATGCTGCTCTGTAGGAATCGGATGATTGAGGGATGCACTTTGTATATGCTGAGTATTTCAAGGAGCCACGAGTGCGGAACAGAGTCGAAACCTTCTTGTAGTCTATGTATGCGATGTTGAGTTTTCGCTTTTGTTTTCTT